>JAODKL010000040.1:8878264-8901607 GCA_026780765.1 Petrocephalus schoutedeni | reverse complement strand
AGGAGCTGATGCAGACAGCATCGAAATGCGTCCCCCGTCGTGACTTCGGGTCCCTCCACGGTCCCGGGCGGGCACTGCTCCCCTCCCTCGCGCTGAGCTGCTCAACCCCGTCTTGCCTGTCGACGTCATGAGCCGATTCTTCGCGGTTTTGCAGCAGAATCCATAGAGGCAGAGGGATCTAGAGGTTGGCGTCGCTGGATTAATTTGTGGAGCATGTTATCGCCCCCACCCAGGACCGGCCCCACCATTTTCTGTGCCCTAAGCAGAATCTGATTAATATACCTGCTGCGGATGTGTGGATCGATACTACAATATCGACCCTTCCAATCTGAATGTTTTCATTTTTAGAATCGCTTCTAACATTAAAATATTGATTTTTGCAAAGTAATAATGATGTTATTATAGGGAGCAGGACATGGACTACTTCCAGGTAGGACAGGCCATAAGGGGGGAGGGAGGGGAGGGGCCCAGGCACCTCACCCCCCATCCTCCAGCTCCGCTGGATAGGGGTGGGCCGGCCTGAATATTAGAATCAATCTTGGATAAAATCAGTAGTATCATATATCTATATTACTCATCATTTGTCCCTTTCCTTCTCATTATGGCAGGCTGATCAGATGGTGGAGCCCCCTGGTGGCTGCTGGGCCCTAAACAGCCGAGCAGCTCACTTATGTTAAGTTATGGCTTCTCTGGTTCCCTCCCACTGCTAAGTGACTCAGAGTGTGTGCCCTGTGATTGCTTGGCCAGGCTCCAGCCTCACTATGACTCCATACTGAATAAGCAGCTATGGTTAAGCCATATTTAAACAGCCCTTCCCAGAAGGGCACTTGCAGAGTTTAATTAAGCCCATAATCAATTATATGATTTCAACTTTTATTAAAGATACTTGCGGTCCAGTATTGTGGTGTGCGTTACATTAGCAGATGACTGAAAGAATGTAAGCAGATAATGCCATATTAGTAATGGTACTGAATATTTTATTTACTCTTGACGAGGTGTGTGTGTCTATAAGTATTGATATATGCACACTATATTACCAAAAGTATTGCGTCGCCTGCCTTTACACACACATGGACTTTAATGACATCCCATCCTTAATACATAGGCTTTAATATGGAGTTGGCCCACCCTTTGCAGCTATAATATCTTCAGCTCTTCTGGGAAGGCTTTCCACAAGGTTTAGGAGTGTGTTTATGGTGAACATTCTTCTAGGAGCATAGAAGGTCAGGCACTACAGTAAATAGATAGATAGATAGATAGATAGATAGATAGATAGATAGATAGATAGATAGATAGATAGATAGAATGAAGATGGACACACACACACACACACAGACACACATTCCATGGTGGGCAAAGGACCTTCACTCCTGGGCCACAGAGGAGCAGGTCCCTGGTCCAGGGCTTGGCTGACCCTGTTCTCTCAGTTGTGTGTAGCTCTAGTTTGACATGCAGGCTATTGATTTATGAAGAAACTCTATATCTGAGAAAACAACACAGTTCTCCAGCCTCCCTCCTGTTATCCCTTGAAGAAGCCGATCATCTGACAAGCTTGTGCACTTCTAAATACCAGCGGACAATTAACCCAGGGCGCTGAGGCATGTCGCACTGGACCTGCTGATCCTCACAGACAAACTGGCGGGGGGGGGGTAAGCCACGGGTCACAGGCGACACAGCTGCCGGAAGAGGCAGAGCTGTGTCACCTGCACTGAGCTCGGGGAAGCGAGAGCAGGTGTGCTGGTGATGTCGCTGAAGACAAGACTCAAGGGAATGACAGGCCTGGTCCATCTCCCTGATCCACAGACAGACACAGCTTGGACACACAGATCCTCACCTGCTGGGGTTCGCTGGAGCTGACAGCTGGCTTGTCTTTCTTACCAGGGATACAAAACCTGAACATTGCAAGACACGTCTCTCAGAGGAAGGTGGTTACAGACCAGTTATAGATAGCTTATTTTACAGTCATCGCATGCTATATTGTTATTAATGTTAATGCTTCCATAACTCAGGTCATTAATAACATTATTATGACTTATTATTATATAAATAGTACACCAATAACTGCAACATACAGATACATTTGCATGCTGCACTTTTATTGTTTACAATTATTTACTTTTGAATGGTGTCAGTTTGACTGTGATATGTTTTGTGCTTCTGTTTTTTTAAGGCTGTAACGCTGTGCCAAAAAGGGTCAGATGCTGATGCTGTTTCTGATATAGCGCCCAGCCCAGTGCAACTTCCCCGAAAACACCTAACAAAGTGCCAAACAACAGTGTCACTAATCGGCATACAGCTTGTTCACAATCCATATCTGTACTCCAATCCACGGGCGGTATGGCATAGGGCCGTCTGGGGCAACATGGCAAACGATCAAATCTAAATCATAATCCGGAAGCCATACTCTGATAGATCGAAAACCGGGACAGCAAGGACAGCAGGACCAAAATCAAAACACAAGGGGCAAAAGAGAGAGATCAGGTGAAAGTCTTATACAACAGTAGGGCAATCGGAAAACAAATGCTCACTTTGCTATAGTCACACAATACCACAGAAACAGGAGGTAACTGCAAGCAAGGTCCAATTATTCCCAGCCAGTCATGAGTTCATCAGCCACAGGTGAGCTTACAATCCAGGGAGGAGACTTGGCTCCATGCAGGAGTGGAGGACATTTGGGAGGGGGACACCCAAGATGGCAGCTTATCAAAGGGCACAATCAGATGATAATGGGACGTCATGCGTTTGGTGAGTGGGAGGAAACCAAAGCACCCCAAGGAAACTTGTGGAAACCAAAGATATGAACCCCCCAGAGAAACAGGAGGGCATAGTATTCACCACTGAGTCACAGTGCCGCCCCCAGCTAACAAAGGATTTTCACCTATTTATAGCCGTTTAATTTTCCTTAAAAGCCCCAATCCCTCCATCCATTCTGAAGCAGCATTTTACCATTTTACCAAATTAAATCCTTTCATATCCAGTTATTTTAATTATATGTATCCATTTATTTCCGTCATATTCATGGAGGTGTTCCAAAAAGCGAAGACATCAATATTACCGACGGGTGCCATGGAGAATAAAACTCACGAGAAATAATATTGCATTTGGAAAAAACTACATTATTAATGGAGGAATAGTTTATTAACTTGGTCACTTCATTAAGAGGCTAAAAGGACTGCAGAATCACGTTCATCCAAGTAAAACACACGGCGCTCGGATTGGCTGACGTCTGATGGGATGCACAGGATCTTCAACACATGATTCTCTGTAGCAGGATTACAGGACATGTGCAGAGTGAATTCCCAGCACTGCACATAGGGTGCACTTATTCCAGCTGAGATACAAAAAGGGGGTGCTCCCTACATGATTATCGGATGCTTCATTGCCCTCCTCATTCACACTCAAATCCGGCCAACAATGATCATTTCTGTCACCATGAGACAGAAAACCATTTCCCCATGTGAATTTTTACACTTTTATCTCATGCAAGTTATTGCAACGTATCAGAAACTACATGAGCAGGGTCTCATTAATCGAGCACGATTATGGTCTTATCGCCACTAAATAAATTGTCCTCCTTCTGCTGCACGTTCATTAAATCGCAGCATTTCATGAACACCTCGTCCCTCTGTGCTTGTGCCTTGAGCATATCTCACAAACACAAAACACGCTGATATCGATTTCCCAAAATTATGCTACCCTGTGGCACGCATACCAACCACAGTGCATTTCAAAACTTACTGGTTTCTTGCCAATATTTCACAAACTAAGCTTTCCAGTTATGCCATGTAGTCAAAACAAGTTACGTAGAGCATGAGACAGGAAGGTGGAAACATGGCTGTCTCAGAGGGGTGTAGGCGGATGATTGAGCAAACCGAAAGCATTCTGCTCATTTAGACCACCTCTGCCTTGTTTTGTTGACACTATAAATGGCTGGTTTTTTTCCTCCTGTCTGCTATAAACCCGCCAAGACCCCAGTACCTGTGCTAATACTGTAACCATGACTGTTGACACTGACCATGACACTGGGGCTTCATACTCTATTTTCCTAATTTCCCAAAACTAGGTATTTCGGTGTGCTGATGTTTTGTTTGCAGCAGCCCTCCCCGAAATGCCTGCCCCCTCCTCCTCCTTAGTTATGTTCCACATCCAGATTGCAGTAATTCCACAACCATTTAATACCCATATTTATATAAACAAAAATAGCCATTTTGTCAAGGCAAGCAAGGAAAGCTGGATCAGTATGCCGACTACATGGAAGGTTCTTGAGGAACTAAAGGGACCCTAAAGCAGATTTAAGTGAGTGAGCAGAGCATTGCACCCCCAGCTCAAAGAGATCACTAAGAAACACCTGTCAGGATCCATGTTCAACGTCAAGTTCGCTGAGCTAAAAGGACTTCAGGCTGAGCTTGCCTGTCATGCGTTTCGGAGCAACACTCTTGACCAGCTATCTGTCTATTTTCCTTTCTAATGAAGGGTCTGGAATAGCCTGATGCAGAAGGTATGAGACAGGGGACACCCTGGATGGGATGCCAGCCCATCTCAGAGCACCTGTCACACCTGTCCCAAGCATGCTGGCCTCATCGACAGTACATACATTTCAGTGTATGAATTATTCTGAGCATGAAGACTGTGCTGTGAACGACAAGCACTGGCATTTTAGAGTTAAACATACAGTAAAATGCAGCAACGTTTCATAAACATGATTCTTAAAACTGGGGCAAATAAATAGTTTGCTTATAATAAGAGCAGAATTGGCAAGAGGTTTAAATAAAGAACTCAGTTTCTTATTTTTAAAACTTTTTTTCATGCATTTTCTTAAACAGTCATGCTTCAGGGATACTCCTCTTGTGATTCCTCGAGCAAAGTAGCTAAATGCAATTGTTATACCCAAGGACATTAAACACGATTCCCTGGTGTATATTAAATATTAAAATTCATGTGTTCATTGGTCAAGATTCCAATAGGACTATTTCCATATCTTTGTGTATTTTTTTCCCTTCTTCTTTCTTAAAAAAAAAAAAAAAAACATTTTAATTAAAATTCAGCCTTGCAGTTGTAATGGACTTTTTGAGCAGCAGTTAAAATTTAATGGCCCATTTTCTTTGCTTACAAATGGAGAGGTCTTTAGCTAAATGATGTGGACCCAGCAGTAAATTTGTAAATGCCTTCCTCCTTCCTGCATTCTGTCATTACTCTTGAGCAATGGGCTAAAACCGGTTCACCGCGAGGCTGCTTTTTGCGGCCTACCGGGGTCTTTTCTCCATGTTCACCATGTCAGCATTACTGCAGCACATCCACATGTACATAAAGGCCTTCCCGCTTTCTGACGCACACATAACTGTGTGCGCTCGGCAATATGACAAAATATTTTATCAAGATCATTTTCTTTTCCGTATCAGTCAATATCAATAATTATCAGGATATAATGCAAGACTTATCTAGAGTAATCAAAAGTAGCGCATTTGCCACTACGTCGATATCAGTTGTTAGTTACCGTAGAGAAACAATTTTTTATGTTTAGTTGTCATGTTTGATTTATGATTTGTATTTGATTTTAGTTTCCGAATATGTTTTCCTATAGTTCTAATTTTTGTTAACGATAATAATCATCGATAAAAATAGTCATTTTTGCTTAAAATTTCGATTTAGAAATGCCTTTATACATATTCAGAACATGAACAATGGCAATAAATTGAATGGACTGCAAAATGAAATAATTATTTTGCCGTTGGGCATAACGCTGACTGTAGAAAATACCGACAGTACGGTGTGTTGCTCGGTTTTTGTCGGACTCCCTTGCTGCTTTACCCAGGAACGGGTTTGACGTCGCTAGTCAAACTGTCACCTGTTCTGTAATAAAAAATAAAATGCCGTGTCCCATTTTTGGCAAATAACCAGAAAGTGATTTGTCCTGTATTTCTTCCAGTTGAAAGTGGAAACCATAATTACTTCCGTTTGTGCACAGACGTTAACCAAAGAGCAATAAGTACCACCGATTTCTTTCAAGCTTGCTTATCCACAATCCTTTTTAAAAGATGAGCTATTGCTTTCTTCACTGACACTAAAAGTGTCCCTTGAGGGAGTGCTTATCTCCATGGTATTACCAAAATGGTGGAATTTGGTATGCTCCACTAAAAGGCAATTAATTTTGTTGTGCACATGTTAGCATACACTTTCTTTCTAAGCCCATATTCATAAAGCTTATTAACTGTTCTTACTGTATAATTCATTGTAACACATTCATTAAGTATTACAAACATGGCTATGAATATTTTATCATAATTCACAAAAAGGCATAACACATTATAGCTGTGTTTCACATGCTGTATAGATGCTCTATGAATGTCTGATCAATAATGCTCATGGTTCAGAGAGATAACTAATCAGATCTTATGTCAGATGTCTTGGTCCTACCTCCTGTAGTTGCTTGGACCCACCTCCTCTACAATCTTGACTGGTTATCTCTCTGAACCAATCATTTTTCATTCTGCCCTCAAAACATGTAAAACTCCCACAATCATCAATGATGCACTATAAATACCTTCATAATGCATCATCATGGTCAGTATAAGAATTAAGGATGCTTTGCGCTGCATTATGAAGGTGTTTATAGCCCGTTATAGACGAGACCTTCATAGAGCATTCATAATGCATACTACACATGACTATAATGTGTTATGCTTTTTAATAGTTTAATAGTTATTGCAGGGCTTCTAATGTTTCACTGTTGCAATTGAATGAAGGTATGTGTAATGTAGTACTGTATAATGACTGCTTAAAGAAAAATGTTACCGAAATCATAATTGCGGGAGAATTCAGAATTCAGAGAAAATTAACTTAAAACATAACTAAATAAGCATAACTAGTTCAGACAGCGTTGAGCATTTATAATAAGCAATATGTTTCTCATATTCTGCAAACAAAGTAGCTGCCTCTGTGAAACGGCTCAGTCAGACTGGATATTGCCACAGAGCTGACGGTGTCCCTGGTAAAAGAGACAACACTGCCAAGGTCTCTAAATACACTGATGAGCTTCTCTCAGAGGGAGGGAGCGTCAGATCAGGACAACTGTCTGGGCTAAGTCTGAGAGGACTATCAGTCAGAGCCCAACGGCATGTACTCTAGGAGGTCAACTTGGCCCCAGCAAGCTCTGCATGCTGCAGTTACATGTCCAAGTTTTATATGGATGCAAATTATTTTGATTTATATTCCATGCAGAAGATTTTTCACAGTGGCTACACTGTTTGCTCAGAAAATTTACTCAGGCATGTTCTTTCCTTTGGGCTTTTAAAGCAGTTCTCTTTGAAATGTCAGCCCAGAGAACTTTCTATTCAGAAATATATTTTCATAGTAACTATGCCTGTGCCCAATGTATTTGTATTGTTGGCCACTCTACCACATAGGGTGCCAAACAGACAGAGCAGGATGCATTATCCTAGCTGAGGTACTAACCGGAGCTCTGTTTCTGTGAAGCTACTGGCAGCCTGTTCTGTCATGGCTTTTGTCTTAATGATTCCTTTATATTTTTGCTTTTTTTATGTTTTCTCAAGCTGTGCGGCTTTAATCAGTAGATAACTGTATGTAGAAGCAGCTCAGGCACTCAAAGCACCAGCAACATGCCTTTCCTGTAACAGCCCTCACGTTTGGATCAGTTCCATCCCTCGCACTATCTGAAGACTTACTGGGGAATCGTCAGTGTGTTGCATCACCGTGTCCGCTGAGAGCCCCTTCCCCATCCTGACTTGCACATTCTGACAGGCTCAGCTCCAATTTCTCAGAAATCACCCCTTTGCGGGGCTTCCAGTTTTGGTCAGCTAGCTGCCGTGGGTCTGTTTCCCTTTGTCGACAGATATTTTTCTGATTTCCTTTGCAATCCAAAGACCAGAGACATGTTGCTCATATGAATTAGTTAGCTTGAAGTTTGTCTCTGTGCGTGTGTGAGTCTCCTGTGCTGATCTGACATCTCATCATGCTTTCGCACAGAAATATTTCTCATTCCAGCCACCGTTCACAACGACCTAATCGGATAAACGGTTAAAAAGTATTAACAGAATGTCAGGCTGTCACAAAGGGAGGGGGAACTGTTGATTGTTAAAACCATGTTTTAAAGACTAAATGTTTTATTTTTAGTCAGCTGGAGAAACACAGATTAGCGTCACTGGGCTCATAAAGGAAAATGACTGATCTTTCTGGACTGCAGTGACCAACAGGCAAACACAGCGGCAGAGCAGCAGGGTCTGAATATAAATGACCCCTAATACTCAAAACCCTTTGAAGGAGATATCTATAAACCCAAAGGTTCTGTCCAAAGACTGGAGCAGAACTGGGTGACATGTCTATGCAAGCGTCTAGAAAACACTAAGTAGACTAGAGGCAAAAAAGTCAACACGGATGATAATGTATCCAAACGATCAGGGTAGGACTGCCAATGATCATGTGTGCATGTGTATGTATACATATGTACACACACACAAGTTTTTTAAGACAGCGGTATACAAGAACAAGGTGAAGCAGGAGACACCGGCAATGACCAAAAACCAGTCATGGAGATTGCAGAAGCAACTTTCTAATGCCCGAGATGATCGTCAACTTATCCGACAGTGCCTCATAAAGTGAAGGATGACCTCAAGTGACCTTCAACAAGAATGGAAAACATTAAGTGTGCATAGTAAGATGCACAGCTAGGACAGTTCTTAACAGGCTCTTAGAAGCAGGTCTGAAGCCCCATGAAGCACAGAAGAAACCCTTCATTAATGAAAAGCAGGGAAAAGCCAAATATCTGTCTGTGTGTGTGTGTGTGTGTGTGTGTGAGGGCCACTAAACACCAGTTCAGTACACCATAAGGTACGCAAATCCTAATAAATGCTTTGTATCATTACTGTCCCTCAGAGACCACATAATCTGTTTTTGTTATTGCCAGTCTAACTGGGCCAGTGTAAATCAGATTGATGGCAGGGGGGATGAGTTAAAGTGGGCAGGCATGTCTCCATGGCAACTTATCACCATCCCAGAGCCAACATACATCTTAGGTAATGAAGCCCAGCTGACCTCATTAGGGTCTAAACAGGGTGAGCAGGGTGGATCTTGGGAAGGTTGCAGTGTGTAAAGTCTGTTGACGGTGTGCGATGTCATCGTAGGTCATGCTTTGCTGTGGCGTTTGAGTCTTTGATCTTTCTGAGGTCTGTTTACTTTTTAAATGAGCAAATGAGCCCCTTCCTCCTGCTGTTTAGCTAACCTTTCCTGTACCTCCATCCGGTTCATGCGACAGGTTTCGATCCCTCCGGGCCTTTGGCAATTTATAATTCAATACTTACACATCCGGGTGCAATGCTGGTCAGCTTCTGTATAGATAACCCTCAGAGCATGAAAACTCAGCAACTATTTGGTGCTTTTAAATTCAGATACAGTAAAACTTACTTCTCCCTGCAATATTTAACTTGTATGTGTAGTTAGAAGCTTCATCACAATAGGAGATTGAAGTAACCACGCTAGGGTTAGGAAATGTAAGCTCACGCCATATAGCCCATTCTCACACATTCCACACATATAGCCCATTCTCACACATTCCACACATATAGCCCCTTCTCACACATTCCACACATATAGCCCATTCTCACACATTCCACACATATAGCCCATTCTCACACATTTCACAGCCATTTTTCACAAAATATTGTACATTTTTGCACAGTCCTCTTATTTATTCCTTAAATGTATCACTTTTTACTTTTTATTACTTATTTCCCTTTAAATAATTTTTTGTTTTCGCTTACGTTATCCCTTGGTTGTATTTATTTCTTATACTTTGTTGTATTGCCTCTTTATGCGACCAGACAAAGGCATTTCCCCTACAGGGATCAATAATGTTCTATTTATATCTTAACTTAACTATCTTAACTGTGCGGACATTCTTAATGATGCACCCCATCTTACTAGAAAGAGTCAGTGTGCAAAACTTGGAGAATTGTGGCTTTAGCAGTCAGTCTAACACATGGCCGCCCAACTCCTGGAGGGGAGGAGGGAAATCTGCAATCTGTGTTGGATTCTGGCCCTTCAGGACTGGAGTTGGGCAGCCCTGGTCTAACATATTCTGTCTCTCCACCTGGTCTCTTTCCTTAAACGCCGTCACTCATAATCTATGCTGCCCGTTGCACCAGAGTCAAATGGCTACACTTGTGGTAAAATGCTGAATCGCTCTTGGAGTGAAATCAACCTGTGGGTAATTCACATTACCAGGAGACGCAGAGCAGAAAAGAGTAATGATTTAAATTCTCTGTTTTTCAGCTTGTGTAGTCAATATTTCTTCTACTCTTCCACAAATTGGCCACTGCAGTTTTTTTTTTTTTTTAATATCATAAAGCTTCACTTTGCAACTGCAAAATCAGCCGGCCAAGGTCTGGCAGACTCCTGTTTCCAAGCTCTGCTTGATCAAGGTTGCAGGGTCCTCTGGCTTTTATAGTACCTAAGATCTTAATTAGGTAATTGTTCTTTATGCTTACGTGGATCAATTTAATGGTATGCCTGGAGAGATTTAGAGAAGCCCGTAAAACCTGCCTGACTGTGATTTCCACACTAGCCTGGCTTCAGTCCTTCTCACAGATGCTTATAACTGTGCAGCAATATTGCATCAATAACCACCAAAGTGGCGTGGATTATTTTGTACAACGGCACATACAGTGCACAACTGGTTAAAGTATAATAATACTTGTGATTTGACACGCGCATAGCAGATCACCATACTACTTGGTTTACTTGGCACTAAAATACACTGAACACAATGACTAACAAGGGGCAGGTGTGGCTAACAGGACTACAGGCAGCAAGGAGCCGGTGACGATAATCCAGTTAATCAAATCACAAGATTAACACGACAACGAGCAACTGGTCGAACAAATTTAACTAGCACAGAACACTACAGACACTGAGACTAGAAAACACTAACTGATACTATAGGAATACACTAGGATAAATGGAACCAATATAATAAACAAGACCAGAGAACAATCAGGACAAACCTAATACAGGGAAACAAACACAAAATAGCTGCCTCAAACCCAGGACTAGAGGAATATTGGTCTGGGAGCCACACACTCAACCCACTGAGTTATGTGGTAGCCCGGGCAATAGGGAAAACACTGTAGACTTAGGTACACTAAGATGAAGGGCAGGTGACAGGAAGGAGGACAAGATGGCCAGCAAGATCTGCTAGCCAAACACGGAGGAGACACAAAGGGCAGGGTCAGGTGGGACCCAACCCTGACATACACACTGGCGCTCTGTGGGTAATATTGGCTACCTCTGCTGTGTTATTTTGCTGATATGTCTACTCACATTCTCTACTAGTAAGGATAGCATTAATATTGGCTACCCCTGCTGTGTCATTTTGCTGATATGTCTACTCACATTCTCTATTAGTAAAGATAGCATTAATATTGGCTACCCCTGCCGTGTCATTTTGCTGATACATCCACTCACATTCTCTATTAGTAAGGATACAGTAGCATTAATATTGGCTACCCCTGCCTATGTAATTTTGCTGATATGTCCACTCACATTCTCTATTAGTAAGGATAGCAGTGATCTGCCCTTTGAAAGTGCTGGAAAAAATGTTGCACTTAAGAGAGACTCACATCCTTCAGCATGTATAACAACTTCTCAAAGTCATGATTTGTATTCCAGTCAGAAACGAATCATTAAACAATTTTTACGAGTGGATTGATATTGCACATTTACATGTTTCCATAAAATTTATTGCATGGACTTGTCTTTTAAGCTGGCTAGCTTGGGATCATGTCTGCCACACCATTTAAAATAGTGTGTGCGAGTTATTGTCAACTTACAAATGCACTCATGTCCATATTTAATGCCTTGCCATTTTTTACTTTGATTTTAAAATGGCCTTTTGGTGAGCTGTTCCTTCATAAAAGGAAGCATAACATGATTAAAGGTTGTATATAACAAAAAGAATGTAAGGGTAATTCATGACTCAGCTTGTTAATTTTTGTTCTTTTTTTTGCTTTGCTAGAGGGTAGGCTGCTTAGTTTTCAAGAGCAAAGTAACATGGTCCTTAGTGTCATAATTTAATGAGTATGCCGAGTGTCCCAAAGTCAGAGGAGAGGTTACTGAGTGTCCTTAAGCTAGATGAGAGGGTGCTGAGTACCCTTAATATAAGGGAGAGTATCCAGAGTGTCCCAAAGCAGGGACAGGGGTGTTGAGTGTTCTAGCGCTGTGGGAGAGACTGCTGAGTGTC
The DNA here is from genome assembly GCA_026780765.1 of Petrocephalus schoutedeni. Taxonomy (NCBI): domain Eukaryota; kingdom Metazoa; phylum Chordata; class Actinopteri; order Osteoglossiformes; family Mormyridae; genus Petrocephalus; species Petrocephalus schoutedeni. Next base: position 8,889,357 of record JAODKL010000040.1, on the reverse strand, counting down.
CTTGAGCTGGGAAAGAAGGAGATGAGCACCCTAAAGCAAAACAAGGTTGTGCTGATTGCCCAATAGCAAAGAAAGAGAATTTTGAGTGTCCCAAAGCTAGAGGATAAGGTGCAGAGTGACCCAAAGCTAGGGGAGAGGGTACTGAGTGTTCCAAAGCTATTGCAGAGGTTTCTGTGTGTCCCAAAGCAAGATGCGAGGGCACAGAGTGTCCCAAAGCTAGGGGAGAAGATTCTGAGGGTCCCAAAGGTAGGGTAGAGGGTACAGGGTGTCTCAGAGCTAGGGGAGAGGGTACAAAGTGCCAAAAAGCTATGGAGGAGGGGTCAGAGTGTTCAAAAGCTATGGAGGAGGATGCAGAGTGTCCCAAAGCTACTGGAGTTGGGTTGGTGCAGAATACCCTGAAAGGAAGCAGGGGGGTACTGCAGGACCAATAAGTAGGTTAAAGGGTGCCAAGTGCAAATGAAGGGGGGTGGTGCTTTGTGTCCTAACACTGGGGCATAGCTTGCTGAATGCCCCAAATCTGGGGGAAATGGGGCAGAGTGCTATTAATGCCATAGAATATATTCTGCCATGTAAAGTTAGGCAAGAGAGGACTCTGAAGCAGTGTTTCTCGTAACAGAGGACTCTGAAGCAGTGTTTCTCAAACCAGTCCTTCTGAGCTGAATGGGAGCAAAAACATGGAGCATCTGTGGACCCCCCGAGGACTGGTTTGAGAAGCACTGGCCTGAAGCGCAGGAGGTGAGCTTGGGGGGGGAGGGAGGGTTGTACAGTGACGGAGTGATTATAACGTGCTTACGATCTTACCCACTAATAAAACACAACGTGTAATTCCAGTGATGGGTCTTGTGCCTAGTGTAAGGAAACTCCCTCACCTGCTTCTCCTACCCAGTCCATCTCCTTCTCATCTGTTCTACTTTGAGCACCTAATAACTGAGGTACTAATAACTTGTAACATGACCGTTTGATTGTAAAACCACAATGGTCCTCATTTATCAATCTAATGCAGAAACAAGCACCATTGCAGAAAAAGACATCGTTCATGTGTGATTCATGGAACGTTCATTTCACACCAATCACAGCATACGAATGCTCATCATTTACATATCACACCCATATTTATTTTCACTTCTGATGCCTCACCCCTAGAGTTTACGATGAAGTTTTTCTAAACTGGAAATTGACACGTTTCACAACTTCAATTCTGTTTGGCAGCCTTAAGAATGGTGTTAATGGTAACTAAAAAAAACGAGGTTATGGAAACAAATTACTGCTGCGATCAACATCATTGCCACTGACAACAGAGGCAGAGGTCCATCACCAATAAAATTCAACTAAACCTTCTGCATTGATGGTTTCCAGTCTTGAATCGCATACTTGTCATTTAACACTTTGCATTTCAGAGGTGATGAATGAGATCCTGTCTCCTTTGTATCGCTCCCAGTTGGGACTGTGTTGACCACGGCTTTCTAGGCATAGGCTACTCAGGCTGCATCAGAATATCAATGGTACCCTACGTGATGTTGTGCAGAACCCCACTGGCCAAAACTATGACACAAACGTTCTTCGGCATGTACAGTAATGTTCCCCTTGCAGATCCTACACAGTGCCACCTGCCTTTAAACAATCCGATGCACCTCTCCACTGTGGCCCTTGTGTGCATGTGCACAATGGTGAAGCTGCACTCCTGTTCTGCTGCAGGCTTTGCCAGTGGGGCTATCATGTATTCTGTGAGGGGATAACCTCTGTCACCTTGTACATGAATCACCCCAAAATGATAGACATTAGAATACTTTTATGACAGTAATTTAATGAAGTAGTGACTCACCAAGGAGATGACTCCGGGTATACGCTGTGCTCGCCTGTATCCGTGTCCCCACGCTGCTATTTTGGAAAATGAAGGAGTTTCTCTGAGCCACCGGACTACCAACTTTAGGAGAGATAGCTTGGCATCACAAATGACTTGAGCATTTATAGAATGGTAGTTTTTGCGATTTGTGAATGTGTGATCATTCACTGATGGTTGCTTCAGATGCACATGAGTACAATCAATTACACCAATTACATTAGAAACCCAGCAATTTCATAAAATTCTCTCTTAATCACAGTTTGCTGGGCATCATTGTAGGAAAATTGGATATACCAATAAGAAAGGGACTTCACGGCCTCCAGTACTGCTGGCATCATTCGACTAATTGTAGGCTGTGATATGCTGGACCTACCCCTGATCTCCCTCTGAAAGGTCTCAGCAGCCAAAAACCCCAACGAGGAGAGCACCAGCACTGACACAGGTATGGCAATTGAGTATTGGGTTTGCCTTCTTAAGTGAAGTTCCAAAACGTGGCATAATTCTAGAAGGAGATGTCTTGGGAGATGAAACCGACTTAATGGACTTGTTACTCTCCATTAAAAAAAAGTATGGCAAAGTAAATGAATCCTTTGGATTATCATACAATTTCAAGGTGCAATCAGAGTCTGCTGTTTGCCATCGGGATGGCAAACGGGTGTGAGTGGGAGACCCTGTTTTATTTAAAGAACAGTGATCCAGAAATGCATGATCATACAGTACATACAACCCATTTGTGCATGTTTATCAGCAGGCATCTGAGGAGCTCAGAAAAAGAGTTATTGATGCCCATAAAGCTGGAAAAGGTTACAAGACCATTACTAAAGACTACACCAATCAACAGTCAGACAGACTGTGTACAAATGGAGGAAATTCAAGACCATGGTTACCCTATACAGAAGTGGTCGACTCACTTACTGTACTTTTGCCACATGCAGATATGCTATTGGATTTTCTTTTTCAATAAATACATGATCAAACATAATCATTTTTGTACCATTTGTTCAGCTAGGTTTTCTTCATCTACTTTTTGGACTTGTATGAACATCAGATGATGTTTTATGTCACTTTCATATAAAAATACAGAAAAATTTCTTTCAAGCACCACTGTAGGTTACTGAATTAGCATCTATGTGCTTACATTGCAAATCGCTTAAACTATCTATTGCTTTTAATTGTATAATTTTAATTCGCTGTAATTGTCACCATAACCAAAATCTAAAAAAGATTGAGAAGTTAATTATACACCAAAAATTATTAACCACTGTAACTGTAATCGATTTGAAAATACATATTTATGTTATATGACTCATAGGTAATGTAGGCTTTACAAAATATATGTTGCCATAGGCTGCATTTTTTAATGTCCGAATATACGGTTAATCTCCGACTGACAGATCTGCTATGCTGTATGGCCAACCACGATGAATCGAAACCTCGTGTAAACAAGGTGAGACTTGACATGAAATTTAACTGCAGCCTCCACTCACGTCCACGTCGATAAATGCCAAAATATGAGTGGAAATTATTGTACGCTCGCTTTTCTGTCGTACACTCATTTCATAAATGAGGGCACATGCATCCTGAAACCGATCAAACAATTTTTACGGAATGCAAACGTCCGGAGTCGGTGTTATGCGTTTCATGAGAATGCTCAGCTTCACGTTTCCAGCATAGGTTTGTCTTTGTCTCAAAAGGAAGGGAGACTGCAGAACGTGGGTGTTTGTGTAACCTCTGTTGTCCTGGGAGAGGCCTCCAGCACACAGGGAGCTTTACACTTCTCCATCTCCTCTCAGCCCTTTGACAGTGGTGACAGTCAGTGGCTCTCTGACACCCACCGCCGCGCCCATTCTCCATTCGGTACCCGCAGACTCTTTTTTTTTTTGTCACAAAGCAGGAGCGAGTTTCTTATTTTCAGTAGAAAAAAAGGAAAGAGGAAAAAAATGAGAAGCAATCACTTACTGGGCCCCGGTCTGTCTATCTCCTCTTCACAGTGGAGAAGCTGAGAAATGAGTATGTCTGTTCTCTCCATTAAAGAGGTATTCTTTCCATTTTTTTCCTATTTTATCTTGGCTGCTGGGACAGGGGAGGAATCTGACACAATGGCCTCTATACACTCAGACATATTTTGTTATGGGGAGTCCTAGATTACAAAAGGTCCATTTGCATAAGAAATGTGCCAGTGAGGGCTCCAGGTTGGTCCCAGCTAAGGAGTATGGTTTGTAGTAACGGCTTTAACTGGAAATAGAGGGTATGCATTGATGTCATTTTCACACCAGAACTTACCCCCTCAGATGGACTGAGTGTCAAAACATGCTGCAACATTGCTGATTTTAGTCAGAGAAATTGCATGACAAACATGCATCTGAGTAAAAGAATGGCAGTTGAGGGGCGGCACAGTGGTGCAGTAATTAGTACTGTTGCCTCATACCTCTGGGACCAGGTTTTGAGCCTTTGCCGTGGCTTCCTGTATGTTTACTTTGCACGTTTTGTCTGTGTTGTACTGTGGTTTCTTCAGTATACTACAGTTTCCCCCACTCATTCTAAAACATGCTGAGGTTAATTAGAGTTTACCCATATACAGGAATATGTGAGTGTGCCCTTGTGCCCTGTGATCCCATCCTAGGTTGTTCCCTGTGTTGTGCCCATAGGCTTCTGTGGCCCTGAATGGGTTTCAGAAAACGGGTGGATTTGAAAGGGATACATGCACTGACCAAAGGGCCAGTGGGCCATGGACAATGATATGTGGCCAAGAATCTGGTTTCCTAGCATCATGTGTAAAGACTGTGAAACTCACTTTCAAAATGACCCCAGCATCTTTTGTAACCTCAGCTTTACATGTCATCCAAAGGACAACACCATTTGTACAGCATAGTGTCCCTGCCACTGCACTGAGATCCACACTGACCACAGGAGGGGTGAAGCTGCTGGCCACATCAACACCTCTTCCAGCAGCAACCCAGCTTTCCTAATTGGTCTCTCATCCAAGTGCTGGCCCAACCCAAACCTGCTTAGCATCAGATGGATTACCCAGTCTGAACTGCAGGCAGTATGGCTGCACACGGAAGCTATCAGCTCATCCGCACTGATAGCTATTTTTGTGCTGATATCAATTTGTCATCTCTCTAGTTAGCTGTGTTCGTTGGGGTTTTCCTCATTTAAATGACCCTTCATCTTCTCCCTTGGATGTCTGTATTCTTCTGTTTTCATGAGAGAACACACCTAGAAAAGTTCAGGATGTCTAGAAAAGTGACATGTATGTCTGAAAGGAGCTATAGAGACACCCTCTGGGAGACCTTTCCACCTTTTGTTTGTAGGTTAGGCAGATATTACGTTTTCCATTCACGTCTCACACCTCAAATGTGGCTATAAACTCTAGTCTGGCTTACTTTCCAGGCCTTAGTGTGACTTTGAGGCCCTCACCTGATATTTACCTCTCAATTTCAAGCTCTGCTTCGCAATTGATTGCATTCTCTGTCTGGCCGTCTGAGCTAGCCGATCTGGGCATGGACTTCCCTTGATGCTTAGAAAACAATTGGAGTGATCGCATGGTGGAATATGCTCGCTCTGGGAAGGGGGAGGGGAGGTGGGGATGAAAGGGTTAGCCCGGCTGGTAAAAGATTCCCTTTGTAAATGCTTCATCGTTTGAGTTGATACGAGAAGTGAAAGACGAGTGAAAGGAAACAGCATTCCTGACAGAAGCCTGGGTGGAATGGAAGCCAAGAAGGGTTAGGTAAGGCCTTTGTGCGCAGTGACTTCCCAACACAAATTATTATTAATGACATAATCTCTTCCCATAAACAGCTGAGAGGATCAGAGTGAGGAACGCTGCTAAGAATTCTGGGATTTTGACGTCACAAGACTGCATCCAGTGACCCTGCTGTGTAGGATAGACCTGCACAAGGGTTTAGGGAACCGCCCACTGGCCCAACTAGAGAATGCTCTGAATAGAAAAAGATTACTTAAATTTCAAATTAAATTGAATGTAATATGACTCAAGAATATGTAATTTGGGATTTGTTTTAGAGCTTTGGATAAAATATCTAGTTAATTTGGGATTATTCTGATTATTCCTACACCTCTCTTACTTTTAAGTAAGCTTATTCATCACGAAATGTGACATTGCACAGGACTCCACTTCGACTATTTACAGGAGCTGGCATCCACCGACAGAGTATGGAAGCAGCTACAAACTGGTACAATGTCAGCGTGTTTGGTCAGTTAACCCCAGGGGCTGACACGATTTCAGTATATCTGATTCACTTCAGAGGCTGCAAGGCAGGTGCCAGTGTGTTTGATCAATCCAGTGCAGGGACCAATGAAGTCTCAGTATGTCTGACTGATTCAGCTCATGGGCTGCCAGGCAGCCCACCGCCCTCATATAATGTAATGCAGCAACTCACCTCCCGTTCAAATGACTCAGGCTTACTGTCAGAAAGCTGCAGTCATTAGTTTGCCATGTACAATGCTCTAACACTAATGCTCTAAGCTGTACTAGCCACGTACGAGGACTGCAACAGCAGAGCTATCTAGGAATTGCCAGTGGGGCTGGAGATGTTAGGCAAATAATAATGGATCGAAGCATAATTCACTGGGCTGGAAAAATAGACAGCGACTGCTATTCAGTCAAAAGTACAGAGATCAGCCTGAAGTGGCCGCTTAACTACAGTATATAGCAAGAAGGCTATGCGACACACGCAGAGCAAGAAGAGGAGTCTGACTTATGAACTTAAATATGCCCAGCAGAAGTAAGAGGGGTCCGATTTCATAGGCTACAGAGTGACTCCCCAGCAGAACTTACACAGAGTAAGGTCTGGGTACAAAGTGACTCACCAGAAGAGTTGCAGACTCTCCCTTAAATTTCAGTCCTAGTGATTAGTACATTGAATAGGCTATTAATCTAATCAGTGACCACATGTTTCAATGACACATGGTTATGGGTGCAAACACAAGCAGATCCGGCGTCTGAACGAGAGCTGGGAGTGTAATGCTGGCCTTGTTGAGTGTGTGGAGCCTTTCCGTATCTCATGCTACACTCTCTTAAGGCTTATGTTCTAGTCACACTGAGACCATTTGAATGAGACTCAGCATTAAATATGTACGCTACTCCAGTTCACATTAAATGGTTTTATTGGCATGTAAACTGTGGATCTGTGTGACCGGATCCTGCCTAGAGAAGCGGGGCGGCAGAAAAGGCTGGATTTATGAGCAGGATTTATCTGGGGAATGTGTATGTGGACTTCATTCAGGGGGCCTTCCGATGGGTCCAATAGATATGTCAGAGCCCCCCTCCACATCCCCCCACTCAGGGGAAGAGCAGTGTAGGTCCAAAGGAGCCCAGGGGCACAGATTCCTGTGGAGCTAGCAGCCTTAAGCTTTGCCCTGTACTATTATCTATGCAATTTTAGTCCTCAGTTGAGTCCCCAAGTATATCAATGCCCATAGTAAATACTGCTAATATGGTACTAAAAGCATGTTGGGTGACAAAGCTATGCTTTGCAGTGCCAGGAGTGCTACAAACATGTAATATAATGTAGATACATTCACTCTGAATGTATACAGTAAGTCATTAAGTAAGACACTGTGAGACATTGAAGCTGCTTGAATACTAATCTACAAGGTTCCGTAGTGGAGGGTTTGTTGAACTAATCTGCAGAGGTGTCAGTTACAGGTCCAGAAAGAAAAAATCCAAAGCAGGATTTTGTTTCAACTAACTAGTTGAGCATAAAGAGTCACAGTCATAGAGTGCTCAACTAGTTGGTTGAAACAAAATCCTGCTTTGGATTCTTACTTTCTGGACCTGGAATTGACACCTCTGCTAATCAGCTCCAGGCTGCGTGACAGGTCCTTCCTGCCTTAAATGCTGTGTGGGCCCAGGTGGTCTATCACTCCAGCACAAAAAATGTTAAATGAAGTGGAGTCACAGGATCTCACAAGGTGACACAAACCAGTCGACGTTGTTCTACTCCTAACATGAGAAAGTGTCCTGGTTCTATCAAAATGTTTGAACCTCTTGAGATTAACAGAATTGGGACTGTGCACACTGACAGGCAAGTAGAAGCGTGTGGTTCCTGCTCTGGATTACAGAAAACGGGTGCCATCTCTGAGCCATCTTCCCTCTGTGCTCGAGAAAAATAAGGCAGATGTGGGCCCACAAACATGCAGAACCACCAGCTAAAGACAGACAGGCTTTCAAGACACAAGATGCTGTCTCAGTGGATCCACCCCATTGGAATAATTTAAAATCTCTGCCAGGCAGACAATTATGAGTCTCTGTCACTGCAGACATGTGAAATAAAACCCAAAAACACCACATCGGTCTAACTGCAGCACCTACGAAGGGGAAAAAAATATATTTTCTGTGGTGTGTTGAAAAATAAATACACCCGTCCCACCCTTTCAGACCTCATTCATTCACTAAAATCGCTGTGGAAGTGAAAGTGAAAATTCATAAATTGATAAAAACTTGGAAAAAATGAAAAATGTCATTTGTAAATTGAAAAGTACTAATCCTGCAGGTAAGGATTCATGAAAATTTGGATACAGCCTCCTGGGGTAGATATAATTACACATCTAAGTAGATTAAGGCTCAATTAGACATTTATTTTTTTAGACTTAGATTAGAGTTCTTTATAGAGAGCCTTGGGAGGGGTCCCAGATTAAAACAGTCAGTGATAACCCAGTCATTTCACGCACACACACGCACACACACACAGACACACACGCACGCACACACAAAACACTTTCCTCGCTGGATCTTTGCCGTCTCGGTCTTTGGCTCTGAGGCAGGGGTAGCTGACCCGAGGCAATTCCACAAAAGTATTTCTTTCTCTTTCTCTGAGAATAAAAGATGCACGTTAGAGGCATTCAATATTTATTAGCATTTCAGGGCCACTGCTATAGAAGCTGGCAATGGATGGCAGCGACCCTGGAGCTTAATGAGAGGCTTAGGTACAGTAAACAGGCATGCCGATGGTTCCTGGGGCCCAGCAGGGTGTGTTTAATTTCCTTCTAATGTCCACATTAGCCAGTGCGGTGAAGTTGGACTCACCAGCTGCCCAATTCCGTGCCCCACGGCTCCTACAGTGCTGCAGCCTTCTGCCTGATCTCCACCTGGCTCCTGCACTCAGGGCTCAGCTCGGGGCCCAAGCACTGGCCATGGGACCTCCACCAGTAGCTCTTAAACGGCACAGGCAATTGCAGTGCTTCCAGGACCTTGGTGGGAAGGATGCATTTAAAAGGCAAATGGTTCCATAAGTACGTTTGGAGTGCTGTTGTCTGTAGGCCAGTGTTTCCCAATCCGGTCCTCAGGGACCCGCCAGTCCACATTTTGGCTCCCACAGAGCTCTCTGACTGACAGCCCATATTCTTGTTCCCTCCTGGCTCCCGGAAGGAGGAGCAGAAATGTAGGCTGTCTGCGGGTCCCCGAAGACCAGATTGGGAAACAATAGTTTAGGCTATGGTTTGGCCATGGCTGCAGGTGACCAATGGGAGTGTCCTGCGGACATTGTCCCCCCCGCCCCTTTCTTACAATGACATGGACGCCTTCATCCCAAACTGTGACCTGCTGCTTTGCAGCCCCCCAGTGGAGTTCATCATAGTGGCACAGATGTAGAGACAGAGATGGATGATGGTGTGCACTAAGAAAGGTCAGGCAGCAGTGGGCTCTGCCAGCAAGCTGATGTCCCCCGGGGGAGGTCCCCGTGCCACACAGATGTCATTTGGACAAATGCCCAAGCCTGGATAGCTTTGTATGAAAGGCTCGTACAGAAACCATCTCTTCTTCTCCCCAGTGGACCTTTAGAGGGGAAAGAAGCTTTCACATAAGGATAAACTGACGTATCATTAACAGGGGGAAAGGTAAGGATCTGGGAATTGTGAAGAACTTATCATAGGGGCACACAACTTCTGTTGGAGTCCGTGTCCTCTAGGGGGCGACATGCCAACCCAAAGAAACGAAAGGACGTCACTCATGCATGGCCGTGTAACCCTGCCGTGACAGCAGAGAGGTTCACACAGCCGTGTGGGCAAACTGCCATAGTTCATCAATAACTGCTGACACACCCTCAAAAATTAAGGCTTTTTTGTGTGTGTGTGTGGGGGGGGGGGGGGGTACCCTGTTATTAATATGCTAATGTGACTAAATGACACGATTTTCATTTTGAAAGAATTATTAATGTCCTTTCCTAGCCATAATTTCATGGGACACTGTAGTCTCAGATCAATATTATTCTTTCATCTTATTAATAATCCATGCATTTTAACTAAGTCACTCCCCATGAATAATGTATATCTGTCTTTTCAGTTTTCCCTTTTTTGTGGGTTAAATTATAAAGCCAGGAAGGGTAGATGTAATATTGCCAATCTTTTAGAACCCCCCCCCCCCCAATTCTAAAATGCAAGACTTTAACATGTGTTTAATCATCCTTCATTTTTTGTTTTGTTTTTTTTTCCCTAAGACCTTCTTTTAGGTGATTGGTTAGTGCATGAAATGAGTTTTGACCGTGTTCTGTGTTGTACCACACAAACGTGTTGGCACCATGTGGAGGTTCTTTCAAGCATCTGGGGGGGTGGGGGGGTACACATGCCATCTGGAAGGCTAGAGGCTACAAGCCCACCTGGGCTAGCAAGTCCACCCCAACACCTGGAGGTCTCTTCTTCCACATCTGTGGTCCTTCACAAACACCATGGAACAGTAGCTCAGACTTATGTGACATTGAGATTTACTTAGTGGGCACTTTTATCCAAAGTGGCACTCCTTGAGAAGGCAGGTTCAGACAGTCCCTGGAGCAATTTGGGGTTAAAGGCCTTGCTCAAGGACTCAACTGTGAAATCATTCTGCAGACCCATGGGTTTGAATGGACAATTTCCAATCGCAAGCACAGCATTCTAACCCAATAAGCCACACACCAGTTCAAGGTGGGATGCACACGTTTTAGGTTTTCCTGTCCAAAACCTGTCCTCTTCAGTCCAATGGGGTGCCAGGATTATACCCCACAGGCCACAGCTTCGGCATGGTGCTGAACTGCCACAGTCCTAGCACTGTTTTCACTACGCTTCTTTTCTTAGAAATTACATTTCGAACTATAGTACCACAGTCAGTGTGGCCACCCTCTGTGTCCCCTCCTGCAGAAACACTTGACATTGCAATTCTTTCTGAGGAGGGTTTGGTCACCAAGATAATGAACTTGCATTGAAAAGCACTGTTCTTAAATTAGGCTTTATTATTACATGACGTCATTTCTAGCCCTAT
>JAODKL010000040.1:8867787-8878164 GCA_026780765.1 Petrocephalus schoutedeni | reverse complement strand
TTTGGCAAGGCTACATATGTATATATTTCATTAGCATCATCTAGCTGTTTTCGCTGCATACACTCTTCAGGTTTTACTAACATCCCCTTAAGGATCGCAAGGAATTAAGTGTATTCTTTAAAGTGAAACTGACTAATTGTCATTGTTGACGCACCACAAGAAAATGTGTCCTCTGCACTAACCCATATGGGACATTGCAGCGGGCAGATAATTCAACACCCAGGTGTGGCACCTTGCTCCAAGTACCTCAGTGGTACTTTGCTGGTCAGGGATACAAACCAGCAACCTTTCGATCACAAGTGCACTTCCCTAAACATTAGGCCACCACTGCCCTAACGGGTGCACGCTTGGATGAAAATGCCATATAAATGCTATGTATTAAAATCATTTGAAACATATCTAAGTGTATTTTTTTAACTGTGGAGTTTTGATTCTATTTGGGGAAAATTTGGGGATCTCAATTTGATCCCCCTCAGAAACGGTATAAAAGGAGTATGCCTGATACTTAAAGCAGCTGTAGATGTAAAGGTACAGGGAGGCAACTTTTTAAACTTTGAGTACCTCAGAACACCTTCAAAAGTCTCCACGCCGCACCCTCGTTTCATTGCTGCTGCCCAGCTGAAACTGGCAGATATTCGGCCAAAGCACACGCAGCGCCAGGGAGCCTTAAATGTCGACTCTGAACTTTCTCTTTCCCATCATTATAATTTTTATTGAATACACAGCAAGCGGCTCCAGAGTCCCCTGTCAGCCTCGCCTTCCTCGGCCCCCGCCGGCCTCGCCTTCCTCGGCCCCCGCCGGCCTCGCCTTCCTCGGCCCCCGTCGGCCTCGCTTTCCTTCCTCGACCCCCGCCGGCCTCGCTTTACTTCATCGGCCCCCGCCGGCCTCGCTTTACTTCATCGGCCCCCGCCGGCCTCGCTTTACTTCCTCGGCCCCCGCCGGCCTCGCTTTCCTTCCTCGGCCCCCGCCGGCCTCGCTTTCCTTCCTCGGCCCCCGCCGGCCTCGCCTTCGGCCCCCGTCGGCCTCGCCTTCCTCGGCCCCTGTCAGCCTCGCTGTCTGATCTCTCCGTTCATTTCCCTGTCTTATTATTTATTTATCTTTTCTCTGCAGTCAGATTATCTTGATGATTGAAAAAGGGCAGACTGAGGGTACGATGTTTGGGGGTGGGGGGGTCCAGCGGAAACCTGTTTCACAAAGCTAACTGTCCAGCTGTTGGGGATTAATATGGCCCTGTCCCACCTTTGACCTCAATGGCCATTCCATTGCATTGTGGAGAAATTTAATTTCTGGCTGAAAATTGCCAGTGTCCTGCTCCCCTCCTCACGTAATGCATTTACCATTTCTGGCACTGAAGAGGACTGTCTGCCATGCCATAATTGTCCATTCCAGCTCATCCCAATTGTTTTCTTAGGTGAAGGTTAGGACTCTGTGCTCTTCCCTGAAATATTCCAAAATCTGTCTGTATACTGTGGTTGCGCCCATGTTGAACAGAGCAGTATATTTAAAGTCAGACCTCTGTACTCAATGTTTCCCCTGGGGTCTTCAACACTACAAACACAAGCTACCTTTTGTTCCAACAAAATTCGGATATGGCAGCAGCATGTAAATGCTCCTGTCTTCCTCCTCCAGCCCCATGACGTGGCTCTGTGATGGCCCGTCAGGGAAAGGGACCACATCTGTCACACCGCATGTATCCCAGGGTAAGCAGATGTTACAAATTTTTTAAAAGAAAACAGCGCTTTGAACAAACGTGAATCAGTTGGGGTCGCCCTTCCTCATGACGCATGTTTGCTGACGGATAGTATTTACCGCTGAAAGATACAACCATGTGCTAAATTACCCAGGAGAGAGCCCTTTACTTCATGGGACAGCAGTTATTTTCAAAGTGCCGCCTTTGACACCGGCATTGTGCTCCCTGTGCGCCGGCTTCTTCATCGTGATCCTTACTGCGCCGTTACCTGTCTGCACAGCGTGTTCTTTCTCCAGAACATTCACACTTTCTCTTCCTGCAACATGCACTACATTGGACACTTTATGTTCTCAGCCTTTTGAATCCCTCTTCTTAAATCCCAAAATATAATAACTGTGACTTAATCAAGCTTGATATGAAGCGAAGGTCAAAATAAAAAATCACCCACTAAGTGCTGGACAGGCATTGCTTTCAGAGTATCTCCTGCCTGGTGTCCTGTCCTCCCTGGGATTGATAGGCTGCAGCCTCATGATGACCCTGCAGTAGATGGATGATTCAAGAAGCAACTAAATTTGACATTAAAAATGCAACAAACAATCAAAAACAAACAAATAAATCTAATTTACATTGCTAATGAATCATAATGGTGTTCTAGGCATCATACATTTATGCACTGATGTCAATGCCAAATTATACACATGGGCATATGATTCAAATAGTCATATAACCCCCCACATCACAAAAAAACAGAGTCATTATTTCCTTATGCGATCATGCAATTGCTTTAGCTGAAAGATTTCGCTTAAAGCCACGTATAGTTGCGTATTTTAATTTGACCGAATACTGCGCATATACTTCTGTATGTTCACATTTTAGTTTTCTAGCCAGTGCATGATGCATAATCCATTTACACAGCTGGGAATTTCACTGGAGTAATTCAGGTTAATTCAGGGCTTACGAAAATATGTATTAGAACTTCAAAGAGACACTTCCGGGTGCCGTTTACAAGAGAATATGGCGCCAAATAAACATTTAATTTTAAGCCAATTGCCTAAAAATAAGAGCCACATGCAAAATCCACCCAGCTGCTTCTGCTCCGAAACTCAGGAGGGGGCACGTAGCAAACCAGGCGGGCTCGGCGCCGACAGTGGGAACAGCCCAGGTCATGGGTGTAGGCGGGACGATGTACTGATATGTTCAATATGTTAAGCACCATAAACTGCATCCTAGCAGGTAGGATGTTTTTGGATATTAGTATACATTGCACAGATGATCTATTCTGCTGGAGGAATATTTCCCATGTAATTGCACATTACAACATATGACTACACAATTACAGTTGTACGCAAAGGTTTGGGTACCTCTGGTCAAATTACGTATCATTGATTTTATGATATGAATAGAAATTAACACAACCAGTGGGGGGGAACATGGCATATTTCTCTAAATTTTAAATTCTAAATTTCTAAATTTTTAACAGGTCAGGGAAAAAAACGCATACAATGTGTCATGTGCAGAAGTTTAAGCAGCTTTCCAGTTGGTCTTCCAGTGTTACCCTTTTCTCAGACATTAATTGACTTGTTAGGCCTTAATCAAGGTTAGATTATCACAATTCCAGAGCTCTGACCCCTCAAACCTCGCAGGATATTGTGCTTACTTTTCAAAAGCGTGCATTCGACTGTGCAGCTGACCGAGGATGAGAAAATATAGATAACTTTTTTTTCCCCATAGCAAAGACATAAAAAGACATCTAAATGCTTCATGCTTGCAATTTCTACTGTCTGAAATGTCTTCAAGTGATGGAAGTTAAGGGGAATTGCTGAAGTCAAGCCAAAATCTGGAAGACCAAGAACACTGTCTGATTGGACTGCTAGTCAGGAAGGCAAAGCAAACTGCCATATCACTGCAAAGGACCCGCAGGTTTAGCTGACCCAGAAGGACGGCTGCACCGGTCCGCTGCACAGTGTTTCTTGCATGAACATGATCTGCATGGAAGAGTCATCACAAAGAAACATGACATGCTGTCTCATCAAAAAAAGTTTTTTTTTCTATTATTAAGAATCGGTGTGTAGATCTGAAAGATAACTTAGGCGCAATGGTGGAAAAAGTATTCAGTTTTCACTATTATGCTTTTCTGGTATTTCCCTTTCTTTTAGTGTGTTATGTTGCTTTATGTACATATAAACAGTCTGCAAAGTCGGACGGTCCACAGTATAAAGCAAAGAACATAACTCTCATCACAAGAACCACTCTTCTCTAATCTGCCTGAAACACCTCATTGGAATTCCAGCACTTACTTCCGTAACATGATGAGGTCACCTCTTAACATCCTTATTGGCCCCCTACCTGGAAGGATTTGTCTGCAGACTGCAGGACAGTGGCAGAAGGTGTAGGGGAAGCCGACCAATCAGGCAAGCTGCCCAATCAGGGCACACTGGGCCCATGGGGTGCTGGGGCTTAACTAACGCCGTCTCAGACAGAGTTATAGACAAAGTGAATAGAGATGTACAGTATGAGAAAAATATGTGTTTCTGAACACTGAAGCATGTAAATCTATTCTCTTAGACCCCAAAAATGAAATTATGAACAGCAAAAATGAGCATAAGTGCCCCCTTAAGTGGAAGATACCATATGAAACGTTACCCTAGTAAAAGTAAACGTCATCCAATAAAATACTACTCATGAGTCAGGATCGGTCTCTGTCTCGTATTGTTCCCCGTTTGGCCAGCAGGCGGCACTGGCCATCCTGTTCTTTCTGTGTTTGCCTCCGATCCCCATCCTTAGTGTGCACACCAGGTCCCCAGGATGCTGTGTGGCTCAATGGGCCGAGTGTGTGCCTGAGAGCTACTGCTGTGGGTGTGAGGCCAACAAGTTTTGTTTTCCCCTTGTTAGTCCATTTTTGATTCTTTATCGTGTGCCTTTCTTAATTTCCTTGTTTGCACCTAGTTGTGTAGTAATGTCCTTTAGTCCTGTAAAAGTCCTTAGTGTTAGTGATTATGACCCTCACCTGTGTCTTGTAACTCCTAGTCTAGAGTGTTTGATTAATCATCAATGGCTCGCACCTGTCCCTTGTCTAGCCCTTGTTAGCTGTGTATATATATTCCTTTTGCCTCTTCCTCAGTTGGCCGTGGTATGCATGCGTTACATTGCCTTGGGTCCTTTGTATTTCTTGTCTTCAATATAGTTCTTATTGTCACTCAATTGCCCAGTGGATCATCCATTCTATTATTCCCTGAAAAAAGTAAAATATACCTAGTTTTAAAATACTATAGTAAAATGTACTATACGTTAAACACTATTGGTCTTACAAAAAGTAGCCTATGCTTTTAAATTCACACAATGCAGATTGCAATATAGCATTGCAAGTTACCACACATCACAAAAAGGAAAAGTGAGTTGCAAGAAAATCAGTGGATGTTTTCTTTTTATTCAGAAACGGCAGTGGAACCTGCTGACTTTATCGATGCAGATTAGCAAGAGAAAAGAAAAGACCGACCTATGGGTCAGATTTAATAATGAATTAGAAACATTGCTGGCACTTTCAGATAAAAGTGATGCATGAGCCGATGAAAACTGTCGTCCTCTGCTTTGGAAAATGGCTGATCGGCCAATAAAATCACCATTTTTGCTGTAGTATGTGTTTAAATATTGGATGCCAATTTTGGTATGTTAACCGATATATTGTGCATCTCTACATATTGTTTTGTTCATTTTCATAAAGATAGCAATAATAATAATAATAGTTGTCACGATCTGTCCATGTGTTCCTGTTGTGCCACGCCCCTTGTTCCCCACGTGAGTATGTTTCCCGATTGTTTCTTGATTGTTCCCCAGCTGCCCCGTGTTCCATCCGTGATGTCTCGTGTATTTAGTCTGCCCGTGTTTTGTCCTGAGTTGTCGGTTGTTGTGTGTACTAGAGATGCAAGTCTCCGTACACCAGTTTGCGGTCTCCGTTGCTATTTCTGTGTTGAAATCCTGTGTTCCTTTGGGAATAAACTCCTGTTTCGAAAAACCGCCTGCATCATGGGTCGTCGATCGCGATCCGGCCGTGACAATAGTAAATAAAGAAACAAATATATTGCTGAAGAATCTTGTGAGATAATCACAATCGATTATGAGTTGTAACTTAAAACTTAAAATACTCAAGTACAAATGCAGAAAAACCTACTTGAGCTCTTGGCAGGGTATGCAGACTTTTGCACACACCACAATTTATGTTTTGTTGTTTCTAATTTGTTAAAATGAGAAAATGTAGTACTTATGCATTTAAATTTGAAACACAACATCCATGTCAAGTTCTTCTCTACCAATGTTATTTTTGCTTATGAAATCAACAAAACAAACTTTACATGCAGCTGTGTGTGAGAGGGTGGCATGCTGGTGGAGGGGGTAGCTGTTTAACCTTACAGTTCCAGGGTTGAGGGTTCAGTTCCCTCCTGCTGTTGGTGTAACTTTGTATCTTCTCCCTGTGTCATATGAGTTTTTCTTGGGCATAAAGGCTTCCACTCAGAGTCCATAGACATGCAGTTCAGCACACTGTCGTCACTTAACACTCTCTTCATGGTGCTCAAACTGGCATCCCATTTAGAATGACCCCTGCATTGTGTCCGTTACAGTACTTTCGGGGAGAAGCTTCATGCTCTCTGGTAAAGGGATACATTTGCAAGCATTAAAAATGTATTTAGCACTATCCAAGTTTTAATGTACATTGAGTGTTTTTTTTTTTTTAGAGTAACTCAGAGATGTGGTGCACCCCGTGCTTTGAGGACTAAGCCAATTAGCCGGCAGCCACGGAGAACAGAGTTATGTGGGTGTGCACTCACCCACACGTGACTCAGACGGGTGTCCACACTCTACCCTGTGCTCCATGTAATTATGTAACCACATCCCACGTAAATCACTCATGAGTTTCATGACTTATATGTTGACTCAGAGGTTGAGCCATAGTTAAGCAGTGTGAAGTCATGCTCAGTTGCTGCCATCGCTGAGTGAGTTTCTGATTCAACAGTTGTGCCGACTCTGACTACTTTCTGTTGTGTTGTGTTATCATCATGTCACTCCTTCCTGGTGAGGGAGATGTCCACGGAATTAAACTTCCATGTCTCATTTCACTGAGACGGGCTTGAAAAGGTTTTTAATCCAACTTTCCATGTCACTGGAATGTTTGAAGTCCATGGCTTGACTGGTCCCTCTCATGTATAAGTAGGCCTCGATAAAAGTGGGGTGATGTCTGATCTTCATTTACAGGGCTGCTGGTGTTTGACACGCCTTCCCATGTGTGTGCGCGGGATTCGGGAAAGTGGGCGGCTTCAACATGTTAATAAATAATTAACTAATATTAATAAAATACATCCATGCACAGAAGCAGATTGTTAAGTGACGATGCAAGAATTAGAGAGAAGAGGACTCTGGTCCCTTGTGTTTAGTATGAAAGAGGGGTTAGTGCAAAATGTCATTGGGACTCGAATGCTGTATTTCCAGTGTCATGAAAATCCATATTTTGAACAAAGCTATGTAAAATTATTAGTATAATCCCCCTCATTATAACCCTCAATACATTTAAAATGTGCTGTCGATTTGTGCAAAGTCCATAAATGAAAGGCCCAAAATAATGTGTGACAACATCAGTATGGAGTTATGAGGACCTATTGTAGGAACTATTCATGTGAGCTTCGAAAAGCATCTTTATGCTGTACACAATTGTTGCCATGTTATTTGCTTCATATTGCAGTGCCAGTGTTTGGAAGCCAGAGAAGTGCAGTGAGCCTGAGGTCACTGCCCCCCCCCCCCCCCAAGGATAAGCCACATGGGACTTATTCTTATATACATAATATACATGAATACAATATACACATACACAATATATACATTGGTGAATGGACTGCTCGAGCCTTAGGGAGGAGGAAAATGGACTCGCATGGATGGGTCATGTCGCATGGCGCTGTCGCTCGCAGTCCTAAAAAGGTGCCTGCCGCTGTAGCGGAGTGTTGGGCTACAGCAGGAGCTGTGAAAATGATGCAGTAATCTCTGTAGCAGGACGAACAACGCAGAGGGTCTTTCAGAGGATGCGTGGGTGGCCCCGAGGAAGGCCTCAAAGCGGGGGCGAAGGGCAAGAGAGGGCCAGGGAGCGGACGTGGTCCTCGGCGTGGGTCGCTTGCCGGAGGAGGCCCAGCAGAACCGCAGGCAGGCTGGGGGTCCCCTAGGACTGGGTTGAGAAACATTGCCCTACTCTGTTTTGACATGTTGACATCTTTAAATATCTTATTTAAGATGTTTACCGTTTCCAGAGCCTATCCCTATAGTCACATCCAGGCAGAAAAAGGATTTACATCCAGATTATATCACTGTATCATCATTGTTGCAAAAATGTCCCCCGAGGCATTTTGTTATCGACTCGTATTTCATTGACCGATTTATTAAGTCTATTGCCTTTCATTAGGGTGAGTAATAAGCTGTTGGTAGATGTTCTGGGTTCAGTGCATTGCCACTGTAAAATTTAAAGTCATTTAGACGTATGACAGAATACAGTGAAAGTGAGAAATAATGTATATGTTATGTATATATTACGATACAAAAGTATAATTTTTCCCAAACAGAAAGAGAAAAGATATACATTTCCTTGGTTGCACGTCATGCCCTGTTCTAGCCAAGATTGGTGAGAGTGCACAGGTGTGCTCTTCTCCCTGCCAGAGAGAACATAACATATTGATTGAGCAATTTGAGAGTCTTACTTTTCTTTGAGAGTTACGTTCAATCAAAAAAACTAAAAATGCCAAAAGTCTTAAGGTTAGGGCTGGGTTGGGGTTAAGGGTGTTATAACTGGGATTATGGTTTTTCCCATAGGAATGAATGGAAGGTCAACATTTAGGTACACCGAGTCTGTGTGAGTGTGTATGTGTGTGTGTGTGTCTGGGTGTGGCACCAAAACAGAGAGAGAACATGCAATGAGACAAATTACCCTATGAAATTTCCAACCATTGCCACAATTGTCCGACTTTACTATCAAAATCTTTTTTTTCTATTCCAAGTTCACTCAAAGAAAATATTCTTTTAAATGGGGGTTAGGTGTTCTCAGTTAGACTGCTTATTATTATGCCAGATGAACTCCCTTAGGCCAATTACATTAGACCGTCTTCTAAACAGAGCCGATAGGATAGCTATTAGACAATCTGCTCAATTGTATGTACTTAGCCCACCCTGAACCGTGGCCTCCTGAGCTCTGTCAGAGATAATCCCTTACTCCGAGACCCTCTATGCCGCACTTAGTATTCTACATATGCTGGATCCTGTCCAGGGGAGATCCATCTCTGTACCACAGAGCACATCACCTCCCCCAGCCCATAATGCCCACACTCTTTTCAGAGGTTCAACACCCACTTATATGATGATCACTCTGCTTTCTGCTTTTGACAACCTATATGTTTCTGCTCAGCAAAAGCAAAAAAAAAAAAAAACCGAGGGTGTTTTACGCCCCTGGAGACCAATCTCAGCTATGGACAGGATGCCCATCTAATTCAATTATGAAGGAGTGGGCAGCCTGCCCGATCTGGGAGACGGGGAACCCGGCTCTCTGAGGACCTCAGATTACTTAGTGATGCATAAGACCCACTTATCTGTCAAAATGAGCGAGCGGTCCTGGGAGCGCCACTGCGACCTTCACCGAGGGGCGCGGGGGCAGCGCTGTGGCCGGGGACGCGCCGTGTGCCGCGCGCCGCGAGGCGGCCTGGACCCCTTTCCTGGAGAGTGTTGCGCTTTACGGTGGCACGGTGACCAGAACCAGGACCAGCGATGACTGGAAGTGGCATTCCGGCAGATGGGGGGGCGGGGCGGGACCTTCGCTCAGCTGCGTGTGCCAGATTTGCAGGAAGAAAGAAAAAAGTAGCTTTCGGGAAATAATGATTCTTCATATCTATTCATTAATTTAAATTGCTATAATCACGCAGAACATCCAGGGGATGCATGTACACTTTGGTGTTAGGACCGACGTGGCCTTATAACCTTAGTAGCTAACCCTTAATGTGGTGCTTACCACTGAAGAGTCCAGCAAACAACACAGTGAGTCATCCTCAGTAAAAGAGCCATCTAAGCAATACAATTCTGCTTTATGCATGCCTTTTAAATGTTTTGAACCTAAGAAACCATTTATACCATAACAGTAGTAAGACACTACTGCTTGCTGTCCACTACTGAGGACTGCTGTTGCATATGTCTGTAGGCTTGTTTTTAATAAAAATATTGATGCGTTCTCTGGCATCCCCAACAAGCGTATACTCCGGTCTGGTGCGTCGTGCCGCATGGGACAGATTCCCCCCGCCCCCGAACAGGATAAGCGGCTGGGAAGATGGGTGGATGAATGTGTTCTTCAGGCTCTGAAGAACAGAAGGACTGAGATTTATGGCCACGAGGGAGCGGGTGTTTGGGACGGAATGATGCTGGGCTATTATGTACAGGGATGTGAGGAGAGGCACACTCAGGGGACAGGAGAGGCGGAGGGTGAAACTAAATCCTGGGTAAGAAGGAGACCTGGCTGTGAAGTCCTCAGCCAAGCCTGGCCCACGCCCCAGGTGGGGGGCTAAAGATAGCCACAATCGAAGGGGGGGTGGGGGGGAGCCAACACCGAGCATAGACCCTCGGGGGGCACGGTGGAACTTACCAGAACAGCGGTTGGGGGGGGCGGGGGGGGGGGG
>JAODKL010000040.1:8831661-8850012 GCA_026780765.1 Petrocephalus schoutedeni | reverse complement strand
TTAGCATCATTAAGTTGGATATTTCAAAATTTCCCACAACCCATAGTCTCAGCCTAAGGCCCCATATTAGGGTTAGGGCTAGGGTTAGTGTTTGAAAAACTATGGCTCTCAGAGGCATCAAAAGTAATTTATCTGACAGTTCTGGCCCACCAATGTAGAGGAGGCAAAAAATTAGCATCATTAAGTTGGATATTTCAAAATTTCCTACATCCCATAGTCTCAGCCTAAGGCCCCATATTAGGGTTAGGTACGGTTAGGATTGGAAAAGAAATGACTTTCTCAGGTATCAAAAGTAATTTTCCTGACAGTTCTGGCCGGCCATTGGAGGGGAAAGCACATTTTAGGTCAATTAAGTGGCAAATAAGTTAGGTATTTTAATGATAGACTTGCTTTCATTTAATTAATGTCCAGGCACAGTTAGTGAGGTAATCTGAGCATAATAATTCATAATTCACTAAATGGATTGCTGTAAAATTCTCAGTTATTTTATGGCGAGGTACTGTGCCACATAACAATTAAATGCAGATCTTTTTTTCTGAGCTAATTTATTGGAGAAGGACCGGATACTGAAACTGGCCCAAAACGGAACCTTCGACAGGGTCACCCGGGTAGAAAAGTCCGGGCGTAGGACCCGCTCTCGGCAAATCGCAACAAGCTCGCAAAGCAGCGGCGTTTATCGGCGAGTTGCGTCCCGTGATCAGTCTCAGGGCACTGTGCAGTGTATCTGCCTGGGAATCCGCACGTGAAGTGGGGACCCCGGCGCAGATTTGGTGGAACCGTGAAAATGAGCCGCTGTCGGAACTTCTGCCATGTCCGCAGCTTATTCATGATTCTGTCACTGTGCAAAATCAACGTACAGTCCTTAATGTCCAGTTAGTCTCCTTGTAAGTATGTGTGTACGAATCTATGCTGTTAATTTCAGTAATTTCAATTGGGGCTTTACTGACACTTGACTTATATATATTTTAATAATAAAAAACGACAAAGTATTTAAATAAGTTATTTCAGCACCACCCTTTAATGTCCCAAACCGCAGTGAATGTCTTTGTCCACTAGATGGCAATGTGCCTTTAAAAAAAAGAAAACAAAACTGTCAATGAAAACCAGGCAGGATGTCTGGATGTCTGGTAAGGAGGATGATAGTATATGTGTGTATATATATATATATATATATATATATATATATATATATCATGACTCACAAAAAATTGGCGGAACAACGAAGATGAAGGTGATGACGCTTCTGTGAGCCGTCATCTGTGTTCAGAGAGCAGGTATGGTGGGCTTGGGCGGGGGGGGTTATGAAAAGAGGATGATATATTCATTAATTTGTATATTTCAAGGTAACAGACTGTAATGAGTGTCATATTAGGAGACCTGTCTGAAATCTCAAAAGTCAATTTGGTGCCCCAACACTACATTATATATAGACTTGAAAGGAAAACTTGCCCAGTAAATAATACTTAATATGTGGACAGGTGACGCTCCCACACACACTTATAAGCATTTATTGCCCAGTTGTGGTGTAATAATACCCCCCCCCCCCCCCCCAATTCCCCAAGCAGCACCCTACTGCTCTATGCGGCCATGTGCTTACATCGTATTTCTATGTGTCCTACAAAAATTTCACGGCACTCGATGGGGAAGTAAAGCCGGGAAAAAATACCCCAGTGCCGATATCCTTAATCCTTTTTGCATCTGACAGTGAGGACAAATTCAAGGTAAGTAGCCTGGAGACGTAAGTTTGCAGGCGATGTCTGAAGTGGTGTGAAGCACCTTGGCCTTATCCTCAGCGGTGCTGGTGACATCTAACTGACGGCATCAGGGAGAGGATGAGGGTGGGGAGGCCTCTCTGAGTGGCATACTGCCCTCGGCAGCGATCAGGAAGCAGGAGGAGTGGGTTTGGGCAAGGGGAGGTGGCTTACGACAAGAGGAGGACTAAGCCAGTCACACGCCTTCACTGCGTCTTCTGGAACACACAGCCGATTGACCCTGTGTCATTATCCTGCGCCGGCAGCAGAGAGTCACAGCTCATAACTCACCTGTGCCCTCCCCCGCACATGAGAGCCCTCCGAGAGGCTGGCCACTCCACCGCTGTCCTGCCTCATCATTTTCACCTTCATTACAGCTGCCTCACACCCTCAGACGCCACTGTCCTCCGACGCCTAACACATCTGCGGCCGGCAGCCTGCTAGTCGGGAAACAGCCCCGGTGCGGTGTCTCTGCGGCCCCGAGACAGACAGCTAACAGAGTTAGCGGGCGCAGTTTGCGGCCAAATTGTTACGGGTTTCATTCCCCCTGGAGAGAATCTTCATTTACCCGTCAGTTTGGTTCTTCAGCTAAATGGCTTCAGAACAAATATAAATATAAATAGCAAAAAAGGTTGAAAAGCTTAGATGAACAGGTAAGAATGCTAAACGTAATGGCACAATGACCTATAATCTATTACTTATATCAGTACTATTTATCATGATTAATATTATTATTGCTGTTCTTATTATCATCCATACACGCATCTTCAAATTTGCTTTTCATTTTATTTATCGTTTTGTTGTTGTTGTTTTTCATTTGGTTGGTGGTTGTAGAGTAGCCCATACCACTGAGTCATTCTATAATTTACATACTCTCCTCCCGCACAGTTCATTGATAAAATGGGTACTTTTGAACTGCCACCCCCCCCGCCCCTCCCACATGCTGCCCCCTGCTGGCTCTCATTTCCAGCGGCCGCTAAGTCCTGGCATGCTAAGCCTGTTGCACCGGTGCCTTTCCTTCCTGATTCCATGCCAACACCACACAGGCGGGCAGCCTGTTCTGGGCCACCCTGACACTCCTTCTTTCCAGCTGCTGCATGGAGATCAGGCTGCCGGCCAATAAAAACTTTGCAGCACATCTATGGATATGGATGCGAGACCAGAAGGTTGTTGGATCAAATCCCAGAAGGGGTGCCATCTTTGGTTATGGAAACTATCTAAGAATATAGAGTAGAATAGCCAACGAAGTAAACAAATAATTTACTGACTGTGTGCAGAATCCATCCTTCTTTTGCGTATGCAATCTTAGTACAGAATCCTCCCTCCCCCATTTGCTCTAGCCCCCCCCAAGCCTAAAGAGAGTGCTGGGCACTGGTGTACCCGCTCAAACGTGCCTCCTCCTCCTCGTTCCCCCCGACAGCGTTCCTTATCGCCAAAGGTGCTGCGTTTCCGCTGTGAGGTGACGCATCCATGCCGATAATGATGTGGATCCACGGATCGCAGCCCACCGATGCCGGCACTTCGCAGCCCACAGCCCCCGTGGGGCCGGCTGTGGATGGAGCGGTAGGGGGGCGGCAGTGGCCGCGCCTAACGCCGGGCCCCGCAGAAAAGGTCAAGGAAAATTCCATATCAGCTGCGGTCCACACTGGAAATCCCGACACATTGAGAGGCAAGAGGGCGATCGGATAAAGCCAGCCAGAGAGGACATAGCAGGCTGAAAAGGTTTTGCCTGCTGATACCAATATGAGTCATAGCATCACGTTATATAAGCATGTGCTTCCCGGGGCTGGCCAGAGGAGGACGGCGATCCCTGCGAGTTGGCCTCCTTCCGCGGGCTCTTCCTCTCTCAGACGGAGGCTCTCCTCGTCCCTGCCACCTCAGGCTGACTCCCCAGGGACCTGTGACTGGGACTCTCTACAGCGATAATGCTCCTTAATAAAGAAAACAGAATATTTGAATTGATCCAGCCACTCAGGAATTTGCCCATCTCCCATAAGCACTTATTCACTACTTAGTCGCAGCAATATCAGCGTATCAGCTGTTCTCTGACTTCACTGTGTTTCTAAGTATCATAAGAAATCGCAAACTACGAATTGATATTTCTGTCACGTGCCAATTAAATATAAAAACCTGAAATTCATATATACGTGCATGTGCATACACAGACGCACAAGAATATATGCGCAGTTCTAATGTGCCTTGTGATGCTGCTTGTGTTGCTGTCATGTTCATCTTTAAAAAAGGAAAACACCAGCCTTCATGCTGTCCAGTGCAAAGAACATCACCACAATGACACTTTTCCACACTATTTAAATCGATATACATAAAGCCATAGAGATCTACTAGATATAGGTTTAATTAACTTAGCATTGGGATAGGCTCCATGCCTCGATGATAAAGCATAAGAGAAGAGGGGATAGAAATTGGATGGATGGATGGATACATGCATTTTTTTGCTTCAATTTTATTTTGTGGAGTAACAAAGGACAAATGTAACATAAAAATAGTTAGACCATCAATCTTCTTTTTGGGGGGTGGAGTCTAGCACAAGGCAAGGATAGGGGTAGATGCAGGGATACATACAGAGATATACACAGGGGTACACACAGGGGTACACACAGGGATACAAACAGGAATACATGCATGGGTACAAAGAGGGGTACACACGGGTACACACGGGAGTAGAAACAAGGGTATACACAGGGGTACACACAGGGGTATAAAGAGTGGTACACACAGGGGTATTCATGGGGGTACACACATGGGTAGAAACAGGGGTACACACTTGGGTTCAAACAGGGGTATACAAAGGAATACACAGGGGGGTACACACATACATACAGGGGTACACACAGGGGTACACGTGTAGGTACACACACAGTAGTGTACCAGCTGATGAAAAATAAGCTATGCATGGGAAATCCCAAGAAAATTACAGTCCAGCACAATGAAATGACTAGAGAAAGCCTCTTATTGAATTATTACATTTTGGGTTTTAGTGCGACTATTACATTTTGGTGTGAGACATGATTAAAAGATAGAATAATAAGCCAGAAAGACGAACTTAAGCTGGGAAGTGGGGACCAGAGGCAGTGAATCTACATTAGCTGAAGCGACTTCTTTAATGTATTAAAGTAAGCTAGACAGCTCAGAGAAAGGTATGGTCTCCTTATGCACTTCTGATTATCTTTTGTAAACCCACTTACATTTTCTTGTGCTGTTTTCTTGGAGCTGTTTTGTAAGTCAACATATGCAACCATGTATTAAGTTTTGACAAATGAGGCTGATTGCATATACACACACGGTAGTTTTTTGTCAGTGAACATGTATTTAACTAAAACTCTCACCTGTGCAGTTCTGTCCTTCAGTGCAACTGCAAAAATGACCATCCACGTGTTTGAGAAGAAGTAATAAGCAGTTTTTTAAAATGTTTTCCCTCTATATGTGGGGGTGGTAGGGTCAAGTGCCAGAGGTACATGTATTGATTAATTCCCCCCCCAAAAAGCACGTGTTGTGTTTTTCATAATGCATACCTTCTTTTGTTCCACTAACCCTAGATTTATACTAAGGACAGCACCAGTAATCTGCTCCAATTCTCTGATCAGTTGTGTGCGTTTATTGATATCATTTGACATACCTCTCTCTCTGTTTGTTTGTTTGCTTGTTTATGTCAAGCGCAACCCTGGATTTCGTGTTTGAACATGTGTGGTGTCGGCCCCAGCTCTCGATCCGGAAAGGGGAATCTCCATAATACACACGTTACTCTCCGCCGAGGCTCCAAGTCGTGTGGCTGTTCGCTGCCTCCGCCCTCATTGACTCACTTCAGGTGTAAAAGTCTTCAGGTATAAAAGATTAATGCGGATGAGTGGGGGGGCACCCATGCCATCTAGTCTCATGTCACTAATTTAAAATTCACGAGTGAGACAACATATATCTGTGATGTCATTCCGGGCCACCTACCCACATCAATTTATTTTATTTAGTTAGTTTGTTTGCTTATCTCTCCCCTCCGTCCCAGAAGTTTTCTGCTCCAAAGAGGCACGCCGACTAAATCCTTTGTACATACCAAAGTCGACAAAATGGAAATGAAGGCTGTTTAATTGCAGAAGGAGGCTCTCTACCAGGGAGTGGGCTGTTTGCTAGCTGTCATCCGCAGAGGCCATTAAAATTCCATCCTTCTGGAGGAAGACGACTCACATGGAGGAATGTTGTTTAAGGTTGTGCCGTACATTTGAATCGCACGTAGAACAGTTTCCAGTGTAGGTCTGAAAAAAATAAGACAGTGAGCCATGACAGAATATGGTATTATTCTTTCATTTGTTTCTCTGCCATTGTTTCCTCCTTTTTGCTCTGTGTACATCCCACACTCTTCCTCTGCCCCCACACTAGGCCCTGTGGAAGGTAAGCTACACTTGCTTTCCATTTGAAAACAAAGAAATCCATCATTCTGAGGGTAAGGTCAGCGCCTTCCGTAGGGGCCAAAAGACCATTTACAGACCTACATCAAATGACTTGGCAGCTACCACACACCCTGAGTCTACTGTCTTTACAGTCTCAGTCTCTCGGAAGACCACGAGGGGAAGTGAACTGGAAAGTCAGACGGGCCTCATCTGCCGTTTTCTTGCCAGAGGTGGGTATTTTATGAAAAGCATCACAGAGAGGCAAGAATTCCCGTAGCACTGACAAAGAATAATCCCCCCTTGCCCCTTCCTTTTCGAGCAAAGCTTTGAGATATCTTCCGAAACGCTGCAAATTCGCTGGCAGGGGATCTACAGTGGAACACTAAAAATAGTTCAACACAGCTGCAAGCCGTGACAAATGTGGAATCCTGTCTTTAAATCATTGGTGATTAAAAATGAAGGTTGGCCATGATGCTCCGTGGCACCTGAAAGATATTCCAGGCAAGTGGGGGTGGTATGAGGACGCCAGCAATCTGAAATCAGTGCTTCCAGGGATGGCTTTACAATTGATGCTTTATTTATTTTGTTATTATAGATTTTTGTTAGGTGTCAAAACTTGTTGAACTAAGCAGTTTTAGAAGAAAGTCATATAAGTCAGATGTTTGGCAAGCTGGGTCAAATCCTGCCCTGCATTTATGCGATTGTTATTAAAGGATGCGCACTTTCACAGTTCAGATAACTCGGAGGACCAGTCAGCAGCCCAGCACACTAACACTGGAACAGTCTAACTTTGTAGCGAAGTCACCAACTGGATGGTTCACCAGACGAGAAGACAAAGAGGAGAGCTAGTAAGCAGCCTCCTTAACTCGCACTCAAGGCGTCGATTTGGAGGGCTCACTGCAGAGCGAAGCCTCTTCGTTTCCTGAGATGTTTACTCAAAGCAAAAGAAAATCACCATTAATGAATCTGCAGGCTGCCGAGACCCCGTGAGGGAACCTTCTCCTGGTGAGAGAGTGGGTTTTCCTCATTAACGACCTATTAATAAACCCAGTGTGTGCTCAGTAAGATATGAGAGGAATTATTGCAAAGCATTGACTCAAAGGATGACCAGAATCTCAATATTCTCTGCAAGGCAGGTACATAATCATCTGTTCGGCTTCTGTTCTGAGCACTATGCTCCCTAGCTTAACCATTGTTTTGAGCGCCACAGTTAATTATGCTAGGGCTTCCACATTAAAGACTTTACAATTTGACACAAATGCAACACCTTCTTCATCTTCTTCTCACCACTTTTCCTGGTGAGGTTTGCAGTGGCAGCGTGCTAAGCAGGTCAGACCATACCTCCCAAAATAAACCACAAACTCAAGTTCTTTCTGGGGGATCCCAAGATGTTCTCATGCCAGCTGAGAGATATAGTTCCCGCACTGTGTCCTAGGTCTGCCCTAGGCCCTCCGTCTAGTGGGAAATACTTGGAACAGCTCTGGGATTCCCAAACCAGCTTAGCTGGTTTATGTAATAGAGACCCTCCAAATCTTTGAACTCGTCAGCTCAGGGAACCTGGCAACCCTACAGAGAAACTTTATTTTGGCCACATATGCTTACAACATTGTTCTCTTAGGCATTGCACACAACTCAGGACTATAGGGACATTGATTGACTGGTAAGTGTGATCTGACAACTTCAGTACCCCAGATCTGTTCAGTGCGCTCAAAACTGAAGCCACCAAATCAAACCATCTGTCTATCATCACCAGTCATGAACAAGATCCCCCGGTCCGTGAGGTGTGTAGATCACTGGGTTAACAATATGCGCTCATGTCCAGAAGGGCATGGATTTGAATCCTATGGTTGGTAGACCAGTTATATCACTTGAGCATGGCTTTTTAACCCCAACAGTTCAAGAGGTGTTGGATTATGGCTGATTGTGGTCTCCTCATCACTATTCCATTTTGGGTTAAAGTGTCTGCTATAATAAATGATAAATACTAAAGCCCCATCACTAAGAGCAGACAGTCCCTCTTCACCTGAAAGGAGCAATTCACTGTTTTCTGAGAGAGCACCATGGCCTTGGATTTGAAGGTGTTGATTCTCACCCCCACTACTTCACACTCACTTCAAATCACTCAAGTGCATGGTGGAGGTGCCAATCATATGAGGCTAGAAGCATAACATAATCTACAAATAGCAGGGAAGTCACCTCTGGCCCTCCATATAAGACACATACTGTTTGTGTACATCGCAAACAGGACTACAGACAACACCCACTCTTGCCAGAGGTCAGCACCCAGTCTAAAAGTCTTTAATGTTGTCCCAAGGACACACTCATGCACTGAGCAGACAGCAAAAAGTAGTAGCCTTGGTTCCCATTATTCCTGCAGCATCTCTTGAATTTGACGTCTTGAACATGGTCTATTCAGACTCAATGTTTCCAACCTCACTCAACAGTATTTTACCAAAGTTGAGCTGAATTAATCTTGCATAAATGGTTTAGCTGTTCTGACAGCTGATTGGGTCTTCTTGGGCCATCCCACTTCCATCACATGTGTCAAGTCAAACTCGCCACTAGGTGGTGATCAACTGATAGCTCTCCAACCAAGTATCCACAATGCCTATAGTCAGATAGTAGAACCACAAAGTCAATAACAGACCTTTGTTCTAGGTTTCCCTGGTACCAAGTTCATTGCTTACAGACAAACAATATTTTTTTTCCCTCAACAGCTTAACAGCTGTCACATAGAGGCACAATCTTGAATACAAGGAAAAAATTCAGCTGCACAGCTCTCTGTCTGGACTTTCACATTTATGCACAGATACTTGAGATCTCTCAGTAGGAAAGAGAAAGTAGGAAAGACCCCATCCCCAATGAGAGATGAGAATATAGCACTGTGAATGAAGGTTAAGATAACTGTACCTTAACTATATATCTTGCCTATACTTGCTCAAGCTCGTTTCTTGCTAGAGAGGAAGCCTTCCATTTTCACAAAGCCAGTGTCCATTCCCAGGGTCTGGCCCATCCTGTTTTTTCTGGCTCATGCTTGCCTTACAGATGGTATTGTACTTGACCCCTATCTTTCATCTTGAAGGTCGTGAGCCCAAAGGTGTCTCCATGAAGCCATTTCGAGCTGAGCCTAGCTGGATGAACACCACACCCAGGCCTAGATTCTGTGGAGGTTCCTTGTAACCAGCTTCCAGGGAAGACACTTGGCTTTTTCATACCTGTAATGAGGGTCTTTGTAGGATTGTAGTTTGTTTGGTTTCTTCCCACAGACCTGTTCTCCCAGGGAGGTCCTACCAGGTACTGTAGCTTTGTGGATCTTTAAAGCAAGCAAGCACCTGCACCATGCTAAGGTCACAATCCTTGGAGCAGACTGAAAAATTTAATGTATCTTGACCTACTTTTTGCATTTCCATGCTTCAAGCTGATAGCATGGCTTGATCATGAATACGAATGATTATTAAATGAATAAGCCATGCATTACAAAATGCAGCAGTATGGAGGCTCTCCCAGCATAAATGTTCCCATGTCAATGCAATGCAGGAACGTTTAACATGTAAATGGCATGAAAATAATTCCTTCAGCTAAGGTCACTTAGGGTCTAGTGGTGGATGGCAGCTGTACAGGGGCATCTCAAATATCATGGGGAAGTACCATACTTCTGTCAAACCCTTGTGCTGCGAATGTCTATTATTCCCCACTAACTATCACCTCTGGGAGGACTCTTAGCCAAGTTGCCTCTTATGGGGCAATCACTCATTTTTCAAGTCTGTCTGTCATCCATAAGTCATATTTTGCTCAGACCTCACCAAAGGACCACACTTATGTTTAAAACACCACGTGACTATCACAGCTGGGCATCTATTCCTCATCTATTCCTGCAACACAAAGCAGGAATGTCAGAGATGAGGAGAAGGGTGGCATCGTGGGGCAGTGGTTAGCACTGTTGCCTTACACCTCTTGGGCCAGAGTTTGAGGCTCCATAAGGAGATGCTCCTTAATCAAATGTCTTCTTGCAAATAGGTATCTTCCTTTTAATAATTACTATGAGTTAAGTTTTGTTCAACGTGCTGCAAATTAAATTTTATATCATTTCATGTTTTTCTACACATTTCTCTTTTTAATTATAATGTGAACATTTTTCAGAATAAATGACATAAGCAATACAATTTTAGGATGCAAATACACTTTAAGGCATATATTGTTATTCATTACCAAATTTTTCATTCATCTGTTCCATTTTTTTCATTCATCTGTTCCATTTTTCATAGCTGGTCATCGAGTACAAGGTCATCAAAGGACGTCACAAGTATAGCAAATCCTCAAAAAACATGACTAATAAAGTCCGCACTACTTCAGCCTTCATTTTATAAAAAACTGTGAATGCAATCAAACAAGTAAAAATGTCAAAGGTCTTGTATATTGTTTGGATATTTATGGTTAAGGTTAGGGCTGGGTAGGGGTTAAGGGTGTTGTGATTGGGATTATGGTTCTTTCTATTGAAATGAATGGACGGTCCTCACTAAGACAGGAGTGCAAATGTGCGTGTTTGTGTGTGTGTGCATGTGTGTATGTTCTGCATTGGGTTGGAGCTCCCTCTAGGAGTATTCGCTGCCTTGCACCTCTAACTTCCAGGATAGGCTTTGGACCCCCTCAACCCTGCATAGGATGTTGGTATAGGAAAAGGATGGATAGAAATGTGTTGATGCAATTTATATCCCATGATATGTAATTTTCAATATTTTTCAAAAAGAATGAGAAAAAAAGCAGCATAAAATATGCATGAAGCCAAAGAGATGCAGAAGTTAGAAGAGATTCAGTTAAAAGACAACTGTGAGTAGCAGGAAATTCTACAAAACCACATCCTTCATTGACTCTCTGTATATGTCTTACCTTCTCAGATATAAAGTTGTGGTGTCATAGGATATACAGGATATATAGGATATACAGATATACAGATTCTGGAAGTAGTGCAATAATACCCAGCGAACCACAAAAGACAAGAAGACATAGAGATGGGCACAGATTTATTATTGCGCTCTCTTGCATTTCTGTACTCATGTCATGATGGCCTGACCTGCTGTGGTTTGAGGGCTCGTTCCTCACTTATGTGTTCAGCATCGTCCTCCTCAACTTGTCAATTGATTCTCAAGCGGCCTGACCCTCGGAACCAGGCATAAGGGCGTGATTTTTTCGAAGACACGCTCACAATGACATCAATATACTGTAGCACATCCAAAAAATGTCGATAGCCGCACTAATCCCAGATATGCCCCACAGACGATTAGAAGTGGAGATGCCACTTACTGCCGCGGCCACTGTCGATATTCTTTCGTCGCACCACTAGGTTAATTTGACACGGGTACGTATCGGCAATATCTTGAATTCTGACTCCATAAATCGTCTTTAGCAGCTGTATGAATCCTCAGCTCTGCCTAGCAGCAATCTGAACAATGCGCACAACTCAACTTTCCAGAACCCTGGGTATGCGATGTCAGAATGGTTCGACTCCACTGTCTCCATTTCGTTGAATTCTTCCGCCTCTTACATTTATTCGACTGCTTTACTGCGTGATATAGTTATGTAATTCTACATGACACAACGTGGCATTTTCTCTAGCTGACTGGACTGGACATTGCACAGCAAGGAGCACCCCCCCCCCCCAGCTGGGAATGCTGGGAATAAGAACAGATTCCATTCACCAAATGATCAGAGGTAAGCCGTTTCGCTGCTGGACCTGTTGCAGTGACTGTTCCATCCCAGAGATACATATATGTTAATTCCTTGGCCTTGGGTGTATAAAATCAAGCATCTAGACATGCAGACTGCTTCTACACACATTTGTGAAAGAATGGGTCGCTCTTAGGAGCTCAGTGAATTTAAGCGTGGTACTGTGATAGGATGCCACCTATGTAATAAGTCAATTCGGAAAATGTCCTCGCTACTAAGTATTCCACGGTCAACTGTTAGTGGTATTATAACAAAGTGGAAGCAACTGGGAACAACAGCAGGTTGTCCACGTAAAATCAGGGACAGTGCATGCTGTGGCTCGCAGTGTGCAGAAGTCGCCAACTTTCGGCTGAATCAACAGGTACAGACCACCAAACTTTGTGTGGCCTTCAGATTAGCTCTAGAACAGTGCATAGCAAGGTTCAAGATGTGGGTTTGCATGGCTGAGCAGCTGCATGGAAGCCTTACATCACCAAGTGCAATGCAAAGTGTTGAATATAGTGATGTAAAGCTCACCACCACTGGACCATAGAGCAGAGCAGACGTGTCCACTAGAGAGACAAATCATGCTTCTCTGTCTGACAATGGATGGACAAGGGGTTGGGCTTGGCCCCTTACTTCCAGTGAAAGTAACTCTTAATGTTTCAGCATACAAAGCCATTTTGGACAATTTCATGTTCCCAATTTTGTGGGAACAGTTTGGGGATGGCCCCTTCCTCTTCTAACATGACTGTGCCCCAGTGCACAAATCCATGTCTATAAAGACATGGATGAGCGAGTTTTGTGTGGAGGAACTTGACTGGCCTTCACAGAGCCCTGACCTCAACCAGAAAGATTAGAAGCTGTTATAGCTGCAAAGGCAGGGCTAACTCCATATTAAAGCCTATGTATTAAGAATGGGATGTCATTAACGTTTGTGTGTGTAAAGGCAGGCGTCCCAATACTTTTGGCAATATAGTGTATAAAAAGGTCTGTAAATTAAATACTTTATGACACCAACATAAAAAACATTACAAGTCTACAGAAAAAAGCACGCATAAGCTCTACATAAATCTGGAGGCACTTTCCATCCCATTTTCTTCAAGATTACTCTTTAATTAATGAGTGATCAATATTCATACCTATATTACCCCTCAGGATTCCAAGGCCTGTACAAATCACAGCAATGATATTTCACTCCTCACTCCATCCACCATCCCCAACCACTTCTGTGGTACAGGGTTGTGGTAAGCCTGGAGTTAATCCCAGGAAGCACAGATTTACTGGCAGGGGAAACATTAGATCTGATGCCAGTTTGATCACTATTTGTTAAGTAAACAATCCGCAGACCAATCAGACAAGCTCAAGCCTGTGAATGACACCACAGAATGAAGAACGACCATGCTTGACATTTCAGCCTTTTTTCCCCGCGTGCTGTGCAGCGATGACGGATTAAAGGGAGACTTGAGGGAAATTGGCTTAATGCCATGAGGGCATTGAGATTCAATGACCCAGTCAGCGGAGACGTAGGCTTGAAGCAAGTCGAAACATATACAGCAAGTTATTACGACGTGTAAATAGGGGGTGGGGCTTGGATGTACTAGGCTTTGCCAAGTCTGGTGGGTAGTCTCTGAATTCACCTCAGTCAAAATCTAACAACATAATGCCACCTTCTGTTTTTCTCTCAGCCCTAAAGCCCAGACCTCATTAAAGGTCCCCAAACTCAACATCTGCTTTGGGTCTCCATTCTTCTTCCCAGTGCTAAGGCTGGGAAAATGGCTTTCCTTTATTTTTACTTCTCTCCCTCCAGTTTGTTGCCTCCCAAAAATCTATTAAAGCCCCCATTCAGTTCCGCAGATCCCCATGTCACATGCTAACTGTTCACCTTCCCGCTTTGTATGTCCATATGGGGGCATTAGCTAGACTATATTAGGATGTCAGGGTCAGCGCCTGTTTGATCCGGCCCTTCGCGTGCTAACTCATTAATTAGGTGTTGCTGGCCATCCTGTCCTCCTTCCTGTCTCTTGCCCCTCGGCCCCAGGGTGCTCTCCTCATTCCCCAGACCGCCGCATATCTCTTTAGGTTGAGAGTGCGACTTGGCGAATGTTTTCCTCCTGCCATGGGTTTGAGGCTGACTAAAGACCATCCTTGTCCGTATTGTTAAATTTATTTGGTTTTCTGTTCCCCAGTATTTTATTACATTTTCTGCCTTAGTTTTCCAGTACTAGATTTGCCCTCCTTGTGATCTGTTCTGGTTTTGTATTGTACTTTTATTTCATGTTAATTTTCCTAGTGTAGTATTTCCCAGTGTTTTCTTTGGCTTTGAACACACATAAACAGGTATTTTTTAAAACTGTGTTTTTCTTCCTCCGTTATAAAAAAAATAATCCTTTTGACACAAACACTCTTTTCTGAAAAATCTCTGTCCACATGAAAACATTAAAAATGCACTGTCACGAATATGTAAGCAGTAAATGTCACAAGCTAAAAACTCAGTTTTCCTTGTCGACGCTGAAAATGGAGTTTCCAAAAATCTTTAACCTGGATGGAGTTTTACAAAAGCTCAGTTTTCAGTGACCTAAAACGCCATTTGCATGTGGACAAAAGGCCAAACCGCATAGAAAAAGCTACGTTTTTAAAAATACCCGTGCGTGTGGACAATGCCTTCTTTTCAGGTTTGCAGTTCCTTAGTCATGTGCTAGTTACTTTGCCTGTGTCTAAAGGGCAGTGTCAGTTCAGATTGGTTGATTGTCTTATGTTCCAGGTCTGCCCCTCATTAGGCTGGTTGGTAGTGTATTTAAGTGCCTGTTTTTTGTTTTTGTTAGTCGGTCATTGTGCTTCATTGCTCCATGTTACATGGTTCATGATGTTCAGTTTTTTGTCAATAAACCCCTTCTGTATTGGAGTTGCAAGTGGATCGCTGCCTTTTTATTCACCTGCGCCATGCCGTGGTGTAACACATGATCACACTATGGCTGTAATATAAAACGCCCAGCACAGTATGGTAGGCCCATGCCGGGGAGCAGGAGCTGGCCAGATGAAACAGGAGCCCTCGCTCTCACCATGTGGGCAGCCTCCATGCAGCCGATGAGCCAGCCACTCGGGCGAGGGGGGCGGATCGCTGTCCCGTGGACTACGCTCCAAGCCATCAGCAGGCAAAACTGACAAGACAGCTGTCGTCACCTAATAATCTGCCCTTTGGCGCCGGCAGGCGGCCTCTCTGCGGAGAGACACGCACCCCGGCAGGGGACGTGCTCGTCATAGCACCTCACACACAGGCATCACCCCCCACCCCCGGCCTGAGTGGGTTTCTGCCTACTTGTGGACTAGCAGCTGGAGAACTGCAGCATGGCCTGTTACGCTGCAGTCAAATAAAAGCAGTCAACAACCAGGAAAAAAAAAAAAAAAACTCTGAGGCTTAGCCAGCTAAGCCTCTTTTTGGAGAAATAAAACTGACACATCATCATGTAGATCCATGGATTTTTGTGAGATGGGGGTCTCTGCTTACAACCTTTATCCCACAGGCTGTTCATTGTTTACTGTGCCCCATGGTTAGAACTCCGCTAGATGTTTGTCTTCTTCCATCTTTCATCTCCAAGCTTAACTGGTTAATTCGTCCCCTCTTCTATGTCAGATTTATTCTTTCTACTATATATTTTCCACCGAAGTCGAAACATTGACATATTCTCCTCACGCTGATGTGACTTTCTTGGTGGTTCCTTCTTCACTTCAACACCACCGTTCCTGTATTTAAGTACCAGTGTGAAAAAGCTAAACGTTGCTTTAAAAAGACTCTGCAATAAAAAGTATCACAGGTAAAAGTATTTGAAGGCGAGGAAACCGGACACGTCCCTCCCTAACTGCACATCCGGCATAGGTCCCCGTGAGACTGAAGTCTGTCTCAGGAAGCAGTGTTCTTTGACTGCAGGAGAGAGCCCACGTGGAAACAGGAAGAACATGCATAGAACTGAGAAGAAATATTGAACATTCAGCCCTGGAGGTGAGAGACTATTGTAGACAGAGTCCTTCCTACAAGCCATATCACCCTGAGAAATGCAGTGTTTTGTAAGGTCTCATGTAAAAGTATTCTTAGGTGAATTCATTTAAAGTTATGCAAAACTGTTTCACTGCATCACTTCACTGAAACTGTTTATGAAGGGTATAACCCTGGATTGCATTGTATTTGGCCAAAATAACACAGAAGCAGGTTTGTCGTGAGAATTTAAAAACTTTCTGCCCTCTCCGACTTTCCACATTCTGCAAGTACATGACATGAAGCATGACATCATTCCAATCGCAGACAGTACGTGCCGAAATAACAGCCTGCCTGCAAGGATATCCTTTGGTCCTGTAAACTACTGAGTCAAAATTAATTTGACTCTCAATTTGTTTAATTTGTTTCTCCACTATCAGTAACGCAAAATGAATTAAGCCTACAGAACTGGGGGTGGGCGTGCCATTTTTTTACATGCTGATTGGATTTTTCTATTACCGATTATATCTTTGACATGGCAATTTCAATTTCGACTCAGGTGGTTCCAATTTAAATCTGGCCCTAAATGATAAGACCACTTGCACTACATTGTTCCCTCCACTCTATAAATGATTAAGGTTACGAGATATCCGTACAATAACAGCACTTTAGTACCGCGCTGCATCCTTACGCACCATTATGACATTCCGTGACACATTGCCAGGCTGAGCAATGTTAGCAGCGTGTTCCATCTTGTTGAGTTGAGACATATCAGGGAGTCCTTGTCACTGTATATATATATATATATATATATATATATATATTTTTTTTTTTTTTTTACGTTAAAGATAGGCCTCCAACTGAGCTCTCATAATGCTGCAGACTTGGATGACAGGCTGTGCAAATTCAATTCAATTCAATTTATTTTTCACAACAGAGTTGTCCCAGGGCGCTTTACATGGGTGTAAATGCAAATGTACGTATGCAGACACATACACAATGATGTACAACACGCAGCCAGGTATGACAGTGCATAGCACAACATATGCCATATCCCACGCAGCCCCAGGAAGTAGTGATGTCCGATTCATGAACGAATCGTTCTTTTGAAACTGTTCTTTTCGGTGAATGGGTTAAACTGGTATTAAAATCCTAAAATAATCTAACTATCTGTACATCCACCTAATGTATCGGTACACATCTTAGATTCTAAAAATCTAACAATATTTGAGAAGTTAATGTATTAACACACAGCGACCTTTTAAAATTCACATCTATTTGCTTTTCGTAGACTCTCCATACCCATGTTACCTTCAGTGCCCCCCTGCATACCGTAATCCTTTGTGTTTGTACTGTGCTCGTGCACAGCCACGCGGTGGCTGTGTCTCACTAACTCCCGACTCCGGCAATTGACACGTTAGTGAGTTCGGTGTGTTCCGCTGCAGCAGCCCCTTACGAAAATGAACCATGGTTTTACTATGGTTTTTTCGGTAACCATGAGCTTATGGCTATGGTTTTATCATGGTTTCACTGCAGTTGCCATGCAGCGCTATAAGTAAACCATAGTAGTACCACAGTTACCATGAAGTTCTATACTGTAAGTAAACCACGGTAATATTATGGGTAGGAGCTTAGTAATCATAATTACCATGAGGTACCATAGTAAAACCATGGTTTCTGTAAAAAACCCCAAACCCAAAACCCCAAAAAACATAGCAAACCATAGTGAATTTCCGTAAGGGTTTCACTGTGACATTGTGATCTCGAGACGGAAACTGACAGTGGCCGGTTGCTAAATGTGCTGATCCCAATAACCTTTGCGAACAGAGTTTGTTGTATTTTGTATGTTGTGGCTTTGGTGTTGGTTTATAATCCTTTTAATTAAAGCATTTTAGATGATATATTTGCAATTTCATAAGGTACTCGAGATTTGCAGTCAGCTTCCAAAAGCCTGATAAAATTTAAAACGCTAAAGCCTGCTTACATGATTGGTTTTAATTTTAATTAGACCTGAGGCAAATGATATACATTCACAAGACTCAGAGATGACCAATATTTTAATAAAAATAAGATTTTAATGAACATGCACTTTCAATGAGAATAACTGAACAAAGTACAGCTGTCCTGGGTTGGGAGGGGGTGTCCAAAAGGTCCCATCCATCCATCCATTTTCCAACCCGCTTATTCTGTTCAGGGTCGCGGGGGGTCCGGAGTCCAAAAGGTCCCACTAACCCTTAAATAATCTGCTGGAATAACTTGTCAAAATTTAAGTTTTTGTGAAAACCTTTTAACAGTATTTGTGAATCACACAGAAGCTTGCACGTGGCACATTTTACTACATAGCCTAATGGATCACTTTCATTTAAGCTACTAGGTATCTGCATCCGCTAGTATGGACAGATATAGTTTAACTGAGTTATGGAGTTTAATTTTAAGGTTGGAATTGAGTTGCCTCCCATCACGTAGGAAGAATCAGAAGCAGGAATGTCTTTAGTTTTCGAGCAGATGTAATATATGCCTATAT
>JAODKL010000040.1:8781157-8807764 GCA_026780765.1 Petrocephalus schoutedeni | reverse complement strand
GGCGAAGGAGACAGCGTGCAGTAGAGGGCAGTCATACTGACGCCCCAGTGAGGCGAAGGAGACAGCGTGCAGTAGAGGGCACTCATACTGACGCCCCAGTGAGGTGAGGGAGACAATGTGCAGTAGAGGGCAGTAATACTGATGCCCCAGTGAGGTGAAGGAGACAGTGTGCAGTAGAGGGCAGTTATACTGATGCCCCAGTGAGGCGAAGGAGACAGCGTGCAGTAGAGGGCAGTCATACTGACGCCCCAGTGAGGCGAAGGAGACAGCGTGCAGTAGAGAGCAGTTATACTGACGCCCCAGTGAGGTGAAGGAGACAGCGTGCAGTAGAGAGCAGTTATACTGACGCCCCAGTGAGGCGAAGGAGACAGCGTGCAGTAGAGGGCAGTAATACTGACGCCTCAGTGAGGCGAAGGAGACAGCGTGCAGTAGAGGGCAGTCATACTGACGCCGCAGTGAGGCGAAGGAGACAGCGTGCAGTAGAGGGTACTGCCTTTCGCAATAAATCCAAAACTGAAGTTGTTACTCACAGAAGTCATGGAGGGGTCGCGTGGAAAGTGCTGGGGTGTTGACCTAGAATTCGCAAAGCCTAATGTCTCCACATACTCACGGCATATTACCAGTGCATCTCTTCCATTAAGTGTCATGCAAGATCACGATGAAGCACCACGGTGGAGATGAGCGGGGATGCCAGTCCGTCTTATGCCATGTGGCTGGAAAATCACACAAACGTGGGTAGAATCACTTAACCACCAATTTTTGTATTGTTGTTCTTGGTATTACTGTAAATTCAAATATATGGAGACGTCTATGATTATTCAGACTACAGCCCTACAGACTACACAGTACTCCCATAGTATTTTTGTTGACGATTCATTCATAATATTTTAGATGCTGCTTCCCCTCAGTTATATATCTTGTACTTTTTCTGACACTCTTACCGTACCTGTTTAAAAATAAACAAGAGTCCTTAAAGTTCCAGAGACGCCCTGTAACACTGAAAAGCAGGCGTGCATGTTGTGCTTGGAGAGCCCAATCTAGTGTCATTAGAGACATTCCCTCTGCAATAAGCATAGCACACGGATAATTAATGTGACAATTATGGCATGCTCTGGAACGCAGAA
Organism: Petrocephalus schoutedeni; assembly: GCA_026780765.1. Taxonomy (NCBI): domain Eukaryota; kingdom Metazoa; phylum Chordata; class Actinopteri; order Osteoglossiformes; family Mormyridae; genus Petrocephalus; species Petrocephalus schoutedeni. The sequence goes on along the minus strand of JAODKL010000040.1, from coordinate 8,806,640 downwards.
TTACATGCCTTCTTTTAAATTCAGTTTTAAATGTTCTTTCCCAAAAGCAGTCAGTTGAAGCCTCCCTCCACACAAATATGCAGAGGCACAGAGCACTTGTGGGACAGCTACATCTAAACCATGGGTTTAGGTGTGTATATCCTGTTGAGATTCACACCTCAGGACTCACAGAAGTACAAAGAAATATCCTCCCAATAGTGAATTTAATTAACTAATATAATAACATAAGTAGCTTCTCAATACAATGATATGATAAGTGGTTTCTCAGTGGGTGGCCTACTTGCAGCACAATTAAGTCTGAGCCGAACACCGATTAAAACTTGCATATTTTTTCTGTGTGCATGTACTGTATGTTTGTAGTTGCTGTTTTGCAGGCACCAGATTTCCCCACAATGTGATAATCACCTGTAACATGTCACCTTGTAAAAAGCAATCAAAACTAAAAAAATGCCCATAGAAATGAATGGAGAGTCCCCATAAGGATAGGAATACATGGACTGCGTGCGTGTGTGCGTGCGTGTGTGTGTTGGCAGGGGGGGGGGGGGGGGGGCTGGTTAGAAAACCTGCCTCACACTACAGGTTCCTTAGAAAGTGCAGCTTTCCTTGTTCGTATTTTTTTCTATAATACAAGGTTGTGTTTCTTATGTTAACGTGAAACATGTGGCAAAAAAAAACTTCTGGTTCTGCACTGTAATCATTAATTCCATAAAGCATTTTCAGTTCAGCCTTTCGATGGATTGGCATGCTGGCCAATGTGTGTCCTGCACGGTTCCAAGAGACCCAGTGACCTGAGCAGAATGGGGAGTTAGAAGAAAGATGGATGTATTGATTTTGAGTTCCGTTGATTTTATATAGACTTTGTCCAAATGTGGTGGCTCTAAACTGCATATGGAATACCTTTCATAAATTTTTTCCTTTATCAACCGAATATTTTGACCTCAGATTGTCTTTGTCCTCCCCACCATTTCGTCATCAGGACACATTCTGTTTGAGTTTGGTGATTGCATTTTTGCTCCGGCAGGACCACAGCATTTTTCCCAGAGTGAGAAATGGGTAAGCAAGGCAGACCTGGACCTAAAATTGCCTTTCCATTCAGGCAGGGCTCCGGATGAGCACCTGTGAGCGAACGGTCTACACCTGCCAATAGAAGGCCTGCCGTCCACAAATAAACACGTCCCGGCCACTCAGACGTCATCATTTTGAGGTTTTTTTTAAGTCATTATTTAATGTCTTTCCTGCCATCTTCCCTGTGTTTTTTGTTGCTGCACTTGTCAGGAGAATCGACACCTATTTAAGGAGGTCACATGCAGCTTTTTAGGGGAGGGGGAATCTTGATCTTCAGAGGCTTTCTTGCTGCCCTCCCAGGCCTCAATATCTGGCTCCAGCTGTCCCCCGCTGGGCCGGGGGCTTATTCCACTTAGCCCCCCATCTATACACACGTGGGCTGCATTTGACCCCCGCCTGTGATTTTGTGTCGCCTGGCAATAAAGCAGCGCTGCTTACTTTAGAGGAAACTCTCTCCCACTGTGCTACAGTGACCCTACATGCACTCCCATAGCAGCCTTCAGACAAACTTACCACTTAAACTTTCCAAAATCTGTTTAACATTTAAACGCTAAAATTTAACTATGCTAAAGGAATGAATCCTGGGGGGGGCGGGGGGGGGGAATAATAAGACGATTTAGCCAATAGCTATTTGCCAGCATTTGTTGGAGGTTTCTCTTTAATTGGCTCCCGCAGTGTCCGAATCCACGTGGGACTCCTCCTTTAAGTTCTGTACTCATAGCCTGCATTTAAAATAGACGCGGGTAAACGCTTCCTGTGAGCGCTCCTAACAGTGAGCCCATTCAAGTCCCCGAACAAGCGGCCCCTTTCATTGGGCGCCCATGTTCATGCCTCCGGCGGGACCCCGATGGGGCTGTCCCCTGGTCCTGGGAGCAGCCTTGCCGAGAGACCGACCCGCCCCCCCGCACCCCCTTACACTCACCCCCCACCTAGTGCCAGTTTGCCACCCCGACACAGCTTCTCCACCACAAACTGATAAATAGATTTCTTCTGTGGCGTTAAATCAATGTTCAAGGAAGCCGAGCAGATTGTCGAACGTGCCTAATGTCACCGCGGCGCGGGGCGCTGGCGTGTCTATCGACCGCTTCTAAACCTAAAGCCCCGGCAGCTCAACCCGCAAACCCCTCGGCTCCCTAATTGGTGCCATATCAGGCCATGCTTTGGCCATCAGGTGTTGTAATATATTGGCGCGTAAGTATGCGAGCGCACTCTTTGGCATCTATTGGACATTTATTCTCAGCTGTCACACCGGACCCTTCGCGAATGCAACCCCAACTTTTCTACGTTAGTTCGATTTCTTTCCTTCCTGTCATGCTTTGTAGCTTTTAGGCAGTGATCTTTCATTTTACTGTGTCGTGAGCCTAGCCGGTGAAAACAGCTAATTAAATAAAGAATAATTGATTCAGTGATAAAATTTAACGGGCATGGAGTGAATAAAAAATGATTTTTTTTAAATGCTGCTCACAGAGCTTAAAATGCAGTGCAAACATTTAGCATCCTGGCTGTCTTTTTTTTTCACCCCCTTTTTACCACCCTCTAATTGCGTTATTAAGTAAAGTCACTGGATTACTTCGCCTGTCAGTAAAGCCGGCCTATATAGAAACTGTCCAGCTGCATAATACATTATACAGTATAAGGACAAGGTACATTGTAGATCCTGGAAAATACTGTGCAGTATTTGTTATATTGCAGGGTCATTGTGATAAGCTGCAAACCATAGTCCAGTATGAGAAGGGGAGTGCGGCTTCAAGCCTACATCAGAGAAAGGGGTGTGGCTTCAGACCTACATCGGAGAAGGAGGTGTAGCTTCATGCCTACACCAGAGAAGGGGGTGTTGCTTCAGACCTACATCAGAGAAGGGGGTGTGGTCTCATGCATACATCTGAGATGGGGGTGTGGCCCCAGGCCTACATCAGGGAAGGGGGTGTAGCCTCAGACCTACCTCAGAGGGAGGGTCAGGTGAGAGAGGCTGTTTATATTGATTTATAACACCAGTCCCTGATTCTTCATGACCTGTGGGCTTGGCTTCCTCTCAGTATCCAAGAAGCCAGTTGTCTGCAGTTATGTTCCCCCTCCAACCTCAATGCATCAGGCCCTCCTTTTCTGTGATTCTGGCTCCTGCTTAGCTCAGCTCGTTGCCAAAAGAGAAATTTTGGAGTATAAACCTGTTCTTTGCTGTTAAGCACCTGGGTCCATAGTCCACCGTGAATCCAAAGGTGTAAATGTGGGTATGGACAGTTGGGACCAATATTGCAGGTGTACCATGTGTGTTTAGAAGGGCTGGGGTCTGAGGCTCATTTGGTCCTTACCAGTGTTGAGGCCAAATCTACACCCTTGGATGAGCTGGACACGTTCACACAGTCTTCCTCTCTTTGCTAGGAAGATGTTATTAGTGCACAGAAAACAGGTTGAAGCCTGTTCTTGATGCATACTAGTTGCAAAGAGATTACTGCCTATACAATATTATATCTATACTGTAATCTCCATTCAGAGCGGGGTAGGATTCGAGCTCCACACCACCCCTTTGCCTATGATTGTTTAACCAAATCGGCGATCCTTAGTTCCCGGAAATCACAGGGCGTGAGACATCAGTTGCCCTTCCCTGCTTGACTTTAGACTGTAGTAAGAGGGGGTCAGGTAGGACATAAAAACCACAAATAAAGCCAGGGGTAGATACAAAGTCCTCATTAGTGCCGTGGTAGGGCCACCTTCTCGGATATTTGCTACACTGCATGCATGCTACATGGCTCTGTGGGTTTCCTCAAACCAGCAGCAACAATATGGAGCTGCATTTACCATCCCTGTACCTTTCACATTAAACAGGGCCCCCATACCAGCCACTGCATAACATCCACTAAGTACAGATTACTGAGGAGGGGGCATGTTAGCACTTGTGTACGCCCCTAACAGCCTGCACCCCTCAAACACTCAGCTTGCAATTTTTCAAATCAGGTAGCAGTGTGGTGCATAAATTTCATCCCTAAATGAAAGCACCTTGGTGACATTTCTGCCAGTCTTTTGGCAGACTTGCGGGGTTAATGAAAACAATGAAATAAAAGATAAAAAAAGACAGCATCAGGCGAACGCAAAAATCACCTGAGCTCTGAGGAAGCACGTCCTCTATCGTCCTCTAGCTAGTCTAGAGCTGTATGGCAGCACCGGCGCGTCAACAAGCATTTTGGGGCTATTGTTACTGCCAATGAAGTCTGTCCGTTCCTCCACATCTCCGGCCCATGACTCATCACGCCCCCTCATTTCCTGGCACTTTCAAGCAAAGGGGGAGAAGAGAGCGACCGAGAGAGGGAGAGAGAGAGAGAGAGAGACGGATAGAGAGAGAGGGAGAGAGATGGATAGAGCGAGAGAGAGAGAGAGAGAGAGAGGGAGAGAGATGGATAGAGAGAGAGAGAGAGGGAGAGACGGGGAAAGTGCTCATTGAGAACAACCAAATGCGAAGTGCTCCAATGAGAAAAGTACCTGCATTAATGGCTGGCATATAAAAACTGCAATCTATAATAAGGCCAGAACATTCAGTGTTACAGCTCTGTAAAGCTCCATGCAGTAGAAATCTGTGTCCGCTGTCAGGGGGGGTCTAGCGGATGTTCCATAATGACCCCTTTTCTCAGAGTTATACAAAGGTTTACATGACCCATTATACTATCTGAAAGTCAAACTACCCCAAAATATTTTTGCATGTTTATATTAATATATTGCAGTTTCCAAATTAAGGAATATTCAGTGTTTTACTACAGTAATCATGGGGATTCACTGGCTAAAAAATTTGAAATACATAAAAATAATCAGTTATGCATTAAAATACAGAACAATATGCCCTGTTTTACACCATTAATGTCTAACTACTGATCCACTTTTTTTTGTTTGTTTTGTTTTGTTTTTAATTAATGCACTCATAATTTAAAAATTTGCATGAGAACTTTGCGAATAACCAAAGCAATACTTTTTTAATCCATATTGACTTGCAATAACAGCAATGAGGACTGGTTGATTTGCATAATGCCAGCACATATTCAGTTCCCTCTGCTGAAAGCCCCGCATACCCTGTGAGAGCATGCAAAAAGGCCGAGTCACTTAAGAATCAAAGGCGAATCCGCCAAAGACCCTCTCCGACATGAAAGGCCATCGCCAATTTTGCAAGATAAAAGCCAGATATACATTCACGAGGCGATCACGCCCGATATTCCGTGGACGAGCTGGGGTAAATGTGAACACTGATCCTGCACATACGTTACATGCTGCATTATTTATTAGCATGTCTGCTGTGCACTGTTAAGCTAGACAGGAGAATTTCTTGCAGGAAAGGAAATTGAGGAATGGACACGCGCACTGACATGCACGGATATGCGGGAGCTCACTCAGGCGCCGTCAGGTGGCGGGAGACCGCTGCGGTCGCATGCGGCGATGCCCTTACAGCGCCGTAGGATTGTAAATGAAATGCGAAAGCCGCCACGTCCTTCCCAGGAGGAACGGCAAGGGGCTGTAAATTGTCTTGCCCTGCCACGTCCCCGTCGCAGCCTGCAGGGGCATGCTGTAGACCAGGACCAATAGCAAATGTCGGCTGCTGAGTCACATGACCGGTGTTAAACTCATTCCTCATCAGCCGCCTTCATACTCCCCATTAACGGGGGGCGGGGGGGGGGGGGGGGTTCCCCTCGTTCCATTTATATAAAGAGCAATTCCTCAACACTATTCATCACCATAACCGCAAGGAGAGAGAACACCATTGCCAACATCAAAAACGACACCCCAGAGCAAACCTCACCTACTTACAGAACGCGGACAGCCTTGGAGTCGAGTCGCGGAAGTTTCTCACAAAAGTAATCCGCAGCAAGGTTTCGTTTCGACCGATCGGCTGACCGCTCTGTGACTGTAACTCTTTAAACTCAACTGGCTGGTTGAAACAAAATCTTGGTGTGGATTACTTTTGCGAGTAACTTCCCCAACACTGCCTGGAAGGGTTCCAGAGTTAGCCATAATACTTGCTGAAAGGTTTGCAAAGACACAAGGGTGTCCAACAGGGTGGTGCCATTGCATGAAGTACATACCACACTTTACCGGCCACAGACTGCATATTGTCCAGGTTTGCCCTGTCTTGTATTGTTTTTACATTGTCTTGTATTGTTTTATACAATCTGTATTATTTTACACTCTCTGTATTGTTTTACACTACATGTATTATTTTACAATATCTGTATTGTTTTTCGCTGTCTTTAGACCTTTGTAATTGAGTGCGGCTGAACAAGTAAGCATTTCAATGCACCTGTAGTACATGGCCAATAAAGATCATCAATCTTAAGCATTCCAGTTGACTGCCATGTTTACCGTCATTGGATGCGAGATGTGACAGAGTGAGATGGGAGGCGATTATCCACCCCCTGATTTGTGCGCACTTCTTGGTGACATCATGTGTTCTCTTGGTCTCTGCTTCCTTCAGCTGCTGGTGGACCTTCAACAGGAAAAGGATCCCCTCTACAAAAATACCAAGTGATGAGCGAGGAAGCTATTTTATCCTAGCCATGCTCAGGAGAGGCCAATTTGAAGTTTTGAAGGGGCTGTGGAGAGCTGTGGTTAGAGGGGGGCCAGAATGTCCATGTCGTTATAACACACATGAAATTGTCTTCCTATATATTGTGTGAAAAGATGGGGGGCAGGATTGGTTTGTTAGAGGGCTCATGCCAGGTTATCTTTGCTGAGGGGGGGTTTAATGAAAGTCTAAAAATGGAGTTACCCCTGGTGCCCTGGCTAGTCACACTTTCAGCCATCAGGCAAGCCCTATATATCGATGTTAAGAACAATTACCAGCTATTAGCTATGCTCCGTGATCCAGGTTGGAAAATCGGGGTTCAGAGTTCAAACACAGAAGTCAGGGATATCCAGCATAAGAGGGACCCCTTAACAGTCTGCCAAGACCACCCTGTGACAAAGTTTGGCTTGATTGGGCAGTACTTAGAACAGGAATATTCAGAAGAAGCCAACCACCAACCAAGAAGGGCTCGCAAATCCCTGCAAGCCTATACACAAAGGTCTGGGCAGAGTCGTTTGGACCATGAGATTAAATTAAAGTGATTAATTGTCATTGTTGACACACCACAGTGCACAACAAAATTTGCTCTGCATTTAACCTGTATGGGACATAGCAGCGGGCAGCTAGCTCACTGCCTGGGGAGTAGTGCGTGGGGTGGTACCTCAGCCGTACTTCATCAGGGAATTAAACAAGCATCAGCTTGATCACAAATGTAGCCCCCTAACCATTATGCCACCACTGCCCCACTGGTAGGAGAACCCAGAACTATACAGGGTGATGCTTAATCTCCAGTAAGCCCAAGATAAAAAAATCTATAATCACAATGCTATTAAATGAAGAATATAGGATAACGGTGGGGAGGGGGGTTTAAGCCCCTCTCCAGCTGCAACCAATCCTGATTTATCTATATGAATTTCTAAAACACTTCTTTTCTGTCACATACCCAAATCCCTAAGCCCAAACTCAGTCCCATCTTCCCTATCTTGCTCGTCTGTCTTTGCTTATTTTCGCTTTTCTATGTCATGAAACCTCTGACCCCAAATAAAGGGGGTCTTATTCCTTCCTCCAGTCTCCCAGATCCCCTGGGTCTGGTTATATTTACAGACGTATACGTGCTCATAATGACATTTCATAATGCAGATGTTATCAAATCACTGTTGCAAATCCATTGCTGATTACTCCACGGAGATTCTATTTAAAAAACAAGAGTGGAAAAGCACCAGTCCAAAGCTCTGGCATAATCACATAAGCCTACTTCAAAACATGACAAGGATAGCTGACATTCTGTATCTATCTAATGAAAATTCCCACAGGCCCGGCATCTATGGTTTTAGAATTTTTGGATGAAAAAAGGAATACATTTAAATGCAGACAAAAGACCAAAGTTTGGGAAAGTAGTTGCTGCACCGACACAGCAGAAGTGCTGAAATATTAATATGGCTCCATTATGTAATTGCGAGGTGTGCAGGCTTAACTCTGGGATTTGGATAAACCTTGGGGACCAGTTGCCTCACTGTTCTGAGAGCAGGTTCATCACACTGGTGAATACCTGCTCAGCGTGTACTCATCCTGACGCATTCCCTTGGATCACCATGGCATTCCCTGGTGTTTGATAATAAAAGTCCAAGGATTCATGGAATCCTCCGTTGGCGGACGTGGCGATTCCCGGCGGGGAGGAACGGGCCACACGCACCAGACCTCGGGTCTCCTCTTTTAATGACTGAGCTTGACGGATGCCGGGACGTTTGGTGTTTACGGGATCAGGCCGGAGGAAATGGGCTTACAAATGTTGGGGCGGAGCAGGGATCTGGGACGATAATAGGTGGCATGAATCAATGTCTTTTGTATGCTCATCCAATCTCCTTTGATGAATGTGATGGGTATTGTCCCAAGCCTTGCCTAAAAATATCAATTTGAAGATTCGGCTTTGTGTCAGTCAGATTTGACAGGTTACAGCAAACAACACTGTTAGGCGCATCAGGCCGCGAATGAGTGGCACGTGAAGTAAATGTGAACTCGGCGCTCTCTTTGGCCTAAAGCAGCAAAAATGGATCATACCAGGTCATCTAAATGCTGCTGCTGAGGTTTAAAAGGTCTCTAATAAATAGTGCAATAAGTGGCCTACGTGACCGGCCAGCGCTATTAGGTGCTGCGTGCTGGTTTTGCACAATTTTCTGTGTTTTCGGGGTAGCCTGCCAACCTGGAGACGGATCTCCGGCACATTTTTTAGATGCCGCCAGTCTGAAACACCAGAGAGAAAACCATGAAAGATGCACTGCGTGCGATTCATTCATAACACCCCTCCTGGATTCCTGTATGCAGCATTCCACTCGTGTGCTCATTTCAGTTGAAATAATTTTTGTTTACCGCTTTTCTCAACACATTCGGGCTTACGCTAACTTTAAGCAGCCATATGAGAAAAATTACGGGTGTTAATATTTGTGCTGCTGTGATGGATCTTCTACACTGAAGGAAGATGATTATAGAACATCCTGATGCTCCAGAGCAGCTCTGAGATTTGCTTCAGAGTTAATGTGTCATGCGTCTATTTAATATACTGGCTTCTCTTGGGAAAGACCTGCACTTCAGTTCGGCATAACAGGGCCAGGAACATGGAACAGGAACAAGCTGTGAGGGATAGGGAGAGGATTGAAGCTTTCTGTGTGGGAGATATGCTGTGAACTACTCTTGTAGCCATTATAGAAATCATCAAGTCAGTCTTCTTTGGCTCAAAATGGTGAACACTTTAACAGCAAACTGCACAGTTACCAGTGTTAAGCAAAGACAAGGTCTAATATTTAGAGCATGCAGTGTTCTATCAGTGCTATGTGGACAACACAGGGCTCTACCTCCCATTAACACCTGGCAGCCCCGATACACTGCAGCGACTGTCCGACTGCCTGCACGACATAAAGCAGTGGATGGCGGCAAGTTTCCTAGATATTACTATTTGGATCTCCGGTTGCTGTCAGTAATATAGCTTATGATCTGGGGACACTAGCAGACTTAATTAGACCACAGGCTAAGAATCTCGGCTTTTTCGTTCGATTCGGAGTATAAATCTGACAAACAGATAAATGCGACGGTGAAGTCTTCTTTTTATCATCTCAGAGTTGTAAGCGAAGTCAAGTGCTTGTTCTCTGTTGGGTCTGAGACGTTGATCCACGCTTGTATTTCCTTGTGCCTTGAATATTGTACTTTATTTTGGTGTATCAGCCAGACTGCGCTGTGTGGATTATGGCTTTAGGACGAGCCTCATAAACCAGAGGCACTTTGTGTCCCTCTTTTTCTGTCCCACGTCACCTTTTCCCTTGCTGTCAGCTACCAAATTTCCCAGCAGTGGCTGTAAAGATAGCGGAATGTATACAGAAAAAGATTAACGTTTTTTTTTTCTTTAGAATAGAATAATGATACTGTATTCATCCCAGCGGTGAAATTGGATTTTCACCTATTCCATCCAGCTATTCACGAGACAAAGACACAAATACAGGTGAGGGCCAGCTTGGAGGTCACAGCACGGGTTTGGCCAGTTTTCTGTACCCCTGGCCTCGCTCAGGGGGCCAAAGGTAGCATCAATCTGTCAGCCACAGGCCCTGTGCCATGGATGTAGAGTGCTAACTCTCTGAGCCACACGCTGCCCAAAGAGCTAGCATTGGCTGGGCATCGAATCCCAGTCAACTGCCTTGCAGGCAGCAGCGCTAACCACTACATCACCAACACCCCTGGAATAAGCCTCATTTGCATCATTAGCAGGGGGATGATGTTTAAAAAGGAGAGACTTACTCTGCATGCAGTACCTGCGTGTGACATGCACTGCCATCTCTGAGACTTACTCTGCATGCAGCGCCTGCGTGTGACATGTACGGCCATCTCTGAGACTTACTCTACATGCAGCACCTGCGTGTGTCATGCACTGCCGTCTCTGAGACTTAATCTGCATGCAGCGCCTGCGTGTGACATGCACTGCCGTCTCAGAGACTTACTCTGCATGCAGCGCCTATGTGTGACATGCACTGCCGTCTCAGAGACTTACTCTGCATGTAGCCACTGCGTGTGACATGCATTGCCGTCTCAGAGACTTACTCTGCATGCAGCGCCTACGTGTGACATGCACTGCCGTCTCAGAGACTTACTCTGCATGCAGCGCCTTCGTGTGACATGCATTGCCGCCTCAGGGACTTTCTCTGCATGCAGCGCCTACGTGTGACATGCATTGCCGTCTCAGAGACTTACTCTGCATGCAGCTACTGCGTGTGACATGCATTGCCGCCTCAGAGACTTACTCTGCATGCAGCTACTGCGTGTGACATGCATTGCCGCCTCAGAGACTTTCTCTGCATGCAGCGCCTATGTGTGACATGCATTGCCATCTCAGAGACTTACCCTGCATGCAGCTACTGCGTGTGACATGCATTGCCGTCTCAGAGACCTACTCTGCATGCAATGCCTGCGTGTGACATGCATTTCCATCTCAGAGACTTACTCTGAATGCAATGCCTGCATGTGACATGCACTGCCATCTCAGAGACTTACTCTGCATGCAGCCACTGCGTGTGACATGCATTGCCGTCTCAGAGACTTACTCTGCATGCAGCCACTGCGTGTGACATGCATTGCCGTCTCAGAGACTTACTCTGCATGCAGCTACTGCATGTCACATGAGCAAAGAGGCTTTTTACAACGTCAGACAGACATGACGCTCCATTACTTACAAAAGCGTTGATTGGGGTGACCTTTTCAATGAAAGCAGGCAGATTATCCTTGACATAATTTGTAATCCTCTTGCATTTGCTTCATTTATTTTAATTTGTGCCAGCCTAGACAACGAGCACCCGTCCGACAGGTGGATAGTATTCATTCTCTAATTACCATGTGTTCCGTAATCATGTAGTGAAACAAGACCCGTGGCATTTTATCCCGAGTATGCTAAGCTCTGGACATTCTCGATGTGACGTAAATCCATCTTTTGTGGTTCATAATCAGATTCAATACTTTCATTAATTTTGCTGTGCAAACATACTCCAACTGCGAAAAGGAAAGCAATATCAAGCCATGTTACCCGAAGTGCGGAGCTGAAAAAACAGCCAGCAAATTAATCACCTCAAATATCCTTAAAATCATGGTCATCTTAGTTAAAGACACTGCGTAGTCATAGCAACCTGGAATTCTAACAGCTGGGCTGCTGAACTTAGCATAGTCAAAGGTTACATTCAATACTGCTGGGGAATTTTTGCAATTCCACAGATGCTCTTTATTACACCATCTATTCAGTTTGAAGCTTTTCAGGGCATCAACTAGCAAATCTGCACATATGATGCTCTGTTGCTATAAAGTTAAATCCATCCATTTTCTGAAACCGCTTAAACTTCTGGACCGTGGGGGGTCCGGAGCCTATCCCAGAAGCTATGGACATGAGGCAGGGAACAACCCAGGACGGGGGCACACCCAAACACCATTCACTCACACATGCATACCTATGGGCAAGTTAGCAGCTCAAATTAGCCTCAGCATGCTTTTGGACTATGGGGGGAAACAGGAGTACCTGGATGAAACCCCACAATGACACAGGGAGAACATGCAAGCTCCACACACATGGAAGAGAAAATGGAAACTTGAACCCTGGTCCCAGAAATGTGAGGCAACAGTGTTAACCACTGCACCACCATGCCACCCCAATACATTTATACTTGTATAATATTCTAATTTCAGTGGGACCTCAGTGACAAGATGGCTCCATGTTTATGGAATACTTCTATTTGGGTATTTGGCCCTTGTACCCTGCTATTGACTGGCAACCAGGTTTACTCTTACCCTATACTAGATAAGCCCATCCATCCATTTACACATGTATTTATTTAGCACACACTATTGCCCAAACTGATGCACAAGGGAGGCAAGTAGCACATCTATCGATCAATCCATCCATCGTCTAAGCATTTATCTAGTGTGAGGTCATGGGCTGACTAGAGCATGTATAGAAAATGCATACCAAAAATTATGCAACACGTTGATACCTGATCAGAGATATGTATTTTATTTGCATTGTTTGGCACGTATTTGCAAAAAAAACGAGTCTTCAAATGTTATGTAGACCAAAAAACAAGGTTTGTGACCTTTATAGTTGCATGGAGAGGAAAAAACACAATAATAGCTTTTTTCAAAAAATCAATAAAAACACTGCTTATTAACTTTAAGAGCTTTCTCTTAAAAACAAAAAAAAAAACAACTTCAAGGATGAGGAACAGCATCGGGCCCCAGGGGACCCTGTGCAGCTCACGTCTCTGCGTGAAGTTCCTTCTGCTAAATGCTCTGCTGTGGCTGAATGGGGCTTTGAAAAGTTGTGCATCCAGGCCAGAAAAAGGACCTGTATTGGCCTTTTATTCAAGAGCCCCATACTCAATCGACATCTACAGTCGCCCACAAAATCCTGAATGTGTTAGAATATGATTTAATTACTTCATGTTTACTTCTATCATAGTCAATATCTCTATTCGGATACAGAGCTCCAGTTTTTATATACTCATCCGTTTTCCTTGCTGCAAAAATGTTCTGAGGGCAGAATAAAAAATGATTAGTTCAGAAAGATAACCAATCAGATCTTATGTCAGATATCAAACCAACCAATCAGATGTCTTGCTCCCACCTGGACCCACCTCTTTTATAATCTGATTGGTTGTCTATCTGAACCAATTATTTTTCATTCTGCTCTCAGAATTTCTTTGTTTTAGTACAACTCCACTTTGCACTTTCCACTCTTGATATATATATGTTATATAATATATACAATTTTCTTTAATAGACATAAATAGGCTTCCTTTCACATTCATGTGAATATTTGTAGTACACATTGCATTTCTGCTGTCTTAATTCCCAATTATCAGGCACCAGTTTGACATATCTGTCAGGAAAGACAGTTTTTAAAAGTAGAGCTGTCATATTTTGACGGGGATAACAGTCCCACTTCGGACTCCAGCCAGGTGTAGTCACACCCCCTTGTCAACGCACCCCCCCCCCCACCCACCCCCCACCAGCCCTGGACAATGCATCGAAAGCAGCATCTGTACAGAATAACCTTAATCATTCCTGTTTAATAATACAATGTGAACAAAGCACTCATGTGGTTTTTTTCTGTTATTTTTTTTCTTTCTCATTTGCTCATTGAAATGGAAAGTGCAAGCGTGTGTAAATGAGCCCTGAGGCGGAAGGCCCCTTTCCGAAATACGGGAGATACGGGAGAAAACATCAGCGACGGCGTTGACGACCAGGCTTTTTGTGGCGGTAAATCAGCTTTTTATGTCAATTTAAGCATCACAAACAAATTGAGGTATGAAAAAAAGAACTAAAGGAAGGACATATCAGGCATCTCTAATTATATTTTATTTCTGATGTGAATTTGCACACTTTTCAATGCGCATATACACTATATTGCCAAAAGTATTGGGACACCACTCCAAATCATTGAATTCAGTTGTTCCAATCATTTCCATGGCCACAGGTGTATAAAATCAAGACTGCAGACTGCTTCTACAAACTTTTGTGAAAGAATGGGTTTCCATGACCAAATAGCTGCATCCAAGACTTACATCACTAAGTGTAATACAGAGCGTCAGATGCAATGGTGTAAAGCACACCGCCACTGGACTCTAGAGTATATGAAGCCATTTTGGGCAATTTCATGATCCCAACTTTGTGGGAACAGTTTGGGGATGGCCCCTTCCTGTTCCAACTTGACCAGTGCTTAAAGCAACGTCTATAAAGACATGAATGAGTGAGTTTGGTGTGGAGGAACCAGACTGCCCTGCATTTAGCCCTGACCTCAACCCGATAGAACACCTTTGGGATGAATTAGAGCAGAGACTGCAAGCCAGGCCTTCTCATCCAACATCAGTGCCTGATCTCACAAATGCCCTTCTGGAAGAATGGTCAAAAATTAACCCGCTCCTAAACCTTGTAGGAAGCCTTTCCAGAAAACTTTAATCTGTTTCAGCTGCAAAGGGTAGGCCAACTCCATCTTAAACCCAATGTATTAAGAATGGGATGTCATTAAGCTTCATGTGTGTGTAAAGGCAGGCGTCCCAATACTTTTGGCAATATGGTGTAACAGGGCATATTAACTTCTGTATTATATTTTTGTTTGGCGCTTCTGAATAAATTGGCACAGCAGATTGTTATATTAATGTCTTATTGTGCTTCACAATATGAATAAATCACGTTGACAGCTTAGGAGGCTTTTAATCACTCGTTAAATACCTGCATGAACTTCATGATAAAATGTTTAAACAGTTTAAGTTGTGCAAAATATGTTTGCATTATCTGTGGTGTTCAGTTCATTATGTTTTATCAGGCTAATATATTAGTAGTGTAATATGATGGCCCTCCAAGAGTACAGGCAAAATCACATTCTCACCGCATATAGAGAATAGCTGTCTCAGAAGCGAAATGTGTCTGAGATTTCCCGGCTTCCTGATTGAATTTCCCTTACTCATCCAGTTTGGCAAGACATGCTTCTCTTTCAGTGAGTCTGTGAAAATAAAAACTCTAGGTGTCGTGTAGCAGTATGGTGGGAACACCATAGCTACTCTGCCACAACACCTGAGCCCTAGGCTGGCAGTGAATTAAACAATTTTGCAGCAATGCAGGCAGAGTGATCTAGGATTTTTTGAGGTCTGAGGCATAAGCGAGGCCATTATTCATATAGTGGGGCCAATCTTATCATTAGCCAATTATATGATTTAAATTGGTGAGTGGCAGGATAAGAGCCAGTGTGAGGCCAATCAGCTTTTAGCTGGGGCCGGTGCCCCTGAGGTCCTGCCCTTGTATATGTCCCTGAAGGCAGGCTCATGCACTGGTTCAGTGGTTTGGTCAATAGCAAAGTACCTACCTGCCTTGTGCCTAAAGGCTTATGGATCGAAATCTCAGCCTCAGCTCTGTGTGTGAAGTTCTGATGTCTTCCTTGTGAAATGGTGCTTTGAAATAGCCCTTGGTAAGTGAGAGGATATGTCTCGTAATATATTGGCATATTCACCTCCTTTCGGCTTTATAATTCCTGCAGTAGGGTCCGGGCTCAATGTGACCCTGTAATAAATAATCAGTAATAGAAGATGGAAGCAAGTAGAATCCTGAAACCACGTTAGCAGCATTGCAGTGGTCTTAGTTTGTTTTGGGACTTCCTTCAACAACCAACTGTCTGCCCTTGGGGGAAGTACAAGATGGGGGGGGGGGGGGTTGGAGGGGTTGCAGTGAAGCAGGACAGATTGCTGACTGGTGCTGGGACTTCAGATTTGGCAGAGAGGGAAGGAGGAGAGGAGTGTAATGCAAAGACACTAGGGTGTGCTGCAAGGGCGGCTCCATGTGGGAGTGCCCGTAGAGGAAAGGCAGCCTCCATCCTCAGATCCTCCAAGCTAAACGCTCTTGCTAAGCGTCGACCCGCCGCTTACCGGAAAAGGCCCTCATGGTATCACGATGCGCGCACTCACACCCACTGCCTCCAGCTCAATCGTCCTCCTGCGTTTGCTTGGCGAGGGGCCGCTGGCCGTGGGTGGCGCTCTAACCTCCCACCAGAGAAGCCACACCGGTGATTAAACATTTTCAGCTTGCGACCGCCACAGAGATTATTGATGCCATGGCCTAAGATTCAGCTGAATGTTTCTGTCCTTGGATTTACTGCTGTTTAACCCCGCAGGTAAAAAATTGTATTATGGGGCTTAGGGATCATAAAAAATAAAAGGAAAAGAAGAAGATTCTGATGATGATGATGATGATGGAGAAGATGAAGATAGTGGGGGGAAAAAAAGGAAAAAAAAAACAAATTTGATTTCACATGCAGGTTTCTCATGGATGGGATTGATGTTGTTGTCAAGCTGGCAGGACAGCAGTGGGATGTGAGGAAGATTTTAATATGTAGAGGCAGCAAGTACTGGGACACAGCCATGGAAGAGTGAGCAGAGTGCTTGCCAAGGTGTCGGAGAAATTAAATTGTTGATTCAGTAGTCAGGCCGATACGCCCGGTGAGGAGTCCCGTCGGCCTTTGGAATCAGGCGTAGCTTCACTTAAGGAGGAGCTGGGAAAACAACAGAATCAGTGTGGGCAGGAAGGTCAGCCGCCATCCCTCTTAGAGGGCATTGGAGCCCCTCTCCCGAAAGCAGTACGGGAGCAGACCGAGAAATTAAAATGCTAATTTTATCGTGCTCTGCGGACGGCGAGGTTTCGAGGTAACAGCGGCAGAACGGATGGCGGTATGGTATACATCCGCAGCTGCCGGGGGGCACAGTCGAGTCTGAAAAGAGCCAGGCAGGATGATTAATATGCGAGCGTGCCACTTTGGTCATTAATTTACTGCACACAGATTTCCATGTTTGACAATTTCCTGATCGCTCGATTGTCGGGCGCCTAAAAAAACACATATTTTGTCAATGACATATATGAGGCCACATTCAGAGGCACAACTGAATAAAAAAACAGCAGCAGTAGCCCAATTATTAAGGACTTTTAATCAAATTATTCTGGTCTGATGAACATTCCAGCTGTTGGTTGGCACTCAGCCTTAATCAGCAAATAGTCAGCTTTGTAATTGAAAGAAGTCTGTAAGGTGAATCGGGTGCATGCATATGCACAGAAACTTTAACAATATACAGTCAATGTGCTAAAATACCTCAGTAAGTAACACTGTCACCTCAGGCTTCAGGGTTGATGCTTAAGTTTCTGCCCCAATTATGTGTGTTATGTGGGTGTCCTCTGGGTATTCCATCAGTCTGATGGTCACGTGACTTTTCCTATAAATTGCCCTCAGTAGGTGAGAGTCAGTGTGTGATGGATTTGTGTCCATTATATTTTTCTAGGTTCGGATACTGATTTCCAAATCCATAATAGGATATCCAATTATCGATATACCCCCCATTTGAGCAGGAAAAGTGGTAGGAAGATGGATGTTTTTGGTCTCTCCACCAAAATTACAATGACTTGAGTATTTCTCTTTAAAAATCTGATATACTGAGATACATTGCAGGTTATATTGGACAGGCATCATAAAATGAGACAGGGAACAGTTTTAGCCCTCTGACAGGAAATTGCATGATGGTTTGGTAGTAAAAAACAAACAAGTCCACAAGGCATGAAACTACGTCCACATCTGGGTTAGCTGCATCTGCAGGATCCCGAAGGTCATGATCCACGAAAAATGGAGAAGCAGGCGAGGTCAGTCATTGCCGGGGCACCAACGCTCCAGCTGAGTTGAAGCCTCTCCAATTTCCTAAGTCTCCTCTTAGGCCCCTGAATGAATCAGTCGACTGGCAGACTGTCTAAGTCAGAGGTCCCCAACTCCAGTTCTGGAGAGCCCCAGGCTGGGACATTTTTGAGTTGCCTCTCATTTAACAAACTTGATTCAAATTATCTGCTAATTGCCAGCCATTTCTTGAGTTGAATCAGGTGGAACAGGTGAAGAGCTAAGCTTTGCAGGGTTGAGGATCTCCAGGGGTGTTTCTCAGTAGTGAGAACACAATGATCATACTTGCAGTCTTGGCAAGACTGGTCTTGCTAACCCACCTTCCAAGAATGAAGTTGGGGTGCAATGAATCGTGGGATTGTATACATTCGGTGAGGATGCAACCAAAGTATCCTTGATATTTGGGGTGGGGCAAAAACAACATCTGGGGATTTTTACTGTCCTCCATGCCTCTGTTCTTGAGTTTTGTAACTGGTCTTCGGCAATGTGATATGATGTCAAATGGGTACACAAGAAGACAAGTATGGTCAAGTACACATATTGAAAAACACCCCTAGACTGGGGTTCAAGACACCTGGCCAAAGTGTTTTCTTCATTCAGAAGCTCTTATGGCTGCTGTCCATGGTTCTGAAACCCAAACTTCATGTCTCTTGTGCAAAATGACTGACTTTAGCTTACAAAGGGAAGATGTTGTTTGCTGTAACAGCAAATGTCCTACAGGACCAGAACTCTGAACTCTGATTTACATTAAAAATAACAAGCCCTCTCATTGGTCACGCTTCCTTTTCAACGTATGGCTTTTCTTTACTTTTGGTGTTTTGATGGCAACTGGGTTCATTATTGCTCAGTTTCTAACTTCACAAGTCACTTCCTTTGAGTCACAAAGCATGGGAATGAAATGATCGCTGTCTGCGGGCGTGAACTCATGTGTGGCGCGTATGACTCTGTTTCGGAACCAAAATCATATGCAAAAATCCAAAGACCATTTTGCGTAAATATAGTTGTGCGAATATCTAGGTGTTATGAATGAGGCTTTCTAGATGTCTTTCTTACTCATCATTGCATCAGCACACGGCTGACAAAAACGTTCAATAATGAGCCCCAGTGGATTGACAGTTGATAAAGTGTTATCCAAGACCCTGATAGTAACAAAGAGGAAGAGGAGGAGGCTCCGCAAGCTGAGCTTTGTATCGTAATGAAAACAATAGGAGGACACAAAAGCTTCCAGTAAAAGAAACATGAAAACACAGACTGGGCTGAATCATGTAGACAAATCTGCGTTTCCAGCGTAATAAAAACATTAGCAGGACATATCAGATAAGAAGCTACTTTATACTTTATACGTCGTTTTTGGTTTTGCTAATCAGTTATTTTTAGGCTGATTCATTAAAAACCACAGCATCAGTACCACCTGATGCACAGGCTGCCAGCTGACGTCCCTATAAATGGGTGAAGGTCCTGTTTCTCACAAGCATTCCCGACCCTGGTGTCACTGGAACGCAGTGCCGCTGCAGCTCTGAGGATTCTCTCTCTTCATCCGTTCTCCATAGCAGCTTATCCAAAGCTGGGTTGTGATTAGCCTGGAGCATTTTCCCTGGAAACACAGGAAATGAGTCGGGAAATACCCCGGATAGAACAGAAGATTCATCTCAGGGTACGCCGTCATATGCACCCTAGGCAATTTAGAGGCACCAGTTCACCTAACAACCTGTTTTGGGTTGTGGGAAGACACCAGAGTACTCAGCGGGAAATTAAACAAGGAGAATATGGAAATTCCACAATCGAACCCCTAACCCTGGAGGTGTGAAGCGACAGTGTTACCCAATGAGTCCCTGTGCCATCCACAGCCTTTACCAAATGTTCCGTATATAGAATGCATCGCCATTACCTCAAAGGGCCGATTCGCAACACTTACTTACTATGATGCAAAAGTTAACTTTGGATTTGTAAGATGGGCAGCTAACTTTTCTAAGATTGTGCGCCAGCGAAATAGTTAGTTACTGCCAGGATTGGGCAACATTAGCTCTCTTTGTGAGTTAGACACGTTCCCCTGCCCGGTTTGATCGCATGCTGAGTTCATTCGCACGAGGGACGGCTTGGTCTTCGAGCGTGGAGGGCAGATGCAGAAGCATTGAAGCACGCCAAGCCTCGACGAGGCCGTGTCTGGGACCTCTCAAGCATCCATGCCACTCTTGAGCCTTTTATTCCCCCACTTTGGTGGCCGGCCCGGGCCCAGACGAGCCAGAGCCATCGCAACTTCAGGCTCGGTGCTCTCCGCCAAGTCGGTCTCATCGTTAAAATGTAAGCTTTGCACCATAAACCGTCCATTTTAATTAGTATTCCTTTTACAGTTCATCACGTACCGCAACTGTCCAAAATCCATAAGCCTCAAGTAATACTTAGAGTAGCAAAATATCCAAATGTGGTTGTCTGCCCTTAAACCCAAAATAAGTTATTCTAGACCAGTTGTTTAGTCATCCGTATGGTAACTCATTTGGGTTTACATCAGCTTCAAATTCATAGTGACTTTAACTCGGTTCTAAAACTTGGCCTGGGGCTACATTTCTGCTTTTTATTTTAACATATACATATACATTTTTTGTAATGTAGCAGTTTTTCAAACGGCATGTTGTCCCTCCTCTCATGATGAATAATGGAAACTCTGACAGTGCGCTTCATTAATGGCCAAGGGTAAGAGCAGCAAGACAACCACAAAGGGAAGAATTTAATGGTTTGGAAATAATCTGCGGCCCTTTAAATTCAAAGGGGGGCTTTTTGTACCTCCCGTTGCACTCTTAGAGAAGACATACCCAATATGACAGGACAGTTTTATAAACAGCATGTGCATTTCGGAGCATGTTAAGGCACGGAGGAAATTTCCTCTTTGGCTGCTTCCAGAATACAGAGGGATTTCTCTGAAGCGCCCTCCGCTGCGTTCTCCCTTCCCAGTTTATCCGAAAGCTTGTACATGTCTGTTCCTCATTTTATTTCCCCGTAAAATGTGAAATTCGGCTGTTAAGAGCCATTGAATTTTGACAAAAACCCCTTTGAGTCCCGCTTGATGTTCGATTGACGTACCCAACTTCTGAGAGGAGGCCTCCTTGAAAGCGTATTGCCTTTGCTCTGCCCCGCGTAGCACTTCGTGCTGAAGCCCCAGGGGAGGAGAAGATAAGGAGGGGCTATGTGGGGGGGGGGGGGGGGGGGGGGGGCGGGCTGTGTGGGAGGTGGGCGATCTGCGAGGCGCATACAGCACTTCCTGGGCCCCGTCGCATTACATAACCTCGTCAGAGCAGCACCCGCTCTCTCCAGCAGCACGAGGACCGCTGGGCGGGGGGGGGGAGGGTTGCCGTCTACGGCGAGCGACGCCAAGGGAACGGAACGAAAACGGTTTCCGCTGGACTTACTTTCCGTTGCCATGAGAACGGACGAGCTGACATGGAGAGTGACGGCGTGAGTTTGGGATCTGCCTGCTTTGTATGGCTTTGTGTGTGTTCGGGGGAAATGAGTACAAGAATGTGCACGCAGAGGGGGGAGGGTTTTATTTGTTATTTAATTCCATTTTTGTCTTTTTATCGTTTTCGCCAGAGCCAATCTGAAATGCCCCTTCATTTTTTATTAACCCCACTGTTCTTTGGATTGTGTTTCTTTTATTATTTTAGTTTCTATTTGTTATCAGCTGCCTTCTGAGTAGTGTAACATCATGAAATCATTGCATCGTCATCTGTTATTGGGGTTTGGAAGGGTAGCGGGTGGGGGGGGGGGGTGGTCTGTGGGTCACTGATTCATATCTCCCAAGTCCTTGTATTACCACCTTTTTCTCAGCTGCCATCTTTCCTTGCAGAAATGATTAAGGAGCCTCTTTCTCATTTTGCACGACAGCGCTTAGCGGGACACACGCACATAGGCGACAGGAAAGGTGAGTGGCCTCTGACTCAAAGCGGCGTGACGTCACTAAGCACAGTGGTGGACCGCTCTTTGTGACATGAGCCAGAACATCGAGGACTTGATTGTGATTATAGGGCTGATGAGAGCATATACAAGAATAGATTCCGGAGTTTAGAACAATAGTATGCAAGAATAGATTAGGCGCTTTGCTGGAATGATCACAACGGCACGACTGAGGTGCCGGGGAGGATGGAATCAAATTCAAAACCAGTTAGACTCCCGAAAGATGCCCGATAAACAAGGAAATTCAGTAAATATGAAACCCACTAGTAGAGTCTGCAGAGGCGTGTTCCTCGGTAGGTTTTCCCAGCTGGCCCTATAACAGCCTAACTAAGGTGATTAGTTTGGCAAGGGCCAGCTGGATTTCGTAAAATGGGTTACCTGTAGGTATGGTACCGACTGCTCTGTTGCCATGGAAATGACAAAAATCACTTAAATTCACTCCCATGCTGTCCCTCCTGATGGCAACTTTGATAAGTTTATACAGCTAGACATATAACTGAAGAACTTTCCTAAAGAATTAAACTGTTAAAGTAAGTCACCATTCTTATTGTTTCTTTCTTAATAATGTATGTCCTTTACTATTACACTACCGCGTACCACAGTTTCACGATCCGATTGAGAAGTGCAATCCAGCTTTATCAACCGGGTCTAGGTTTAAAAGCAGCAGCCAACATCCAGCGCTGCAACCCAGCTTCATCATTGGCACTGCAGCTGCTCAAGCACTGCAGCTTTGTCATAATAGGTAGGTCAGTTTCTGCCCTGCAGTGGAGATTCATGGCCAGCAATCCAGGTTCATCACTGCAGTGCATATTCAGTCATGCAGTCCACACACATCCCATTTAGCTTAATTATCTTAGCCGACGCTCCTGTCCTCCAAAGTGACTTACATTACAGATGCAGTGTGGCAATCCAGCTTCAGTACTGCAGCCCACATTCAGCTGTAACACGGCAGGTACAGAATCACACAGCCCACACAGCTTAAATCATTTACCTAATTTAATTAGAAACTCTGTGATTGTTTATCATATGCTAATGATGATGCAGGTGCAAATTAAAAAATGCAAAAAATTGCAAATAAAAGCACCATAGATAGCCTGCAAAGTCATATGTTAATAGCAAATATCCAAACATACCTTGGCAAGCCAAATAATGTTGTTTTTTCCAATAAACTAACTTATTATGTGCCAAATTTTTCATGTGCATCTGGAGAAAAACAAAAACTGTTTTTTTCCCCCTCCCAGTTCCCCCCCAGATTTGTAAATATTTAATCTAAGCTGAGATACTAAAAGGCACAGCAGAAGTGGTCTGGTCGAATATGGGGCAGATATCTGGAGTATCATGAAGTGCGTTTTTTTGACAATAATAATGATATAAATATTGCAGGATTCCATTCAGTATTACAGTCACATTGTAATGGTGTAATTCTTTATAATTAGAGGCTGAGTTTCTGTTTGCACTCTCGATTATTGCTCATCCAATCAATCTTTGGCTAAGCTGCAGTGTAGCAGTAGAAGGCATACAGTAGTGTGTAATAAAATTGGGATATCTCATACAGAATGGACATAGAGCTAAACACATTGAAAGAGTGTGTCAATTTGCACGTGGAGTCTCCGACATTCAAGGACACGCAAGCAATAAACTGGGACATGCAAACTCCACGCAAATCAGTGCCATGAGTTAACAGCGGATAGCCGCAGCTTGAGGGGGACCCGCATATTTTAATAATGCAAGTTTCCCAAACACACTTCTGTCCAGCTGCATGCCTGTCGAAGCAAGTTTCTGCTCCGCATGAGCATTTGAGAATTACACAAGAAACATAAGCAGCTTGTTTCCACTGCCATTATTTTTCAGTGTTCTCAAACCTTTAGTCTGAATTACCTCTTCACAGATTTTTTTTTTCTTATTCTTTTGCCGAAACAAAAGTAAAAACAAAACAAAAAAAAAGAACATGGTTTATGTGACAAATTGCCTCGCCCCCACACGCATCCTGCCCTGGATGTATAATTATGGACGGTATGAGAATCCGCGAGCGCTAACCGTTGCCTGTGAAGCGGTACTTTGATGCATTTTTGATGAGGCCGTCTGCCGCGCATGTGTTCGGCCCCTCGATGAGAGACGCCGTGACCTCAGAAACGCGGCGTCTGCGCAATAAACGTGCTAACGAGACTGAACAAATAGCCAACAGAGGCAGCGACAGAACCCTCCCACTGTGGCCCTGCGCGAGCCCCTTGACCCGAGTCCATTTGCTAACTGCAAGCGGTGAGTCAGGTGGGCAGGGAAAGCTTTTCTGTACTCATTCAGCCAAAAAAAAAAAAAAATACGAGAAAGATACGGTCACTTGATTCGACAAATTCATCAGCCAGTGTCTGAGGGATTTACAGGGGAGACCCAGAGAACCCGGTGCAGATGTGGTTTTAGCTCTTTGTGTTTTGTTTTGTTTTTCTTTTTTACCCCAGTTACAGCAGGTTACGAAACCGGAGAAAAGCAGCAGATGACTATTTCACTCCAGGCAGTTTTCTGCACACGTCTGAAGGAATCCTTTGCAGTCATTTCTTCTCCGCTGACAAAGCGAAAGACTTCTCACACCTGAAAGCTAGATAATTTTTGTTTTGTTTTGTGAGGGCAAGGATGATTTAAACATTATACTGATGTGACTTTTACTTCTGTAAATTTCCTTTTTCCAGCCCCTACAGCCCAAATTTATCATCTAATGATCATTATTTGTTTATGTTTTGAATCTAATTTCCCAAAGGAAAAGCTCAGAAGAGAAAAGGAGACCTCAAGCTAAGCATTTTAGGCCATAGAATTGAGCCGAAACTCACTGAATCATTTTAATGGCTGCAGTCTATTTAAAGACCCACAAACCTTTACAGTCCTCCATAAGAAACCCATGGAACCTGTCCTTCGTCGCATGCTTGCTGTTTGTTATGCTGAAGAACCAGCTTCTGCAGCTTCATGGGGTTCCCACGTTGGGGCAGAATTTGTGGGGGGGGGGCAGAAGACCCAGGGTCCCACATCCATTCCGATCTCGACTTTTGTGTAACAAAACACATTGAGCAAACCATTCCTGCGACAATTTTGGTCAAAATTTTATAATCTATAGTGAATTAATATGTCTTATTAATATGCCAATTGCTCCATCAGCCTGATCACCAAAGTCTACCAGCAGCCCCCCCCCCCCACCCGGCACCCTGATTGATAAGTATTACTGCTGACACAGTAGCATATCATTAATGTTCTAGCATTTTTAATTCTCTCTCGTTTATCTTTTGTCTCCAAAAAAATTGCCCCTTTAGAGGGGCCCTCTCCCCATGTCTACCTAGAGCCACCAGAGAAGTTCCCAGCCAATGGCGTGTGTGCATTACAAGAATTTGTTCAATCAAAGCCAAGAAACCTTGTTCCATTAATGTCTACCGATTCAGTCTAGCAAATTGTTCATAAAAGAATTAAGTGATGATTGATTGAATAATCCTTGTTTTTGTTTTTGTTCTTCTTCTTCGTGACAGTGGTGGTGGTGGAGATAAAATCACCTGCAGTTTTAGGTATATACATAAATCAGTTATTAATTGAGGAGCAACTCGGCTTCAATAGACCAGAGTTCTTCCTCTGTAAATTGGAAGCTTTGAACAGTAGATCCATCCATCCATCCATTTTCCTACCCACTTATCCTGTTCAGGGTCGCGGGGGGTCCGGAGCCTATCCCGGAAGCA
>JAODKL010000040.1:8756763-8766945 GCA_026780765.1 Petrocephalus schoutedeni | reverse complement strand
CCCCCCCCGCCCCCCCCCCCCCCCCGCCGCCTCGCGTGGGGGTGTCGCTCATACTGTATGCCATCTGTTGGACCCGCCACGTTGCAGTTCTGCTGCTGCCCGGCCCCCCCTAGCAGGTGTCGCGCTGGAGGCACCCCCACCCGCCCCCACCAAACCCTAACCCTGCAACACAGATAAAGCCATGCAGCCAAGAGGAAGGGCTTGGAGAAGGGAATTACGTATGAGGGGCCACAGAATGGGGCGGGGGGGGGGGGTGCTTTTAGGGACATCATGAATAATGCAGTGATGAACCTGCAAAAATGCAATGGCGAACCTTTATCTGTTTTAATAAAAGCCCGAATTATATCCATGCTGTTTAAAATAAAAGGTTATATCTGAGGTTGCCAAAAGCACACAGGCAAGTGGACATGACTTTCGCCCTTACCCTATTATGCCCCATCCCCCGTTCAGATGCATTCTGCAGTCCATGCCATGTGAATACAAATATAACAAAAAATAAATAAAAAAAAAACAGGAATCACAGTGAAAAACAAGTGGGGGGGATCTGCCTTCTATAATCTCTAAAGCTAGTATGTTCCTAATATTAGATTGCGGGCTGGCATGCTGCTCCGTGTTTCATATGCACAGCGGCAGTGTTCCGCGACGCAGTAGACTGAAATGAGACGCTGCCACCTGTAAGAGAGCACCAGCTCAGTTCTCACTTCTGTTTCCTTCGCAAAAACGGGGCACCAAAATAATCCTCACTTCCTACCGACAGCTGCTAGCTTTATCAGTACATTAGTTAATAGCTGGCAACGCGTTTGTTTGCTCGACCCTTTTCTAAAACACAAAGCTTAGCCCGCCCGAAGATCAGCAAAGCATCGGCGGTGAAGACTGCAACTGGAACGGAGAGTCTTTTATAAAGATTGCAATAGCCATTAAGAGCCCGGCTGTACGGATCAGTTTGGCTGGACGTAGGACGCTGCCTTTGGGATATCGGTTTGGCCGATCCATCCGAAAAGATTAATTGAGTTTAACTAATTAAGACAGAATTACATTATGCATCAAGTAAAATTAAAAAAAAGTAGAAGGGGGAAACCATTAATTATGTAAATGTGACCTTTTATTGTCAAGCAGGAACCCAGTACACATGTTGCGGCATAAAAGGACGACAGCCAAGGGAGACTCTTATCTGTAATTAACAAGAGGAGCAACAACAGGGACTGATTTCAGCTGATGATAAGTGCATCACAATATAATTATATTTGACATTAATGTAACGTCACAAGAACATTTCCATTTGCCTGTCGATGAAGCTAATTCCTGAGCCGGGATTCAAGAAGAGTGCAAGGGCACACGTGCATGCGCGCACACAGACATACACACACACCCATGCACACGAGCACAAAACACTCCAGAACTCACCACCGACCATATTTCAGCATTAACCCCCATGTGATTCCCACATCATCGGAGGCCCCGGGCCCGTCAAATGACCAGCACCTGCTGTCCTTGGCCAAGAATAACAGAAGATCTCTCACGTGTCTTCTATCCCGATTTTGAGGGCCGGGATTTCCGGCCCTGTCTCCGGAACTTTCTTCGGCTTCCTCGGGGCACCCACCTACTGCCGGCCCATCCGTGCCCATCGCTCATCCTGTCAAAACGACATAGTTTCAAAAATCCATAAGACTAAAAAATTATAAACTACTACACCCTGCAAACCGCATTGATTTTGTTACTGCGTGATTAAAATGATTTCATCTGTGTTTCTTTGGGCCCTCCATACTGTTTGAATGCATATTTTATGATGGGCTAATAAATAAAGATTGATTTTCCTGCTGCTCCATTACAGCTAAACACAGTCAAACCAGTGGAATTCATGTGACTGAGTTACTTATTACTGTTTTGCTGCACAGCTAATATTTTTTCTCCCAAAGCGATGTACATTTTGCCTATTTATACAACTGAGTTTTTACTGGAGTAATTTGGGTGCCTTGCTTAAGGGTACTACAGCAGCCAGCTCCTTCGGTAATCATCACGCCACTGGCCATAAACGTGCTGGAAAGGGGGTCAGGAAGAGGAACGGTGCTGGCATTTGAATCCTGGGCACATTTCGGGGCTCTGAAATCGGGATGCCTGCTTTCCTCACATTCGGGGCCGACACCGAGTCTTGGAGGGGAGCGATCGCAGCAGGGTGCAGGCCACACAGGCTGTACACATCTCACAGGAGCTCACAGGAACTTCAGCGTGCACCAACAACCCTGCGTGTACAGCATGCAATCATTCCGCAAAAGTGCAACGAGACAGGGGGACAGAGCACTCAGGCTCCAAGTATGAGGGAAAGCAACTGAGCGTCTTAAAGTGCCCTCATGCCGCTCTGTAGCTTTCCCGGATGAGCTGGATCGAGTTTAGGTTAATTGTGGGAGCACAGTGCAATCCACTGCATCACGCCCAACTAGGAAATATGGCTCCTCCATGCATCCATGTTCCTCTGCACTGCCTGTGTACGAACATTTTAAAAATAAGATCCTGCTTCCCCTGCTCAACAGGCTCCCTCAGATATCAAAATATCGTGCGTGGCTAACTTTAAATGTTAGCAGCCAATGGGCCCGGGGACTGAGTCAGGATGTTCTGCGACATTGTTCTGCCAAACGCAAAGCCTGGAGATGCTGTGACGGGCAGCACCTCTTCCAGCTTCCTCCTTGCGCCAAGATGAACAAGACGATGGCCAGGAGGACTTGCGTCCAAAGCCACATACTTGCACAGTAGTTTCTGTGAAGCCTATTACTCGACCATGCATGCAGGAGAACAGTATGCATGCATTCTGGCACGCTGCGGTCGCTATCTTGCATGTTACTTAACCCAGATGTTTGATCCCCCCCACAAAAATTAAAAACTGTTAAAAATACTATCAACAAAAACGATGCCCATTTCCGGCAACTTATGTAACTGGGTATTGTTTTCTTCTTAAACTGGTACAGAGACGGCATTTCCTCCACCATCTTGACAAAAATTTGCGAGTGTGAGCAATGTTCTTCGCCTCCGGTTGCTGGTCCGTCAGTCTTGTGGGCGTCCACAAGTGTCCGTCGGCTGCACACTTCGGAATTTCGCAGATGACATCCGGACACTGTTGATCTATTGTCTCATCCATACTGAGGATTTGGATATCCTGCTCAGTATACATAACATATTATACATACTATAGTACATAGCAAAAAAGCATGTGATTTCAGACTATCCCATTGTATTACTTTATCAACTTTTTAACTTGAACTGTATAATCTAGATATAAGCCGAGCGTCTGGGTCTTATCTGGCCTGTCATGAAGAGAAACACAAACACGGCCACTGTGCACCTTAATACTTAATGGAGGTTTAACAAGGCCATCTGTCTGGCTCTGATACATGGGCGGCTGAACGTCCTCGCAGATTAGTCTGCTCCCACCCTACTGGCCACAGATGATAGCAGGCGCGGCAGATCAGTACTGATGACCAGGACGCCGCGGCTTCAGCCCAACTCAGACATTCTACCGTGTCAGCCTGCGATGCCCCTCAAACTGACCGAGATTAGTAACAAGGAGAGAGGGAAGTCAGAGGGGCACTTTAATCCCGGCCAGGTGTCCTTGGCTTTCCAATGATTATCGCCTCGGACGTACACGCCGGGGTATGCCTGTAAGGGTGCCGTGACCAGTCCAGAGTACGCCAAACCCCTCGCGGGTGCCCAGAGGGCTCCAGCCGAAGAGGATGATGTGAAAAAAAAAAAACCCGAAACGCGTCGGGAGCCCGATCAAAGCCAAGCCCGGATTCCACCTGAGCACTCCCGAGCAGCAGCCTGACTTCTCAGGCTTGACGTGGATCTGAAGTGAAATGCAAAATATTTCGGGGATGTTAACTTCAGAGCTCCGGCAGACAGTGGGGGAAAAAGCTGCCAGTGCCTGCTGTTCCCGCCTGACAGGAATCAGTCAGAACCCGTCCCCACTTTGTGAAGGCCTATTTATTTATTTATTTGTTGATTTATTCATTTATTTTTAGCATACACAGAAAAAAGAAATGCCAAGGACATGCTCACCTCTCCGTTCTCTTTAACACAGACATTCCCTGCATGACCATATCCTCTTTTTATCACCATTTAGAATCTTTGGTTAGATTTGTAGCTGTTTGTAAATGGCACCCTGGCATGTGTGATAGCTGGAGGTGAGGGCTGGTACTCTGGGAGAAAGCATTGCACTGCCTGATGGCAGAAGGTAGAACTAATCTTAACCTTGGTAACTTGGCAGAGTGGTGGCTTTGAGGGTAGTGATTTGTGCCAGCGACTGGAAGGTTGCTGGTTTGAATCGTGCGAATGCCAGGACTGATTTTACCCTGTTGGGCCCTTAGCCTGCAATTGCTTTGTCCTGGGTATGACATTAACCTACTTCCAGTCCTGAAAGCCGGTCCTCCAACTTCAGGGAAAATTTGGGGGCTGGCGGCAGGATTGGCCCTCCAGCCACCGGAAAAAAAATGTCACACTGTTCCACTCCATTGGAGCGAGTGTGATGCTGAGGTATCACCTGCTGCACTCAGGATCTGATCCCTGAGGAGGTGTGTGGCAACATGCTGTATCAGCGCACACTCCCTTACCTACCTCAATCACTTGGTCACATGCTCTGAGAGAGTCCCCCCCCCCCCCACCTTGGACCAGATGGCTAGAATTGTTCATAATGACCTCCAATTTTACCACCATCATCTTTTCTGCAACTTCCTCCAGTGGGTCCAGGGTCAATCTGGTGATGGAGGTGCCTCTTCTGTTATGTTTCTTCAGAATGTTTGGCATTACTACAACTTAGCTTGCTTGTCGAGAAGATCACAGCACTGACAAGTACACTGGCCGCAGTGGAGTGGTGAAACATCTCCTGCAAGCTGCTGCATCAAAAGACCTGAACCACCTCAGTGGCGGAAAGTCTGATTTGGCTTTTTTTGTAAGGCGCCACCTTGTGGTCTGCCCAGGGCAATCTGCTGTTCCAAAGGACACTCAGGTAGCTTTGCACCACCAGAGAGACCAGAGATCTTTTTTTAAGTAAAGGGTTCAACTGTTTCCATAATACATGATGCCCAGATACGGATGGAGAAAAGAAGTCAGAAGGAACAACAGGCACAAGGCAGGGAACAACCCAGAACAGAGCACCAACCTATGCTAGGGTACACGCACCTACAGACAAACTGCTGACTGCAATTCCCCATAGCATGCTTTTAAAGTAGCCAGAAGGAACTACAATGAAACAGGGAGAACATTCAAACTCCATGCAAGAAGAGCCAGGACAGAGACTCAACCTTGGGACTCACAACGGCAAGTGTCCACCACTGTGCCACCCTGCCGGCATCTTCAGTAGAACCAAAATGATAGAAAAATACAGACAATGGGGTTAGTGACTTGTTCTTTACATGAAAGACATCAAAAAACTATATACAGGCATTTTATAATAATATGCATGTTATGTTGACCTCAATATGATTACAAAAAACATTTTAATTAGCACTTACAAGATAAAAAAACACCAAAAGAAGATAATTAATTAACCTTTAATAGAAGAAGAAAAAAAAAAAAACAAGTGTAGATAGCTAGTCTTGCCTGATCGTGATACAGTGTTAATGGACCTGAGGAATAACTCATTTCATTTTAAAGGCAACTTATTGCCAATAACACAAAACTTTCTATTACATATGTTCTATTACCATATGTTTCCTTTGTGCGATTAAATCAGCGCACTGCCTCATCCCATCACGCGACGAACGCTCCCCAGCACAATCATGACCCGGGTCGCAAATATCCAACTGGAAGATCCCACGCATGCCACATTTACTGTGGTACTGAGTTTATATATGTACATGCCAAGCTGTGTGTGTGTGTGTATTCATATAGAATAATGGGAGAAGGAGAAGATGTCAGAAGCACAAAAAGATATTATTTTTTAAACTTTCTTTAAATGGCACCAACAGCGGGACCCAATTGCTTCAGTTCACTGGCTTCTTCATCTGCCTCATGCCCCAAGCCCAAACTCACCAACCCCCCACCCGTTTCAGAAAAAAAGTCCTGTCCATGTCCAGAAGTTTCCAGCCCATTCATGCTTCCATAGTGTTTGACGTGTTTGTTTAGGCAGCGGGTGGGGGGGGGTTACTCTGTGCCAGATGCAAGACTACATAGACTGTGGTTGCAAAATTTGTCAGCAAACATATTCCAGCTCACAGCAATGTACACCTTATTACCGGTTAACCCCAAAGAGGGCAAGAAAATGGTAGAAAGGGCTTTAAAAAAGCATATCTATGTATTGATGTTGGTTCCCCACCAATCATTACACATGGTGTCCTCTCAAATCAATGCCTTCCTGTTGCTGTACATATTTTTATTACATTCATAATTGCCTGTCCCTATAATAATATCCGGTGGCAATGAGGTCATCTTAAAATCAACAGCAACGAACATGGGATTTGAATTAATAATCTGCATGTTTGCCGGCTTCGGTCGATGGTTCGATTTCACCGAATCACGTCCAAATCAAAAAGGAGCAAATCAAATGAATTGTGCTTTAGGATTACAGCGGATGAAATGCAGGTGTAATTTCTATATCCTCTTCACTTAACTGAGCGCCTATCAGACCCTGGAAGTGGAAAGATGTGTTCCCAAGGCTATAAATTAATAGCAGAGTATCATTTTAACATACAAATTTACCGATGGGGTGGCGGCATCGTGGAATTTTCAGAGCGGAACGGTCGCGATTATTAATCGGCCGGTACGATTTCGTAGGAGATCGCCTTCATGTGAAATCAGCCGGGCTTTCATATTAAGTTTGCCTGCGTGTGTCCCTGTGTACGTGTGTGTGCTGGAGGGAGGAGGAGAGGGAGTGTGAGTGAGGGAAGAGAGAGAGACGAGCCGCTCACACGGCGCTGCTGCTGCTCCGGCGAGCTGCTCCACCGTCCGCTATCCGGCGCTCAGCGCTGCGCAGTCCGGCCGCGCTCTCCGTACCCCCGCATCACACCGGCCCTTCATCTCTTCTCTCTCTCCTTTTTAAAAAAATAAAACAAAATAAATAAATCCGATCATCAGTAACATAACTTTAATCTTGGATGCTTAACGTTGCCTAAAGTGTCTTAGAACATTGTTTTATTTACTTGTGAAGCTATGTAGATTTTTTTGCTTGGCAGCAATTGGGATGCACTGGGTTCCGTTTGCTTCTCTTCTTATCTTTTTTTTTGCCTTTAGCCGATTTTCCGTGTCTCCGTGCCCCAGGACCGGTACAGAAATGAGGACGTCCGAGGCGCGTCCGAGGCATGTTCCAGCGGCGGTCTTTAGGTGCGAAGCCGGCGAAGTGTGCGAGGCGCGCCGCGGCGCCTGTGCGGCGCGTCCATAGTTTCGCAATTTGTTTGCTGCGGGAGAACAAATCTCTGGCTACGGTCCGATCCATCATTCCGGCTCGGGGATTTAAAGCCGGACCTTAAGAGTCGCTAAATATTCGAGTTTTCACACCTTTACTCTGCGCAAGGATCAACAGGATTTCTGATATGGGTAAGTGTGTTTGCATTAATTCATTCCTGAAAATAAATATTAAATAAAATAATAAAAATCAAACCCGACGCAAGTGTGTTTACCGGGAGGGTATTGCATTATGCATATTTTCCATTACCGAGTATTCTGTATTGTCTCTCGGTATGAGTTATTTTAGCCATGACTATGTTTTAGAGTTGATGGGAATTGTTTAAATGTATATTTAGATTAAGTATAAAAATGAAAATGAAAAACCATCACACCACTAATCACTACCATTCACTACCATTTTCTCGGCGTACAGCGTCTAACTTCTTTACATCAAACGAATCTTGGATATAATACCGAGACTTTTATGTAACAACGATTTTCCGTGTTTATGAATGTAATGTTGACTTCTGAGTTTTTATCCCCTGGTTAGTGATTTACCCCCCCTTTGTGGTGCATGTAGCTACTCTCACATCTGCGTATCAGAGAATCATTGAACATGATCGTCGTGTGCCAGGTGCTAATTATTATAAAACGAGTCCTTTATTTTATTTTGTTCTATTTTATTTTGCAAACTGGCAAATGCATATGTATTTCTTGAAAGTCAGATACATAAAGCAAGTACAAAAAAATGGAAATATCTTTGTGCAGTAAGTTAATTTAAAACCGCGCATTAGGCAAACATTGTGTTCAGCCGGTGTTTCTACATGACAAAACTGATGTCCTCTCTAGTCCTTCTTTTGCGCTATCCTGCGACGCGGCAGGGAAACGATATCTGTCGGATGTCAGACCGGCTATTGTAATTGGGCATCTTCTGACAAGTTACTGACAAGCTTCCTGCCGAGCCTTGATGGGCACCGTGTTTACTCCATTACCCATGGGCAGGCTCCGGGTCTGATTGCGTGACAGGCACCCCACAGCTGCGGCAGCAGCGTCTCCTACCCATGTTCCATATCATTGTCGTTGATATGGGGGGGGTGGGGGTGGACCTTAGCCCACTTTAACTCTGATAATCATATTGGGTTTTATAGGACCATTTATTGTGACTCCAGCGACATGGTCAAGTGTCAGTGGGGCAGTTATAACCCATTTGTTGCTTTAGCTTGGTGACTGACTCTTAGCGTTAACCCCAAATGGGAAGTATAAATGGATGCTACATTTTAGGTGCAGAATTTGCTCGGCAGGCACTTCTGTGGTCCCAAACCTACAGCGCTGTGGGCCTGATTCTCACCTCTGGCTCTTTCCGTGTGTGCTTGCATGTTCCTCCCGTGTTCGTGTGGGTCTCCTCCCACGGTATAAAAACATGTTGTTTAACTGAGTTAATGTATGACTTGCGGGGGCGTTGGAGGAGCATGGATAACATGGCTGATTCAGGGGGGGACCACCTGACAGGGGCCCTTTAATATGTAAAAATATTGCGGGGAGGAGGGGTGCAAGATAGGGTGGCTATCCATGTGAGGGAGGAGGCTTTGAGCTACTTCAGGTTTCCATAAGGCTTCTGTGCTTGGCTAAATAGTTCAGGTCTTCTTGTGCTTGGGCTGGTTTGTTTCCTTGATTGAGAGACTCATCCACATTAACATTAGTGACACATGCATGATTATAGGAGACTGACCAATCAGCACACAGCAAGAATTCAGTGCTTTTAATTGAAATGGCAGTTTACAAATCCTGTTCCAGCTCAAAGTGTCCGTCCTGACATGGATTATCTGGTCAGCCTATGGCAAGGTGACATTTTGTCAGAGGGTCCAGAATTTCTGGGCACACCCCTGAGTTTGAGGGTGTGCCCTGCATTGGACTGGAATGCCATCCAGGATATCTAGTGCCCAGTGTTTTCTGGGATAGGTCACCGTGACTCTCAACTGGATGAGAGCTTATGGAAAATGAATAGATATCGCTACTCATTTCTGTACTGAACATGCACTGTTTTCCAGGCTTTTTGACTGGATGACTTCACATAGTCTGTGCTGTGAAGCTGTGGACTGATTTAGGTTCTGCAAAACTTATCATGATGTTTAAGTAGCAGAAAAAAGTGACACTTTAAATTACTCACTCGTTACCAAAGAGAGGTGACCTGGCAGTTGGATGAAATGAAGGCCTAATGAGGATTAATGGGCTGTCTAACTGTATAAACAGCGCAGATGTATGCAAATTAATTATTATTCATGTACTTAACAACCACCACTATCCCCAGTGACATCCACAGACTGAGAAGGGGAAAAAAACAATGCACACGCCAATTTAAGACAGCCACAAGATGCCAATTTAACAGTGTTACATTTAGAACTCAGAGAACAGTTCGATGCACGTTAAATGTCATTAACGCACTGACATTTTTGGCTGTCTGACTGAGTAAGCAGTAAAGCTGATAAAAATATGAACACTTGCATTTCGAGTCTTGAAAGAAGTTCATTACTGGAAGGAGCGGGTGATAGACCAGTATGCCTGGTAGAAATAAAAGGCACCGCGCTCAATACACAATAATCATTATATTTGCTGCAATCGATCTGAGGATCCATAGGATGGCAGGTCAGCCTGAGCTTTAGTCTCAGAAAGAGAGCTTGTTCTGCGCCATGGTTCCCTTTAATAAACCAGCGTATTATAGTGCAGTGATAAATTATGGCCTGTACGTAACAGGTGGAGCTTTTGAACCTCGATTTTTGATTAAAATGGGGGGCGGGGGGGGGGGGACTGGGTGGG
>JAODKL010000040.1:8733124-8756410 GCA_026780765.1 Petrocephalus schoutedeni | reverse complement strand
CGTACTGACTGAGGTAACCTTGAATGTGGCATTCAGTGTTGGCTTCTACAGACAAGCGTCCAGCTTCATGAATCCGTCAGCTGTGCGATCGCTGCGTCGCTTTGTACCGCTGCCTGCAAGGCGCCTATTAAGGTGCCGTAAAACACTGTCTGTGGCTTATCCCTGTTTTTCAGGAGGACAATTTCCGCGTTGTAGTTAATCATGCATTTGGATTCAGGCCATGCGAGTCTCAGAAGTTCATTACTCTGACACTCCTCCCACCCAGCATTACATTCCAATATAGATTAAAATGACTAATCCTATGGTAGAACAGAACAATTAGAAGCACGGTATAGAAAGGGCAACAAAAAGAAGTAATGTATAGATATTCATTTTTAGGATCTGCGAGCTAGATTTTATAACTGGTACTGTATCTGGTCTTGGAGGGGAATATGCATACTCTAATTTAAATGTTGCAGAGTTTACTTTAGTACTTATAGTGACTTTTTGAATTCAGTTTCAGAATTTGGTAACTGATGTTTAAATGTGGCAGTTCTGCAGGTTCTGGATGTGCATATTAGGGTGATGATGCAAGTGTTCGGAGACCCTGGACTCTTACAGGGACCTATGATTTCCTGAGTGAGTTATGTAGCAATGTGAATAGTTGACTCATCTGCAGTAACTTGGGTGCCACAGAACTGTCCCAGGCACCACAATTGACTCACAGTATTGCCCCGGGGAGGGTCGGTGGTTACTTTTAGCCGCCGAGGAGCTCTCTCTCTCTATCTCTATCTCTCTCAGCAAAAAAAGCTGCCTGTTCATTCCGGAGGAGCAGTCCCATTGCTATACTCCAGGAGCAAGTGCTTGACTGGAATTTCTTCCAGCAAAATACCCATTGAATGGATAAATGTATTTTAAAAAAACATCCTGTAAACTCTGAGAGTCCCTTGGATGAAAATGTCTGCAACACAAATATATATTCCAGTATAACCTTTTGTATGCAACACTTTTCCTAGTACGGATGGAAGAAGAACGGATTTAAGTTGCCCAGCTATCTGTAGACTCAGCTAATATTTTACAGGTGAGCAGTTCTGGGTTGAGTGGCATGCAGGTGGAAGTCTATTACCTGGCTGAGACCTAGTTGAGCTCTTATAATTGTGTTTGTTCACGCATGAAACTTGGGGATTAGCCTGACCTGCAAAGCAATTTTGGACACAGTGTCTGTGGTTTTTTGCTTCCGTGGTGTCAGACATACACGACTGGTCTATTTGCTAATGATGTGTCAGTCACTCGGGGGACCATGAATGACTGACCCATGAAGAAGTCGCCTCCGTACCTCCTCTGTTACTCGGCTTTGATGTTATTGGCCTCCAGGATCCCACTCTGCCATGAGGGATATCTGTATTTCTCCTTCCCAGAGCCCTTGTTGACAGAGCGTTGGAACCAGCGCCCAGGGAAATTACCATCTTGGCAGTTTGTGTGAGTCTAACCTTCGTTGGTGCAGTATTTTCCATAAGTTTGACATGCGTGACGGCCCATGGACGTTTCATCGGTGGTTCGGGCTCAGAGCCCCCACACTCGGGGACACTGCCAGGTCCTGCTTCCCAGTGGTACGATCTCGAGGGCGGCTGTCTGTCTCGACGTTCCCGGCAGCCGTTTAGACACACATGGC
This sequence comes from Petrocephalus schoutedeni, assembly GCA_026780765.1. NCBI lineage: Eukaryota > Metazoa > Chordata > Actinopteri > Osteoglossiformes > Mormyridae > Petrocephalus > Petrocephalus schoutedeni. The sequence continues at coordinate 8,754,759 of JAODKL010000040.1, read as the reverse complement.
ATGAGTGTGAAGGAGGGAAAAAGGGACAAGATCCTTCGGTGAAGTGAGTCACATTATTCCAGGGCAGCATGACGCGGCAGGCTGGTGGGGAACTTCCCCCGGGGAGCCACACTGTCCACGCAAACTTCCCAGCATTCCTGCTCCAGCACGGTGCAGAACAGCGACAGTTTGGCAGTCCGCTGACACACGATGGGACTGTCCTTTTTCTGTTATATTGAAACTATTAATGTACCATTACATTGATTTTAAAACCTGAAATTTGAAGTCACACACCTTCAATTTGTGACTAACCATCAATAATGTAGCATATTTACGGAAGACAGATGGTGGTTTTGCATATTCACAGGCTTGAAACCCTAAGAAAAAACCCCTTCTTGGCCCAAGCAGGCTACATGTGAGGGATGCGTTTCCCATCGAGAGTGTTCAGGGCACGGTGGAGCCCTGACGTCTTTTCCAGGGGTGGGAGAAGCACGCATTACGGGGGGTGGTCTGTTCCGTGCTGCGGATTTCAGCTGGGCTTGCCAGTCGGGGTAAGAAGCGTAATTTTTCTGGTCTAGACTTCAAAAAGTGTTTTTTTTTTCTACTTCAAATGGAATGGATCAAATAACTCTGTGTTCTCAATAAGACACCTTGTTATCCAGCTTAGATTAATACGAGTTCAGAGCTGCCCCAAACTCATCAGCAAACGAGGTATTTAGCACTACATCATGGCATTCATCAGAAATCTCAGTCTCCCCACTGTTTTTGCCTAAATTTATACAGCCGGTGATGATTAGCAGAATGCACTGGAAACATGACATGACCATTAATACCAGTCACATTAGCTGGACCTGTTTTCTAGCATCACCTTGCCAAAGAGCAGCTCATATGCTGACAGAGATGTTAATGCTTAGCATTCATAATTATACAAGGCTGGCCTTGACCTGTCCCTTCCATTTAATGAGACATTACAGTTGGTCTGGGAAATGACATCCATCTCAGCCATTATTCTGTGGCCAGAGGGACTTTTAACATTATTTGTTCATTTCTTTGCATTTAAAAGGTTACACTATGGGGAAGAAGTGGGGTGTTGGCTCACCGCTCGAGGGTTGTAGGTTTGAATCCAACCTCAGTGTGTGTGTGTAGGGGGGTTATGCATATATTGCATAGTGGGAACCAGATATTCCCACAATGTTGTACAAACCTGTTATTTTGATCTTGTGCAGACATCTTTCCGATTCCCACAAGGGAAAACTCAATTTTATAAAAATCTGAGACTGCAATCAAACAACTAAAAATGTCAACATGTATTTTGTTTGGTTACTTATGGTTTAGGTTAGGGCTGGGTAGGGGTTAAGGTTGTTATAGTTGGGATTAGGGTTTTTCCCATATAAATGAATGGACGGTCCGCAAAAATATACGGATACAAACGTGTGTGTGTGTGTGTGTGTTTGGTTTAAATGGTCTCTCCGTGTCACAAGGGTTTCCTCCTGCGGTCCAAAGACAATCAGGCTAATTGATGTCTGTAAATTGCCCACAATGTGATGGACTGGCATCCCATCCAGGATGCGCCCAGTGCATGCTCGGGAAAGGCTCCAGCATCCCTGGTGACCCTGATCAGAATAAGCGTTTAGAAGATGGATGGTGAACGAACGCAGGCATCCCTGATTCGTCTATTCATGAACAAACAATAAACAAAATGGAGCCTGCAATGTATGCTAATATTTGCCATAATATTCCAACATGCCTTGTCAAAGTAGCCCTTTTAAACATTTGACCACCTGCACCTCAAAATGTCTCTGCAAAGCCATAAACAACAGTATATGGAAAAAATTACTTTACCTCTGTAATTCTTGATAGTATCTTTCTTGAGCTCATGTAAGTTCACTGGAGAGCCAAAGATAACTGGATTCCAATTCCCTGTGTGTGAGCATACCTAGCCAATACAACTGATCTGAATCAGATTTTTCCCTAGCCATTCTCCTTAACCGCTTTCTTAATGCAGGGTCACAGTGTACCTGGAGTGTATCCCAGGATGGTTAAGGCATGAGGCTTCCAGGATTCTAGCAGAGGTGGAAATTTAAGGTCCAGAAAGTAAAAATCCAGACCAAGATTTCATTTCAACCAACCAGTCGCGCACTCAGTGACCGCGACTCTTTATGCTCCACTGTTTGGTTGAAATAGAATCATAATCTAGATTATTCCTTTTAGGGTCTGAAATTTCCACCTCTGGATTCTAGTCACTTTGACATGACATATGCATCTTGTGATGACATGAAATGCTTTCTGTGCCATTCAGGGGGTGCCTTCATCTGATACAGTTGCACACAGTGGTGCGGTAAGCAGCCCTTCTGTGGGGTTGCCTTGTGACTGTCTCATAAACCTGAGCAATATCATGGGGTCATGGGAGTTTACCACCCCTGCAGAATTTGCCTTGTAAAAGTGCTACAGTAAATACCCGTTGGTTTTGGCTTGTGCTACTCTGTCTTTTTAAGTACTGATTACCACCCCTGGCCCAGCTTCTCTCCCACACACGTCGATGCAAAACGATGTGATGCCATTAAAACCTATGAACAAAGACACAGGTGACAGGATGATTAGCTAAATGATATGCGTGGTAGCCATTTTTGAATCATAAATATGATCCCCGGGCAAAAGCTTTTCAGTCATTACTGACGAGCATCAAAGCTTTTTAAACACCGTACACCTAGCGTCAGGCGGGGGTTCTTAGTCAAAGGCTGAAAATCAAGCTAAAATCGTTAGTGTGAGAGGTCTGAAAAGGTTCAAAATAAAGTGAATGGCAAGCAATAAAGGGCTGAAAGTAAAACAATTATGCCCATAAATGCTGGCAGGGCAGCACGACGCTCTAAGTACATGCGTGAATCAGACTTTTAGGGGGGAAATGCGGTTAAGTGCACCGTCCGCGTTCATCTGGGTATGAATGCATCTGCTCTGCTCACGCAAATGAGTCAGCGGCGGCAATAAATAGTGGCTGGGATGCGGGTGCCGCTGCCTCCGCCGGCAGAGGAAGCCTCCGGAAGGCAGGCAGTGATGGCAGCCGGTGGCATTTTCGCGGCTGACAAAATGCTACCGAGCATCCGCGGCAAATAAACACCAATTATCTCGCATCTCCTTCCATCAGTTTGACTGGAGACGTGCACCGCGTAGCGCGATGAGTTGCGCTTTCAAGCTGAAGGCCAGATGCTCCCTGCCCCTGATCTCCCCCCGGTGTCATCAGGCGGGCTACACTGTCACGCATTAATCCATTTTACCGATCCACTAAAAGCGCGCCCCCGACATTCTTTTTATTTCTCGTGAACGCGCTTTACGTAAGAGCCGCGATTTATGTGCCTTCGGGTAAGACATCCATATGCAGAAGAGCTGCTCCGCGGACAGTTATATCTTGTTTTTTTTCTGCGTGTTGTGGATCATTAGGTAACACAAAAGTAGAAAATGAATCCGTCACGCCCCAGGGGGACGAACACATGGCATTCAAAACACCTTGTTAGCACTAATGACACGCCAGCAAAGCGTGGCACGGCGTCGGCCCTGATTATGGGTGTCGTGGTGGATTGGGACAGATAACATTGTGGGGCCGCAGTTACCTTGGATTGCATTTAATGTCCAAAAGTACGCCATTCACATAAAAAAATGCTTTATATCAAAACCCTTCCGCAGTCCTTGATAAAGATGTTTACAGACGCCCATCTGTTTGCGAGCACTCAGCGCAAATATCTATTCTCTCCTGACACCCCCCACATATTAAATAACATTCATATAGGCACGCTTATTTTTTTCCTTTTGTTTATTCCTCTTGTGAACCCTGAGAGACCTGTAGCTGGGGGAAATTGCCGTGCTTGCGCCTGGTGTATGTTTTATTTAGTTAATTCCCCCCCCCCCCCCCCTTCCCATCCGAAGCGTTATTTTGCTTCTTCGCAGCGGAACGGCGGCCGGTCGCAGGGTGCCCCCCGTGATTGGCGCTCGGAGCCGTAACGCGCGCTTCCCCCGCAGCCTGGCGGAGTGGCCCGGCCGCGGCCACATGCCGTTCCGCCCGGCTTCTGCCGCCGTCGCCCCAGACTCCTGGCAGAGATTAATCATGCCTGTTGCAAAATTACTTTGCTCGGCCCGGCTATCCATTATGTTTCGGCCCGTTTATGCAGCGGGATGTTTTACTGTTACAGCCAGGGGAGTAGGGGGCGAGTTCGCTAGGGTTGTAAGATGCAGGGGACCCTCCGGGCAGTTGAACCACCGGAGCGGTACCGTCGCGGTAGGGTGTTTGGTATCAAAGCTTCATCAAGCCGCAGGATTGCTGGAAATGCTGGAAGTACGGGGGGGGCACACCTCTGTGAATTGCAGCATTATGAAAGCGACGTGCGATGCACATTTGTTACATAAAACACTTAAAACCCTTTTTTCACGTTGCTTACTCGAGTCCTTCAGTTCTTATCCCGAGCTACTGTGACACACGCTGCAGGGTTAATGCCGAAGCCAGTGACTGAACAAGTGAACAAAACTGAAAGAAAAACACATGATTTGTTTTCTCAATAATTTATGCCTGATACGTGTATGTTCATGCAGTTCTGGGGACCACTAAACTTACAGCCCCGTCACAACCCTTTCTGTGATCGACATCACTCACAGCCAATGGAAAGAGGGGATCGCTCGGGGGCGGGGCTATCTCATTATAGGGGGGGGTCAGCCGGTGCCGCTCAAGAAGTAATTACGGCGAGTAAACAATACATAAAATTTAAATCCCGTTTTTACTCCCTGCTATATTAGGAATGCAAATTGGGCTGCAGGGAGGAGAGACGTAAAAAAAAGTAGTATTTGCATTACGGAGCCCGAAGCTGCGCGGTGGTCTTGGGGGAGGGCAAGTCAATGCGGCAGGTCCCTGTGCGTCTCATGGGGAGCTTGAAAGGGACAGCGCTCCCCGGCACCGAAACAGCAAGCGCCCTTAACGATCGGACCGAGGCGCGGCGGATGACGCTTCCCAGGCCCGCACTTAAAAAAAGCACTCAGGGAAATTGATGTGACGTTTGAACGCCACCAGCCTTATAAATTCCCCCCCTGAGTCACGGCAATCGACTAGGGAACACGACACAGCAGATGCATACGGCCGATTGTGCCTCATTAATCTATTAGTGTCGTACCGTTTTCCCTCACGGATTGGTCACTGTTGTCCCCGATCCCTTGCTGGTCCCCATCTGCAGATCTAAAATTCCCTCCCTAATATATACCGTGCGGTGAAATGTGTCGTTAAGCGCGTTATCCATAGCAATGGCATTATTATTAGACGAAATTGTCTGCATAAATAGATGTTCACGCTGCATTGGCCCCGACCTCACTTTTTGAGCTCTAAGGCACATCTTTGGAGCCTTCTAAATGTGCTTGTCCAGCAGGTAATGTGCTGAATAAGGAACAGTCGTCTTAATGGTGCCAGTTTCAATAAGCCAGGATTAAGTGGGGGAAAAAATGCGAAAATAATGAATACCTGGCTATGCGCGGATATATAGTCCTCAGCACATATGCTGGTATAAATTGTGTTTGGTAGATATTGCATATTGTTGTTAAAGACCTCGAGTTGTCCTATATATGTCCCTGATTACCAGTGCCTTTATAAGAGGGCATTAATTATTTAATATCATTATTATGAAATATCTCCTTCTTTTTCAAGTGTACAGACTGCTAGTTATATTAGGAAATATATATCGGTCTCTTCCAGCCATAGGTGGGGCCTGGAGCTTACATTAAACAGCGTAGTGCATAAGGCTGGGGTAACACCCTGGATAGGGTGCCAGTCCTTCACAAGTCTGATACATGCACACACTCCCAATCTAAGGACTATTTTGTAATGCCAATTAGCCTAACCATAACCTGTACAACACAGGGGTAACATGCAATCATACAGGAGAGGCGGGATTCCGAAACCCAACCTGTGGTGTGAGGCAACAGTACCACCATCATATATGTATGTTATTAACTGAAAAGGTAGCAGGATGTATGCTGAATGCTATGCATCTTTAGCCTGCCAGAATAATGTGACATTTCCATTTGTTTGTTTTTTTTTTTTTTTTTCTTTTTAATGCCATGCATTTAGATCTCTGTGTGTCATTGAAGCCCACCGTGCTTCAAAGGAAGCTTATCCCCGGTGAGTTCCCTTTGCCAAAAACATCGCCTCTTATACGCAGCATTATTTTGTGCACTGCGGTGATAGCGGTTCCACCCCCCCCCCCCCCCCCCCCCCCCCCGCGCCCCCCCTCATTCTCTCGGTGACCGTACCAACGCTTTACTTGCTATGAGGATGTGGGGACCGTCTGTGTGGGAGAAGAGTGCTTCTTTCTCCACCGCAGGCACGTTGACAGGGGCGTGAACTGGAGAAGCGCTCCATGTTGGCAACACTTTTTTTAAAATCCTTGGGCTGGAGAGCCTCACAACAGTAGAGGTGGGCTTGTCACCCCCCCCCCCCCACCCAAAACAAATAATAAAATCGCCCTGCTATTGTACCCCTTGAGCGAGGCAATTAACCCAGATGATCTCGCTAAAAGATTTAATTGTGTCAAAGGATTTTAAAAGCAAAATTAGTGTGTCTAAAAGAGCTCTGCTCAGCATCTAAATTAAATACATGAAACGGCGTTTAGTTTCTGTAAGGGCCTGCGTCGCTGCTTAGGGAGTAACCGCTGTGGCCTAACAAATCCAGCATTGTGAGTTTGAGTACCATGCCCCAGATTTGTGTGTGTACAGTCTGCACACTTTCCCTACAATTGTGCAGGGTCCCTTCTGGCGTAGCTTAGCTCCATTCTGCCATCTAAAAAGCATAGAGCTAGCTATAGCTAGGTCTTTAAATCACACATTACATGTGAGTATGAGCTTCAGTGTCCTGCAGTGGGCTGGCATCCCGTCCAGGGTGTCCCCTGCCTAATGCCCTGTGCTTCTTAGGATAGGCTCCAGGCTCACCACCACCCTACACCCATCAAGGGCGATGGAGGATTTCCGTAATGCTGTTCATCAGAAACCTCTCCGGACATCAGCCCTTAGATACAAGTGTTAATGTTGTTAGTGTTACTGCTTTATGTCACATTATGTCACTGATTTGCAACAGGAAGTCTTAGAACAAGAATGTAGTTTGGAGACCCAGATCACTTGGAATGAGATTCTCCAAATTCCTGTGTGCCTTCTACAAGGATGCTTATTGCTTGTGAAATGCATGGAATTTATGTATTATGAGATAGCATGGCCAGGCAGCAGAGCGTTAAACCGGGAAGCTGAAAGGGGCGCAGCTTAAGAAGCAGAGGAACCAGGTTATTGTCATGGTTTGGCATTATTAGCAGCTCTTGAACTCACAACTTACCCCTGTCTTTTTAAAATAAAATCTTCCATTTTGAATGTCAGGTACTGGTACCTACAGGATTATTTTAGACAGCTTTGGAGTGTGTTTGACTGTATGGGAAAGTGCAGTGCAGCATTTCTCAGCCCAGTCCTTGGGGACCCCAAGGCAGTCCACATTTTTGCTCCCTCCCAGCTCCAAACATACCTGTACCGGGTACACGGTGTTCTTGATTGCTTGTTTGGTTCAGGCATGCTAGAAGCTGGGAAGGAGCAAAAATGTGGATTGTCTGAGGGTCCTTGGGGACTGGGTTGAAAAACACTGATATAGTGAAATTAATGTTAGAGTGTCAGTTGACCCAACAGAGGCAAATAGAGGCACCTCCATTCTCTTTTCAAATTGGGCTTTTCACCACAAATGTTCTAGATGAAGGTCGGTTTTGTGTAAGACGCTGTTGTGACCCAAATTAGCCTGTCGTTTTCCCAGAGGCTGACGTGGACCACACTGGTGCCTTGATCCAGCAGGAACATTTAAAACAAAAGCTGTCTGTAAAAATGAATTTTGCATTATGATGACTTAGATATATGCTGATATATAAATACACGCTGTTGGCTGAACATGTCACACAAGATAAAACAAAGGAACAAAATCATGAGCTTTGAAGATGAGATGGTACGAGTGGGGGGAGTAAAAAGCCAGATGCACAGGTGGAGTTTAATTTGTAGACTAAAGCATGCTGCCTTTTGCGTCAGCCCCTCAACGTTTGGGGAAATGGTTTTTTTTGCCCTTCTCTTACACCAGTTTCACTCTGCTGTTCTTAAATTAAAGTACTTAAAACTCTTGCCTGTGCTTTGATAACATGATGCATTAAGCTCATATGCAGACTCCGCTCCAACCTCAGCGACGTCCAACCCTTCATTACAGCAGTAAAACTCCAGCAAGAACAAAGACGCTCTTAACCATGGTTGGAGGGGGTGGGGGGGGATACTTGAAAATTGTAAATGTTCTGAGAATGTAAAGCACTTTTTTGGGGCTGGTCACATCAACCCGCTGGGGCCTCGAGTAAGCGTGGGCGATCCGCATTGCCGATGTGACTCGCATATCCCATCTTCCCCGTGCAGGGTGGTCCCGTGGCGGCGGCCGGCTGGCGTGTCTCCTCCTCCAAGCCTCAGTGCTGGCACTGCTGTCCGGCGCGGAGAAGATGTGCCCCCGGGGGTGTCGCTGCGAGGGAAAGATGGCGTACTGCGAGTCGGGCTCCTTCCAGGACATCCCCGAGAACGTGTCCAGTGGCTGCCAGGGCCTGTCGCTGCGCTACAACGGCCTGACGACCCTGCTGCCCTACCAGTTCGCCCACCTTAGCCAGCTGGTCTGGCTCTACCTGGACCACAATGCCATTGGTGTGGTGGACAGCCGGGCCTTCCAGGGTGTGCGGCGGCTCAAGGAGCTGATCCTGAGCTCCAACAAGATCTCACAGCTCCACAACCAGACCTTCCACGGCGTGCCCAACCTGCGCAACCTGGACCTGTCCTACAACAAGCTGCAGGAGCTGCAGCCAGGCCAGTTCCAGGGCCTGCGCAAACTGCAGAGCCTGCACCTGCGCTCCAACGGACTCACGGGTATCCCCATCCGTGCCTTCCTGGAGTGTCGCAGCCTAGAGTTCCTGGACCTGGGATACAACCGCCTGCGTGTCGTCACTCGCACTACCTTCCTGGGGCTGCTCAAGCTCACCGAGCTGCACCTAGAGCACAACCAGTTCTCGCGGATAAACTTCTTCCTTTTCCCGCGACTCCTCAACCTACGGGCGCTCTACCTGCAGTGGAACCGCATTCGCCTCATCTCCCAGGGCCTGCCCTGGACCTGGCACACCCTGCAGAAGCTGGACCTCTCTGGCAATGAGATCCAAGCCCTCGACCCGGCCATATTCCAGTGCCTGCCCAACTTGCAGATACTCAACCTAGAGTCCAACAAGCTCAGCAATGTGTCCCAAGAGGCGGTGGCCGCATGGACCTCCCTGAACACCATCAGCTTGGCCGGCAATGTGTGGGACTGCGGCCCGGGAATCTGCCCCCTGGTGGCCTGGCTAAGGAACTTCAAGGGCAGCAAGGACACCACGATGATATGCAGTAGCCCCAAATCCCTCCAGGGGGAGAAGGTGATGGAGGCTGTGAGGAATTACTCCGTCTGTGAGGAGACACCAACCTTGGTGCCGACCCTGATGGCGACGGACCAGCTGACTACTGTCCCCGTGACGACCACTGTGAGACCTCCTCCCCCACCTACTCTTGCCCCCACCACTCAAGCAGTCCCCACTTGGCTCAAACCCCAACTCCTCCCGCCTCTCGACTCTGGTCGTACCGACGGTGGCTTCTGGCCTCGTCCGAGCGGCTCCACATCCCTCGGTAATTCCCCCACCACCCCTGAGCCGCCGTTCGAGCACATGTCCTTCCACAAAATCGTGGCAGGCGGTGTGGCCCTCTTCCTGTCTGTGTCACTCATACTTCTGGTCATCTACGTGTCGTGGAAGCGGTATCCCAGAACCATGAGGCAGCTCCAACAGCACTCAGCGGGCCGGAAGCGGAGGAAAAAGGCCCCGGAGACCGAGCCCGAGCCCGGCCTGAGCCCTCAGCTTCAGGAGTACTACATGAGCTACAACCCGACGAGCTCAGACACCATGGACATGCTGGTTAACGGTACAGCCCCTTGCACCTGCACCATCTCCGGCTCCAGAGAATGTGAGGTATGATCCGTCAAAAGCTCCCTCAAAATGCTCTCCGCGTCTGGGAGTGAGAGGTAATTTATTTTTGTTGTTGTTGTTGTTGTTTTTTGTTTTTCTTTTTCAAGAGCAGAACATTGACTTCTGAGGGCTAAGCACCTTTGATTCTTCTATCTGGGCCAACATGCTTTCAATTAATTTCAGACAGCCCTAATTACAGAATTAGACCTGTTGTCACGAAAATTGTCTCTTAACAAATACAGGATTACTCAGAATTAAGAGTGCCTACCCCCGATTCAGTGTATTTTTTTTTCTAATGCCATCATCATCTGTCGCTTTTACTTGTGCCTCGTTTATTTTTGCTGTCCTGTTCTTACTCACCCTCGGCGTCATGGAGCTTCCAGGAAACAGAGGCTAGACTGTATTAGTTTAAAAATTGAATGGAATTTAAACACAGTCCAGAGGCTGGCTTCCGGAGGCTTCTGCATGCCCTCCTTTTACGTGGATCTGGGCTCCCCTCTGCCTTTGTTCACAGACAGGGCCATTTCTCTGACCAATTGATAGGAAGCACTCCCGACTAAATAAATATGGAAGGTTCTGGGTAAGGTTGGGCGGGAATTGTCGGAGTCTCTGTGCTGTTTTGACAGGCTGTTTACATACAGGTGGACAGCTAAGGTGAACCAGGGATACGGGTTACATGAATTTTCGACAGATGGCATCCCTTAGATTAACATGAGGTTTCAACCAGTTTATTAAAGTGTGTGAGAAAATATTTTGTGGAGATGTGTACAAGATTGGTGTTAAGGTCATTGGTATATGAGCTAAAAACATCTACAAGTAGCTTCTTCACCCACGCGTGTGTGTTTGTGTGTGTATGTGTGTGTGTGTGTGTACATGCTTATGAATGAGCCGTGAATGAGTAATGGTTCGGGTGATCCCTCTGTTCTGTCTGCCCGCTGACCGCTAATCACCGCGGGAGTTCAGTCGCACAGATGGAGTTTGTTAAGCCGGCCAAAAGTGCAAAGAGCATGCGGCGCGAGGCTGGGTCGCCCGCACGCATTGCTGGGGGGTGGAGAAGGCCCTGTTTCTCCAGGAAAGCATGGCGGATACATTCAGCTGCATTTGTTACATGCTAGAAACACTCTGTTTCGCTCAAGGACAGAGATCACCTGTGCTTCACCCTGCTCTATACCCAGCCAGGCTCTATACAGAGACTGTGAACGAGACCTCTTTGCTTTAACCTAAGTGTTGTTTTTTTTTTTTTCTCATCATCGACACAAGGACACAAGATTATTTAAAGCTGTAAATTGGCTTGCAGGGATATGAGGCCTTTCCTCAGAGTTAGATATTAAAGCAATATATGGGGGTGAGAACAAATCTAGCATAGAAAAACCCTGAAGTGGAAACACGTTGGCAGGAATAAGATCGCCTACCGAGGTCCATTAACCGCGGCATCGATATCCGTCTCCCCAGCTAAAGAATCACCATGACACATTATAGTAATTTCCATGATGAGAGGAATATGAAATGTTGGTACATATTCACTTCTGGGTACCCTAGGTATATTACGCATCGTTTTGGCCATTAAAACGAGCATGGGTTTATGGGGAGTGGGGGGTGGGGGGGACAATTAAACACTGTAGTGTTTGTACAAACAACACCTCAACAACTACACTCTAATGATATCCATGCCACTGCAGATCAGTTTTACAGCCTATTAGGCAGATGGCCATGTACCAGCCGCATAGCTAATTACGCCATGCGTTCTCCGTGATGGCCAAGCACAGGTACACGGAATCGCTCTCACATGTAATTTGGCTGTCCTGAGAAGGGCCCCCACCTCCGAGGTGCAGCCGTGGGTAACATATGTACCGGACAGTACATGCTCCTTGGTGCCCACAGCCACGGTGGCCCCGTCTGAAATCTGCAGGGGGATGTGATGTCAGCGCCCGGAAGAATGTGAGAAATAGATGCATTTTGGGGGAGGTAGGAAGGATCCACACCGCCGGATATTACTGCACGTAAACACTTCAGGTCATAAAAACACAGACTTCATCTCCCCATCTGTCGTGCTGCAGGCGATTAGTCATGGCTGGTTTTTTATTAAAATATGCATATACTGTACATGCAGCACAGGCCTGCTTTCGATAAGCAGTTATGGGAGATGGATGGATGGATGGATTTGCATATTTACATATTCATACACATAGGTGCGTTTTATTTTAAGCAAAGATTACGCGTTTTTGCAACGGCCATCTTTCGAAAGGCAGTAGCTTGTGTTGCATCATTAGCAGGAAGCAGAATTAGCAGGCGGCTCTTTAATAACGTTGGAAATGTAATTTAAGCAGCATGAGAGCAATGAATGAGTAGGGCCAACTCCGGTGATCCACCACGTTTAATGAGGTCATTAGGCCGGTCAGAGCGGCGTGGGCAATGAATAATTAATTGGGTGACACTGTTTATCACGGTGGCCAGCCGTAATCCCTGCCGTTTTGGACTGTTAATCGCACTGCGCGCATCAGCACGCCGGCCAGGGAGCGGAAGGCGGCATCCCCGCCAGCCCACTTCCGGTCCGGCACACGGTCATTCACGCGTGAACGCGATGCTTAATAAGTTAAAAATGAGGCAAATCTGTATTCGTTGCCGCACTCATTCCAACGCTCAGCAATTTGCGATGTTAGTTGCCATTTTAGTTTTGACGGACATGGCTCGTATTTCTTTGAAAATTGCCGTTTTTCCTGGACTTTGTTCCTAATTTACAGGTATCGAGAACCTTTATTTTTTTTTTCCATTACAGGTTCATATAAAGCGAGATACTTCAGTATCGTCATTCTTATTGTGGGTTGTGGGCCATAACTGTAACTGTAGCCATAACAGAATCGGTATGATTAAATGCCTTATAAACAAGGAGCCACCCTTCAGCTCAGTGGTAGGAGCAAGCAGGATGCAATACCGACAATTACGCTTTTATCCCGAAGCCCGTCCAGTAACCTATAAATAAATTGAACAAGATGAAAGAAAAATACACAGGATGGCACTTGTGTGCATTGCCATAGTAACACGAACTGGTTTGGCCGAGGTACCGCAGGAAGGTTTAGGTGAGGTTTGTTTTAAGTATGCCTCCTTCTATGCACTCAAAAATGATTCTTAATATATTCACCTTGTCGGTTTACCTTATTAGCCAATAGCCTCAATGCCAAGGTGAATTGTAATTTAATTATTCCCGTGTACTGTTCGTATGAATACAGTGTGTTCTGGCAGCAGGGAGCGCAGGACAAGGCCTATACTGTGTGCTGACCTAGAGCTGGATTTCAGTATCAGGCACTGTAGTAACGCAGAACACTGAAACACTTTCAGGAGCTAGCTTGTGATTAAAACAACACGCCAGTTATAGTTTTTGTGCATTTTAATTTTAGGTTTAGGGATGTAAGCAGAATAGGTACGCATATCTAAATGTTAATGGGGGCTCAGTGGATAGTGCTGTGGCTCAAGAGCTTGGGGTTCGCTGTGTGTGTGTGTGTGTCCACAATGTGATAAAAACCTGCTGTTTTAACGTTGTGGGGTCCATTGTTTCAGTCCCCACGAAAGGAAACTCAATTTTATAAAGATCTGTGAATGCAATCAAAAGAATAAAAATGCCAATCCTGTATTTTGTTTGGGCAATTCTGGTTAAGGTTGGGTAGGGGTAATGGGTGTGTTTGGGATTAGTGTTTTTCCCATAGAAATGAATGGATGTTCTCCATAAAGAATACAAATGTGTGCTTGTGTGTGTATGTACATGTGTGCGTGTGTGTAGTTTGCATGTCCATCTCATGTGCTTCCTCCCAGTGTCCAGAAACATGCAGTTAGCTGTTATGGTCTGTCTAAAGCAAGTCCATATCCCAACAGCGGACAAAGCAAAGGTACACGCATAAAAGTTAATATTTTAGGTTTTTGGTTATAATACAGTTCAGTATTTAACACGATATATTTTAACCTTGAATTATTTTATCTTTTATGTACGGCTTATAAATGTATATGACCTGTGAGCTGTGTCTTCTGCATGCAAAATCCTCTTTATCTGTCAAGATTATATCATAAACTAAAAGAAACTGACTTTTTTATTTTTTTTAAGCAGGTTAATCACATGAAGTACATTATATATACCGATCTCATGCAGCGAGGTACATTCTCATGCAGATGTGGGGCTAAGTGGAACCGAGTTGCTTGAAAACCTTAGATGACGTCTGTCTGCATTTTAATCTCCACCAGGCCAGTTCTCTTCTTTTTTGAACCCAAATTGCCTTTTTTTATCAATGCGTGCCCACAGACACCTGCTGAAGTAGCAAATGGATTCGTTGCGGGAAGCATGGCTGTCTTTCTGGAGCGAAAACAGGGAGATTAAAGTGAATCTCTTGATTTATTTAGCCGTCCCCCTCAAAACACGGATGAGTCTTTAATAATTTTCGTCCACTCGATATATTCATGCTACGAGGGCCAAAGTGGCGATTAGGAAACAAACTGCATCTGGCAGCCGGAGATAATGCCCCGATAAATAAAATAACAAGAGTTGAGCAAATAAGATGAGACTTCAGAAATGCAGTGTACCTGTCGGGGAACTCATGTGGGCTAGTGTCATGGCCTCCCGCTTCCGGGTGGCCCACCACGGACTGGCATCCTATACAGGATGGCCCCTGCCTGGTGCCCTGAGCTTCCTGGGATAGGCTCCAGACTTCCTTTGATATTGTTGCTGAATTATCAGCTATGGAAGATACATGGATGATATTAGCGTAGTGTTAACAAACTGTATCTGGTAGCCAGAGATGGATGGATGGATGGATGGATGGATGTATGGATGGATGGATTAAAATGCAAAATTGTGTCATAGTCATTAAATACCATGACAGATGTGACTTGACAGTATAGTATTTAAATAAAAATAATCTGAATTCCTTCAGAGATGGTTAGCTGCATAACAGTTTACATTTACATATTTAGCAGAGACTTTTGTACGAAGTGACAGGCAAATAGTACATGGCAAACATACATGCATGCAAACATGCTGTCAAGGAGCCAACTAGAGATAAGTGCAGCTTGGCTGAGCTTCCAATGAATGCCCAGGTACAGGTGTAAGCAGGATTGGAGCTGGAGGTGCACAACAGCCACACAACAACTACACAGCAACTTCTAAGAAAGTAAGCACATAAGATTTGAGGGCCAGAAGTGCAACATAAGAGCATTCAAAGAAGACGGTGTCAGGGAAAAGGCAAAAATAAAAGTAATTCTGCATTAGAATTCTGCACGTCAGCTGGACAGCATAATCAAGTACTATATTTCAGCATGGCTGCACTTTCTGCTTTCCCACTATTGGACTGATGTCCCATTGTATATGGGCGCCCCAAGATCCTAAATTGGGTGTGGCCACCCCTCACTGGCGGGGTTAATCACACGCACTTCCAGATCCGGCCTCCGGCGGGCAGATAAACACGCTGGCCTTGAGGCGTCCGTTTGCTGGTTACCCTTAGGCTGCATGCTGCTCTGTGCAGTATTAGGGATTAAAAGCATTGCTTTAGGACCAGCCATTTGAATCCACAACCTTTTGGATACAGACAAAGAGCCCTAATTCAATGAGCTATGCACTGGCCTGTATTACATAGCACAGTGATGTTGCTTCCACATTAGGAAGTAAATCAGGGTTCCCCAAAACCAGCCCTCGCCTTCAGCCATGTGATTCAATGATCCATTTTCATCGGCAGCTCGTGACTTAAAGAGAGTCCTGAACTCACACGGATCGGGGTACCCCATGGGGTCCTGGCCCCAAGACATGGTCGGAATATTTTACCCATAAAATCAGTACTGGATAGCAGATGTCTGGCTTGAAGAGATTAAAATCAAGTGCCGCTGGGAATCGGCCACCATTCTGCATGTCTGTCTTTAGCAGTTTAATGATATTTAAATATTTGTTGTGGCCCACCAGCTCGGTTTACATGCATAATAAGGCTTTGTTTAGTCCAGTGGAGCTAGTGTGAGATCTTCTGCATCGACATCTTTCATATTGGCACTCTGGGAGGCCTGTGATCCGATCTGTCATCTTGCAAGTTGTGTGAGAACATTTCTGTTGCGGACAGCGATTGTAACCCTTTGGAAACCCATATGGGACTGGCATGTTTGTTTATTACATTTTCTCTGTTATAAAGGGGTGTGGATATTAAAACAAATTCCAGGATGACATGCGGACTAATTAAGGATGTATGGGATTTCAAAAGGGATTATCAGTGCTGAAATCAAACTGAGCTTGATTATATGCCGCCCCCCACCGTCCCCAAAGCTTTAACACCGTAAGCTCACCCAGGATGTCAGTCTCAGTAAAAACCAAGCTGGTTAACCTGTGGGGGGTGGTGGTGTTCAGTGGGTTAGACATGTGTGCCTGTGCTCAGCAAGTTAGACCTGTGTGCCTGTGCTCAGCAAGTTAGGCCTGTGTGCCTGTGCTCGGCAGATTAGGCCTGTGTGCCTGTGCTTGGCAGATATGGGATATGTGAAAACTAAAGAATTCAAGGTCCTTCTACAAATGGCAAATAGTTTCAGTCACCCCAGATGAGCAGGAACCCCAGAAGGAAGGAAGAGTACTGAATCCATAAGAGAGAGCCTCGCACATTGTCACAGAGGCCGTCTCTGTCACACGGCCCGCCCTTTCTGCTCCAGTCTCTCAGGTTCTTCCGCAAGCACAATGAGGCACTTGTTCTGCGAAAGCCTGCGGCCAATTATCTCGCGCAGTTGCCGGGGGGTGCCGACGACACCGACAATGTCTTCATTACTGTCCCTGCAAGGGACTTGTGGGGGGGGGGGGGGGCAGGTATTAAATAGACCTGGTCGCAGTGTGTTCCGGCCACCACAGTGAAAGGGTAGTGGCGAGCTGGACATTGCAGATTAGACGACGCCTGTCCGGCTGGAGGCGGGGATCCCGGGGGTGGGGGTGGGCCAGAACCTGAGCAAGACGTGCTGGGTGGTCCATCGGCCATCCAATCAGGTGCAGTTACACTTGTAAGCCGTCTATTGGGTGTATTCCGCTCACCTTTCCCCCTTGCCATCCTTTCTGGTGTCTTTGGGAACCTCGCCATGTCCCCCCAACACCCACGCTCAGAGGGGGCAGGCAATAGAAGTTACGACAGCTACTCATCTATGGGATCCTGATCTTCCCGGAGGTCAGACCATTACACTTATTAGAATCCCACCCCCACCCCCTCCCTTAAGCATCCCCGTGTCGAGGAGGGAAATTAAAGCGGGCATCATGGTGTTCGCACATTCCAAGCGGATTAGATGTGTCGATTGGACAGGGTTGCCCTGCTGGTACTCATAGGCCGCTAATTTTTGTACAGCCCCTTCTGTTCTTATTAAATAATTCAGCAACAAACAAGCCACACAGCTATCAGCTAATGAGTCAGTACGCTCATAGAGATTAAATGAGCACACCTTGGAAAAGTCCCATCAGCCTAATGCCATTTTACAGGCAGTTTTGGTGCAGTAGCGGGGATTTTCTCAAACACGAACGTTTCAGCGATTTGACCCACATCAGTAAAAGAAATGGGTCTCCCTGCAAAGTGCCTTCAGAAAAGGTCCAGAAGGATGCTGGTGGTGTGATGGATGTTGGTGACCTGCGGTGCCACTTCCCACGTGCACCGTTCTACCATCCAATCGAAGCATCTAGATGGAGCAGCCCTTGGCCTCAGCGCCGCCAAACACTGGCCTCGCTGTGGAAATGATGCAGAGTGAATTGCGAGCGACTCGTGCCGCCATGCCCCTGCCTTCAGAAGCTTTTACATGACCGCCTCATACCGAGCCCTAAAAGTCTGTAATCTGCCATGGTGCTGGAACGGTGGGCTCCTAAAACTACCTGTAAATACCCTCATTTTATCTAGGCACAGCTGAAGAATGAGGACCTCTTTAAGGAATTGCCTGGTGGCCACCCCCCTTGTTTTCTAGACCCAGTTACCTATCGTGGTGGGCGAGTAGCATCTCAGAGGACGCGCAGAATGCGCTGTCACATTCACGCAGTGCCAAGACCCCAGGCCAGCTCATGGCATGCTCTTGGATCACGGGAGGGAACCCTTCCTAAGCATGGGGAGGAAGAGCCAAGCAGACCCGAATCTTACTCCCAGCCCTGAGGTGTGAGGTCACAGTGCTACCCAGTCAGCCAACAAATCGCATTATTCTGGCTTTGGTTGTTTGTTTTGGTACAATAATAATAATAATAAGTAATTAATTAATTAATAGGCAAACAAAAATCTTCTGCTGTCCCCAGATAGCCCACTACGCATATGTAAGATTAAAAAAATAAAAAGCCAAGAAAAGATCATGGCACCATATGTCTCGTCGATGTAAATGCACCATATGGAAAATGAAAATCAACACCTACCAAAAAATACCTTTAACTATAGCTTATTATATGAGTACAATCAAAGATTACCTACATGTCTATATGTACAATTCATACTATATGTACTATACCAGGGGTGGGCAATTCCGGTCCTGGAGGGCCGTGGTCCGGCACGTGTTGGTTTAAGTGAACCCTGACAATTAACTGGTGAGGTGAACCAGGTGTTTCTGAGCAGGGAAATCACCAAAACGTGCCGGACCACGGCTCTCCAGGACCAGAATTGCCCACCCCTGTACTATACTATACCTAAATATTAAATACTGTATTATTTGTACCATTCCTGTGTGTGTCTGTGTTTGTGTGCGTGTATATATATATATATATATATATATATATAACAACAACATCAAGAGCAAGATGTCAGCGACACTTTAATAAGAGAAGCACATTTGGTACAGGAGATGAAGACACACAGTGCCCAGGGAGGGTGCGCAGTGCCTTTTCACAGCAAAGCTGTCACACGGGGTGTGTTCCAATAGTCATACATGCCCCCAGCTAGGAGCTGAGGTTACCGCCAACTGTGGTAAGGGGGAATTAAAAAAGCTCCCAGTGCAAACACTAACTAGAGACTCCCTCTGAGGCCGCAGTCCGTGGGCACTAAACAGGAAAGAAGTCTTTGATATTCTTCCAGAATGCACTGGGGGACAAGCAATTTAATATGTCCATTGTGGTTGTGACATTCACTTCTTTTTATGTAGCATGTTTTTAAATCAATTTTTTAAAAAGCAAAAATTCAGCATGTAGTATTTCTGAATAAACTGATAAACTGTTAGCAGTTTGATGTTAAATATTGTTCTGGCTGGGCAGATACATTGTTAAATTAGGCTGGAAGATATGACAGTATAAGACCCACTTGTGAGTAATCATCTTTTTTGCAGTGGTTGCACCATTTAATTTCACAGGGCATCTATCTAATCGCTTCCATTAGAGCATTGCAGAAAGTTAAGAAAAAACAACTGCATGAATTATGGAAGAGGAGCTGTTTTAATTATATAAATTATTGTACTGGGCCTTGATACTCTGGTCCATAGCCTGCTCTGAGTAATTGCTCAGAGAATTTCACGCGAATTAAAAAGATGACATTCTTGTGTAGAGCCGCCTGAATTAAAAATTAAAGAGAAACTTTATTACACTTTTAACAAAACCTGGCATGTTTATATGCGGGTACATTTTTTAGTTAGGCCACAAAGGTGGTTGTATAATATATTTTTATTCCCTCTGGGGGGAGGGGGGGGGTGGGCTGTCACTTTAAATCAATGATGTTTTTCCTTTTATTTTTATAATCTCAGGTTGTATTCTTCTCTATTGTACGATAGCCTGTTAGCGTCTTGGGCAAAGAATTATGCTGTCCCTCTGTAAGACAGAAATTACATTCATGGGAACATAATCTCGAGTCCATATCCCAGCATTCTTAGTGAGGCTTCAGCAGCTATGGATAGGGACCGTAAATATCTGTAAAATCTGGAACACCAGCATCTTTAAAAATATATCATTATATTTTCTGTACCTTCGGTCAGCCGTGAAACTTGGATTATTATTATTAGGTGCCATCGAGCCGGTAATACCTCCTGGTGACCGTATAGACAGCATGTCTCCAGAATGTCCTGTCTTCTGTGGAACTTATACACAGGGAACGGTAAAAAAAATATATTGAGCAAATTTCCAATCCAGGCGGGCTGGTTTATTACTGTGACATTCGTTCTCAGTGGCTGACAGCTTCTGTGGCTTTGTGTGAAGGCATGTTATATCAGGCTTAAATTTGGCGATAGCTTTTAAATGCAGAAGGAAGGGGAGGACGCAGAACGAGCACTCGCCTTTAGAAAGGGCAGCTTGGAAACACGCCGGTGTCGTAGAGCGGCAGGGGTGACCGCGCGTGATGGCAGCTGAAAGAAATGTCCATCTCGATGGCCGGGTTCTCCGCTCCATCAGCCTTCAGCCAGAAGCGTGCGTTGCTTGTTTCTGAGATTCTCAGGATTTTTTTGGCTTCTTTCCGCGCCTTGATTACAATCACGAAACCCCACGGGACACAAAACGGGGTATGTCTAAGTGGTGGTGTATCCATGGCAACACGCAGCCGTAGATGCACGTGTCTGTTTTATGCCGTGTGTGTCTGCCATGGGTGGTCCGTCTTATAAAGCATGTAGTGACGTTATAATCCAGAGAAGCTTTTGTCATCTGAAACAGAATCATTTGGGGAATTTATGTAAAAGCTTACGACTCACTGTCTATAACCATTTATCCAGTATCGTGGGCCTGAAGCCTGTCCCAGGAAGCACAGGGCAGCTGTGCAGGATGCCAGGCCATCACAGAGTACAGCACACACTCTGGGCAATTTACTTTCCCCAGTCCACCTAACCGCATGTTTTGCTCTGCAGAAGGCAATCGGAGAGCCCTGGGGAATATGGAGACTCCACACAGTCTGAACCAGGCCTGGCACCCATGCAGAGCGAGTGTAAACAGTGCTTCACATATATTCCGCGTGAGAGCTGAATACCTTATTATAGGATAAACAACCCCCCGCGCTCCCCCCGCCACCAATGTCCCACCTAATAGCATGAACAGGAGGTTTCAAGAACAAACGTGTCAGAGAGAAAGTTTTTAATTATGGATAAATCCTCAAGACCCCCTCAGCTGTGTATTTTGAGCTGCTTGCATCAGTAAATATCAAGCAAATGTAATAGTGAATAAGTAAGTGATTGGAAGTCATGTTAACCTTCAATGCGACTGTTAAAGACTTAAACCAAGCAACACCCTAGAGGCACATTCTCCTGTCCCGATTCGCAAGGCACTACAGGTGCCTCAGTAAACAAGTAAATGGGGAAAGCTGTATCACGTTTTTAGTTAAATGACTCCTCGCTGGAAGCAGAGGACCACCTGTACTGATCATCCCTAGTCTCCAAACACAACAAAAAACAGAACAGATATTCGAGCAGGCAGACCGGCATTTGGGTAATCGCTAACTGGCCATGTCCTGGCTTTGTACGCGGACGCGGCGTGTCTGTGCGTTGCCGGATCCGCCCACTCAGTTCTGCCATCCCATGAGTCAAATTTTTAGTCCACGGCCACAGGATGGTGGAAACGGCGTTGGTTTCACAGGCAGGACACGTTGTCCACCTTCAGAGTCGCCTGTCATCCTGTCTTAATCCTGGGCAGCCAGCACAACATTCAGCTGGGTCCCGAGGGCCCAAAGACTCTCTGGCTCCAAT
>JAODKL010000040.1:8712278-8732726 GCA_026780765.1 Petrocephalus schoutedeni | reverse complement strand
AAATAATATTTCCCCCTGTCAGCGTGAAATTTATCCTTAAGGAATTCCCTACTGTCTTCTCGATTTCCCGCTTTCAGAAGTAATACCACTGATTCTATTTTTGCTGAAGCCTGAAAATGATTTAAATCTATTTCTTGTCATGTGCACGGTGGAGACTAACCAGCCTAAAAGCATTCTGTGATGGCAGCATTGTATGGCAGTCAATTAATTTTAATATAAAGTCCAGTAATTTGTCGTTAATAGCTGTTAGTTGTGTTTATTCACCCATCCATCTTCTAGCCATGTGTTCAGCACAAGGTCGCAGGGTGGGAAGGCAGCAGCCCCCAGCCCTAGCAGAGGCCAACATGCTGCCCACTGAGTCACTCTCAGTTCCAGCTGTACATATGCATGTGGTCATTTTGACTTCCTCATCCATTCTCTGTTGTATTTTTCTTTTTACATGTGCATGGTCTTATCCACCCCCCCCCAATATTGTCACCCTGCATGTGGATCATGTGACTACTGCATCTGCCTGCCTATTGGACTAGTTGGCCCTTAAGCCAACAGCATATAGGAGTAGTCCAGCCCCACCCTCAGATTGTGTTGTATATTGTGTATTTAAGAAAATCCTTCCACTATGCCAGCTTCCCTCCCTCCCACATGCAGAAAATCCCTGGAGTTTGTCTGGAAGACCTTTACAGAGTCATTAGGCAGTGTTTACCCTATGAGCCATTGCTCTCAGAGCGACATAGTGTAATGACCCTTCCAGACTGCATTAAGATAAAAGGATCTGTGCTGTATGTGTGACTGTGTGCTCATATCAGCTCCGAAGTGACAGTGTTAAACTCTCGATGAATAAAAATGCCAGCTGCTGTGCGGCTGCCTGCCTTATCGTCACGTTATAATCATTCTGAGTGGCTGGGAATTAAAAAGGTGTCGTGTTTTTAAGCTCCTGTCATCCCACACCCCACCCACCGCCACCTTTAATCCTCAGAATGACTTTGGATTCTTTGCTTTTTATGCACACACACACACAGTCCATGTGTTTGTCTTTGTGGGGGACTCTCCATTCATTCCTATGGCCATAACCCTAATTCTAACTATGACACCCTTAACCGCTACCCAGCTCTAAGCTCTAATCTTAACCATAAGTAACCAAACGAAAAACAAGACTTCTGTCATTTTTAGTTTTTTTATTGCGTTCACAGATTTTTGTAAAATTGAGGTCACCCTTGTGGGGACTTGAAAAATGTCCCCTCAGTGTAATACACCTGGAAACGGGTAAAAGGGGAGCAGAGAGCAAAGCGGAGGAGTGCTGAGGGGTGAATCGGTGCAGAAAGCAGGATGTCCGGGGCCGCGCGGGAGCATCACGTGGAAATGTCAGCGCCTTTTGCACTCGGTTGTTCTTCGTGTGGGAATGTGATACCAGTTCCGCTGTACCCCCCAGTCCCCCCCTCCCCCGGGTCTCTCCCGCTCCAGTGCAGCCCGATGTCCGATGTGGTCGTCCAAGACAGTATCTGAAAACCGGGCAGCCGTCTGCGAGTAGAGGAGTAGAGGAAGGGCTGCGGGAATTTCAGCACCTCCCACGAGGGGGGGGGGTAACACATGTGGGGGAGGGGGGCACCTGCACTGTTTCTCCTTCACAGCATCCGACTTCCTGTTTCTTTGACGCTTTCCGCTCAACTGACCCCCGCATTTGTTTGTTAGGGTTTGTTTAATTAGCGAATCCGGCAGATGTCAGTAATAAGGAGCCGATGAGACATGACTGTGTGTGTTCTGTGTGATCTGCTCTCCATTTGCAGAGGCTTTGGGACTTACGGTTTAATTAGTTTTATTAATTATAAATATTTATCTCAGGTAAATGTCAGGTAAGCCATTCTAAGTCAAAGACTCACATATCCTCATTTCTAAAGTATGACAGGATGGAAATCAAAATCACATTTATTGTTCAAAGTGATTGCCAACCCCAGTGGTGAAATTTTTTCAGGAGGCCCAGAGTTTCTAGCTGCATCCCTTTGGACCAGACAAAACTTTTTTCATCCTGCAGTCATAAAATGCACACAGTGGGTAATTTTGAGACACCATTTTCCAAGCTTCATGGTTTTTGATCATATCAGTTTGGACATACACAAACAGCTCTTGGTGGGATTTAAGCCCAAACCCTGCAGGTGCGAAACAACAGCGCCGCCCACTGCGCCACCATGTTTTTATAGTCGCAAGTGAAGGCAATTTGTCTGAGAGACAGTCACAATTTTTAAAGCCTAATGTGCACATTTGTGTTATCGAGCCAGGATTTCTAACAGGCTGCTATGGAAAAGACCAGCTGAGGCCAGATTTGTTTGTAGTTTGCCAAGCGTTACACAATTTTGAATATTCTAGACATGTAATCTTCACTCTTCTTTTCTCGTTAAGTTAAACTGAGAGTTGAGCCTGATTATAATGCGCCTTTGCATCGCCATGCCAACGCCATTGCGCTTTGGCTTTCATAAAAATATGTATTCTTAGCCCGTGGCAACGGAGTCAAAGGAACTTTTGAGGAGCAGCAATGTAACCTGGGTGCCTGGATCCCAGCTGCGGTAATTGGAGGGAAGCTATTTTGTGCCAATATCGGTGTGTTTCTTTACGTATCCGTTCTGTCACTAGGGGCTGTGGCATTCGAGGGTTAAAATACCCCCTCCCTGTGAAGTATGTGATTTGCTCGTTAATGAAGGCGTTGAGGTGGGGACGCCGCCAGATGCTTCTGCACTACTTCAAAATGGTAAAACTTACGTTAAACACAAAAATGTTAGGGAGGCTCTCACATGTCAGGACTCCAACGATCGAGAGAAAATCTTTTTGTATTATTTTATGTGTCACATGAAGGTCTCTCATGTCTGTCATTGCACACAGTGCTAATTAGTATTCATGGGGACGGCCTTAATTCGTTTAAGATAAAATGGCAGAGGATGCGAGGTTGATGCACCAGAACGGAACTTATTTAATTCGATCTGCGCAAGTTTAATTAATATTTCGGAAATGGATGCAAAACACCAGTCGATGCAGGGCGGAGCTTCATTTGAGAGCTTGCCGTGTCCAGCAGTAAATCCTTAGATGACATTCCTATCAGTTTGACGTTGCTCTGCATTTAATTCCATTCCTAATTGGAATTTGTGTGTGTATGTGTTTTGTTTTTGTTTGTGAAGTAGCAAACGTTGTTTATTTGCACGGGGAAGGGGCCAGACGGTCGGATGGCATTGGGCAGGCTCTCTTATTGCTATGTTCTGTTGTTCTCTTCCCCTCAGAATGAATACAGTTGTCTCAGGCCGCTTCCGGGGGTGTGGCTTGGGGATCTGTCTACGATTCACTGAGCGGAGCAAACGACGAGAGGATGGGACGGACTGCACCCAAACCGGAGCCTGGGGAGCCGCCCACCCGGCTCGTTCATGCGTACATGTGACACATGCAGGATTTTTGCTTTGCTTTTTCTTTTTTAGATTCTGTTTTTCTGTATTTGACTCAGCCCTCCTCGTTATTAAAGGTGCCCCCCAGCCCACTGGAAGTGAGCTCTCCCCCTGCTCACACATGCTTCTGCGCTCGTTTTGTGCCAGGCCATCACGGGACACCGGGGACCTTGAAATTCCTGCAGCCCCCACACGTGCATGTGCCCCGAAATCAGACGGAGGGGAGCACTCATCTTACCCAAATCATCGGGACATCGAGCGACCTCAAGTGCCCGCGAGGCTAGGCTGTGGCCTCTCAGGACAGTGGCGTGAAGCCAAGTGGGCGGAGCTTAGGTGGGACATCCGCCCCCCCAACCGTGGCGGTGAGGAGAGGACCTCGGGCTCGGACCAGACAGGTTGCCCAGAAATTTCTTCCCGCCCAATAAGGTGAAGCTCCATCGGAGGCGCAGGATGCTTACAGCCCACGCTGAGGCTGCCCCGCCGTCTGCCCTCGTACCCACGTGTCGGCCCATAAAGGGCCAAACCTCCCACTCATGTCCTTCAGACCAAACGTCTTTTGTATCGTCCAGCTGAATGTCCCTTCCCCCGCACGGCACCTTCATTCATCTGCAGTTCCTAAAGTCTTTGTTGTTGAAGAGAGTTTTATCTTCAATGAAGAGACCACTCAAGGATCTCTGCCATTTCCTCCCCATTTCCCGTCGCCCCGCCGTTTATTCACCTGCCCGCACGTGCTGTACATGACAAAGGGACTCTGCACAAGCGAGGACCCCCACACTTCGCATGTACACGTGATGCCTCCTTGTGCCCCCCCCCCCCCCAGGACACACATTCACACTTCCTGGGGCAGAGGACAGACTCCAGCGGGGTCCTCTGTAGATATGCTGGAGGAGGTCAATTGGAACCCCCCCCCCCCACCACCACCACCACCCCCAACACCCCCATCCCTTCCGCGATGATGGATCGCTGCTCTACACTTACGGACCCCCCATCAATAATAAATCACACTAAAGTGGGCCCCCTCCTCTCCCCGGGCCAGGGCTATCAATAACGGACTCTTTCCTGAGCCCCTTGGCTAGGTCACCACGGCGACCCGTTTCCGAGCACACTGCACATTCTGGCACGTTCTTCGTGCGGAGCGTCTGTGATCCGGCCCGCACCACTGGGGACGGCTCACACCTTCAGACAGGCCGCGGGGGCTCGGGTCTGTGCCTGTCGAGCGATGGACCGGAGGGGTTCAGTCGAAGGGCAGAAGGGAATGAGTCTTGAAGCCATGACAGCACAGTTACCGTGTAATTTTGCTAAGAAACAAAGGGTGATTCACAGTGTGCAGCCAATTACGGCCACCCCTTCCCAACGAAAATCCCGACAGCGGCCTTGGGTCCAGCTGCTAGCCAGGATCCAGTGGTGGCTTGATCTGTTTTTTTGGCAGGTACACCATTAGTGAACAAAGACACTTGGGTTGATTTATATTTATATTCTAAACCCTGGAGTTTCAAAATGTGTCATGTGAGGAATAGTCTGAATGAATATTAGAATGGAGCATAGATATATATATATATGGACAGTTCTAAAATAAGATGGATGTTTTTCTTTTAATCTTTTAATTTCAGGCTCAGTGCAGTCAGCATTAGAGGTTTAGGGTGTGAGTGTACCATGGCCCATCGATCTGGATTGCTGTAGATCAACTGACTTTGAAGAACATATACTCACTGGAGAGACTTTTACATGCTGAGGAGGAGTTTGAGTTTCTCAATGGGAATATGACCCATTCAAAAAGAACAAATTGATTAGGTTTGGTATGGACATTGAGGATTGAGGTAGAACATTGTTTTCCCTTGTTAGGACAAGGGAGCGTTCTTACTGCTCTTTTATGAGGAACAACATGAGGTAAGATCTCCCCTCCAATGGCCGAACCAGGGTGCTTCAAAGCGGACCTCAGGCGATTTAGGACTTAAAGACGTGGTGAGGGTGTACCCCTCATGTTCTGTGCCCACAGGCCAGCTGTATACAGGTTGCACTGGCACTTGTGGTACATTCACAGTGATTCTGCTGGAGCCAGAAGAAGTCTAGAACCAGATAGTGAGGAAGACCTGGACGGAAAAAAAAACAAATTTTATACCTTTCCTCTGTCATAATCCCCCCTGACCCACCAACATCTTTGAAAGTTATGGATTTTTATTTTTTAAGGAATTACATTGAATTGTCACAAAACAGCATTTGTCATGTTTTTATAATGATGTTGTTGTAAAAATCAGTATGAAAATATAAACTGGTTTTATGGAACATAATCAGTAAGCTGTTTTTATTTAAAGAAACAAAATGAGTTTTGTCTCCCAATTCACAGCCATCCATCTTCCAGTCACATGCCCAGGTCAGGGTTTGGTGAGGGTGCTGGCACATGCCGCTCCCAGACAGGACAGGGCATGAGGCTAGGGTACACCCTAGATCTGATGCCAGAACTGTGGCCCAAAACCCTCATAACACAGGGAGAGACCAGCTCCACACGTGCTGAGCAGAGGTGAGATTGGAACACCTGGAGGTGTGAGGCGGCACTGCTGCCCCCGGAGGCAACCTGCAGAAGTGTGTGTTCATTTAAATACTCACATAATTAAGGTCAGGCAGACACGTATGATGAATCATAGTTATCATATTGAATTGTACGCATTGTGTCTCGTCTGATGCATGTTTTACATGTCTTTTCCCCTTCAGTCTTGGCTAGCATATATTTGCCTGTTACTGTACAAATGAGGCTTACAATTCTCACAAATGGAACAGTTCTAAAGCTTGGATTTATCTTCTCCACAAACAGTAATATTTTTTAATCCAGTTCTTAGTGTGGCCTCGGAATATGAATACAAGTGTAATCAGTCGTCTAAGCGAATAAATTAATTCATCCCATTTAACCTGGACAGCGATGCAGACAGAGGTGCCGCTTCTGATGTGTCCCTGTTTTTTCATTTTAAGAGTTCTGAATATTTTGATCCAGTGTCTGTCATTAATTACTTTTGGTGTGTAATTATTATGATAGGTCAAATCCGGAGTTCAGATTGCACCCCATTAGAGGAGGGTTGTAACAAAGGAAGTACCGACGATGGGTCATAAGGACCATACTTGAACGCCCCACTGTAATTAAAAAAGAAAAAGAAAATGAACACCAAATTTGCCAGGGAAGGCCTCGAAAGTCTCAGCGATGAAGTATGTGCCCCATCACCCTTTTGGGGTGTCCTGGCTTACACTACTGCTGCAATCTCGTAATTGGTTTTGAAGTCCAACAACCCATCGATGAACCTGCCCCCCGCTTATCCAGTACAGGGCTGGAGTCTAATCCGAGGCAGAATAGATCACAAGGCGGGTGACACGCTGGACAGGATGCCTGTCCATCACAGGGCTCTCACACACACACACACACACGTACACTGAAGTGCTATAGCCATTTGCCCCTAACCACATGTCTTGTAGAGAGGAAATCAATAATCAGTCATTATTCCTCTGCTGTACTTACAAAATAAGAATGCAGGGGACATTTAAGGTTAAAGAAAAGGTAGGGACCACTGGGATTACTTAGATATCCTTTTCGGGTCAGACCGTAGGGTCACGCTTTCGAAGATCAGCAAAGGTTAGCGTGAAACTACAGTGCTGATTCTCTGCCGGTGCCTTCCTCTTCAGCCAAATGAAGAAGCTACACCTGCTTCCAGCGCCTTCTGCCTTTAGGTACAGGCAGAGAGAGCTGCTTTAGCACGCCTAGTCAGCCCTCTCACCGCTGCACCCCCCACCCCCCCAGCCCCAACTCGTTTTTCCTGGTCCCAGGGCACGTCTCGCTCTTACATCTTCATGGACACACTTACTCTGAATCACCACAGTCGTATTAATGAGTTAAAGAAAAACATTAGCTAAGATATATCCAGCCTCCCCCAGGACCATGCTGACTTCAAATTAATATGTCTGTTGTTTGCATTTTTAAAGCCAAGTGTGGCAGAAGTGTGAACTTATGTATTAATCTTACAAGTCAGTGAAGTCCAGCAGAATCGCAGTCTCTCTCGCTCTCCATCTTTGTCGGTTTGAATGGAGCCGCACAGGAAAGAGCAGAGCTCAGAGGAGAATGCTGGCTCTGGCCCGCGCCCCTGCTGGCACCGGACCGTGACCCCATACAGTACGGGAAATCATCCATCAAACATGCTTACCCACGCAGAAAGCCATTCACACACAGACTCATACAAGTCCACACACACACACACACAAAAACACACACAGCCACTCATACAAATCCACACACACACAGACTCAAACTCACACAAACCCACACACGCACACAGATTTGCTCAAACCCATTCATAAACTCAGGCACACACAAATTCATACGCATAGCAGTACATTCACACTCAAAGCTAATTTGCATATATACACGTACAGGCAGTGTAATGGTGGTGAAGTGTGTAGAAAGTGTGCACCTTCTATTCATGTTGCAAGGATTCCCTCCCGCAGTTCAATGACACATAGTTAGGTGCCTCTAAAACACCATGGAATATGATTGGGTGTTGGTCCTGTTACGGACAGGGGTGTACCCCAGCCTTGGGGCCCTACTGGCTCACACACTGAGCTTACATGTACATGCACACACATACACTCACATATATGTGCACGCATTCTAGGTAAAACATTCATTCACATGCTTACCCAGAATCAAGCGCACATGTACTCTCAACTTTACATAAACAAGTCGGCACTCTTTGTGTTTCTTTCTTTCTAATAACCAGAAGACATTGAAATCTCGTCTCCACAACATCTGTCCTTACGAGACAGGTGTGCTCGCAAGATTTGTCATCATAATTCACATGCAAAAGAGAGCCCCAGTTCACATGCGCTCACAAATGCTCACGAGAGTGTACCCGAGTGTATA
This sequence comes from Petrocephalus schoutedeni, assembly GCA_026780765.1. Lineage (NCBI taxonomy): Eukaryota > Metazoa > Chordata > Actinopteri > Osteoglossiformes > Mormyridae > Petrocephalus > Petrocephalus schoutedeni. The sequence goes on along the minus strand of JAODKL010000040.1, from coordinate 8,724,410 downwards.
CGGCAGTTTGTGTGCATCCTAGATGGCTTTTGTGCCCTTATGTCCACATACAGTGTATTCTCAGTGGAAGCCAGAAGCCCAGAACCACAACTGAGAGGAAATGAACCGAAGTGCTGTCCTTGCATTTGTGAAAGGCCCTTTGACCGCACCCTCCTAACCCAATGTAAGCTGGGGCCGGGGAAGAGGTGAGGGCAACAATCCGCCCAGATTCTCTTTGTAGGGTGCATCCAGTAGCCTGATGGGGAAAATCTCTGGGTTGAAGGGCAGAAGGAAGGCAATAGTGGAGAAAAAGAGAGAGAGAGAGAGAGGGGAAGAGTGGGGCCTTTAACAGGTGTTGATAGGATGAAGAGAAGACCTAAGTGCGAGAAGAAATGAAGATCTGGAGGTGATGTAGAGAGTTAGAGAAAAAGAGAGGGAAAGGAGAGAAAACTTTTGGTCTCCATCGAAAGACACCAAGCAACGAGCCGCGCGAGTGTCAGCGAGGCTGAGAATTTAGACCGGGGCCTGTGGGGACACTAATAGGTGACACGCTGAGCCCACCTTTGCAGGAAATCGCATTTCTGGGAGGCACTTAAAGCAGCTGAATTAAAAACCGTGACCAAACCACTTTCAAATAACACTCGAGAAAACCTGCTCTTCTCTGAGAAGTGAAAAGGGAGAAAGCTTTCTCTTTTTCTTTCCTTCCAAAGCATCAGGTGAAAAAAAAAATAGCACTCGTGTTTCTTTCATAGCTCCGGCGTGCAGAGGTATGACGCGGGCTCCTCCGTACGAGACTGCTCTGCTTCAGAACACCGCCAGAGCGGAGTGGAGACGGGAAAAACCGCGTACATGGGCGATGGCCGGGAAAAACCGCGTACACGGTATGACTCATTATCCAATCTGAAAAAGCCAGAGAGAAGAAAATGTCCTTTTGTCTTTGAGAGCCTCTATTGGGGGTATAAGACCGGAAGCAATCTATTCGGATAGAGCTCTGCTGATTATGCAATGGCCGTTTTCGATCTCCCTACCCTAGCTAATTAGAAACCCAGTTGTCTCGAAAGGAGCTGTACGAGAGTATTAGGCTATTGAGTGAATAATTTAGACGTTTGCCTCTGAATGTGAATTTATTTATTTTTGCCCCCCCCCCCCTTTCTGTTTAATGTTTATTGCATCAGATGATAGGTCTTGTTATGGAAGCTCTTTAGACAGCTGGGAGTGACAGTTGCGGTGTTTTGGTGCCTCCGCCCCCCGTTCCCTCGAAAATACACAGACAAGGCATTTCGGTGAAGAGCCCAGCAGACAAACAGGAACGTGGTCTCGAGGGATCCAGGGGGTTGAGTGCATTGAGCATTTTAAAAGTACAGACAGAGAGTGGGGTGTGGGGTGCCATTTTTCTGCCATCAGGGGCCAGTGGGAGGCCGCGTCACATGGAACACCTGGCGCATTTTATCAAGAGAGGCATGAAGAACCAGCCTGCGGCTCCACCGAAGAGTGCCTATCAATAACACGGTTATTATGGATGCGGGTAGGACCCCAGCAGGCAGGGGGCACTGGTTAGCATTTCCACAGTGCTGAATGCTATCAGCAGGCTAGGACAATCTATACACAAAGATCAGAATCAGGTTTGTAACATTTGCATTTACATGTAACACATTTAGTTCACAAATCTGTGCAAATACGATGTACAAGTCAGGCAAATAGCATGTTGCAAACATACATGCTTTCAAAAAGTCAACTAGGTGTAAGTGCAGCTAGGTTGATCTTCCAGTGAATGCCCAGGTACCAGGGTAAGCAGGATTGCAACTGGAGAGACATAACAACTCCTAACAAAGCAAGACCCTAATAACACCTTTCAAGGACCGGAACTGCAACATTAAAAGCAATCAGGGAACAAAGAGAGACTTCAGGCTAGCAGACGAATTTGTGGAAAAGAAACTCATGCAAATTGACTTGGCCAAGCATGTTCACACACACAGGGAATGGCTCCGGTTGTCAGTGGCTTGCATGCATTCAGTAGGTACATAGCTAAGGGAAAACAATGGTTACAGACAGTTTGGATGTTAGTGCAAGGAACACTGATGCAAATACAGCATATGTAACATGTATGAAGATGTACAATACTGTACAAACAAAACAGCAGAGTAAGTTTACATCAGCGTCGTAGTGGGGGAGGTTTCAGTACCATGTATGAACTTGTGTCAGTGAGAGAGATAACAGTGAGAGACTGACCTTCCTGCATTGTTCCAGGAAATTCTGTGTGTGCAAGCAGCCTCGGGACGGACCTTACCTCATTCAGTCCGAGTGCTTTCGATTAATATTAAGAACATGCCCGACAGCTGAGGGTAATGGGGACAGCGGTAAAACAGAACTGGAAGGATGGACAAACAGCTCAGACAGATCTGAAGATCAGAGCAGGGAGAAGATGGAAGAGCCTTCAGAGTCTGCCAGCTCTCATCCAGCTCATGTAGCATCCCGATGGCTGCAGTAAACGCATATTGCTGTTGGCCGGGCGGAAGAGGCCAAGGTCCCTCTTAGAGCAGCACAGCTCTCCGGATTGGTGCAGCGGGTCTCTGCAGGTTCAGTCGGACAAATGCCAGTCAACCCCCATGTCATCCTCTGCTCACACCTAAATCCTGTTTGGGGTGATTTGCTGGCCCAGCAGCCCCAGGATGAAGGGGGTTCCCAGCCCTTATATCTGACCATACTTAGGCCTGCAGGCAGGCAGGATTGTGCGTGAAATTCTCCAATACAACAGAAATGAAAATCTGACAGGTCCAGCATATGCTGTATCTTATACGAAAAAATAAAATATGCAGTGTAATAGAATGAAAATCCCTCAGCAAATGTGTGGTGTTGGACTATAATGGAGTGCGTGTCCCTTCCCGAAAGGCCAGGTAGAGTAACAGCAGGAGAAGTCACTAAGGAACAACGCTGAGTAAAGTTTTTAGGGTCCCTCACCTCTCTGATCTGCCTGCAGCTTCAGCTGCTTTGGTCACCCTTCCCATCCCCTCCGGAAATATCTGCAAGTTATTCTGGGAGTCAGCATGATTGCGTTTGAGAGACACTGGAGAAATGGTGGTGGGTTTGGCAGCCTTCCCACAGTATGCAAACGTCCCCCAAAAGGCGTGCGATTGAAGCTTGGCCTTCCTTGTTCGGAATGACACTTTTCCAGGGTGTGTCCGCACCATCCTTTAAGTTTATTCTATTATGCTTATTTAACCATGAGGACAGGCATCTGGGGTCCAGGGTGTTTGTCTGCCTTGTGCCCTACGGTGTATCATGACCCTGTACTAATTACTCCATTGCAAGATGCATGCATGCATGGATGGATGGACCTGAGGATTTGACGCAGTAAAAAGGAAGCCCTTGACTGGTGCAGTATTATCGCCCACCCCCCTCCCCAAAATACCCTGTCACCCCCACTCCTAGAAACAATCACCCAATGATGTTAAAAAGGAATGGTTGTCAATTTTTATTTTCACCAGACCGCCTCCCTGGTGACAATATCTACCATCACCATCCCCACCCCCCTCACCCATTGAAAACTTTTAACATGACCCCCGTCCCACCGATGGCAGCCAGGTCTGTTCAGGCGCTGGCACTGTCCTCGTTCATTTCATCACTTGTGAAAATTGAAAGAGGCATGGAACACAGCAGTGAGCATTTCTGCGTTTATACATTCCGCACGGATCGTCCCACACCAGTGATGGCTTACACCGTCTCCACTCTGAATAGCGCGCGCAGAACGGCGGCCGGCCGCCTGCTCCAGACGGACGAGCAGGAGGCCGCGGAGGCCTGCGTGCCGCACTCTCCTCCTACACAGACAGGAGAACAAGAAACGAAACGTCTTGCGGCCGGTCATTATGGTCCCGATGAGAGGGTCGCCTCCCCAAGACAGAAACGCGATAACAGCACCCCGGCAAGCCGTCCATTTCCGGGTCAAAGGTCGCCTTGGGATTTTCCTTTGTTCTCTTTCAGTGCTCTTTGCCGAGTGGCAAAGCTGGTGAAGAAAAAAGAAAAAAAAAACTGCGTCTCTGAGCATGACTCACGACGATCGATATTTGGCAGCATTTCTGTGAGAGGGTAGAGGCTGGGGCGCGGCCGGTGGCACAAGACGGGAGGTATAGGTAAATTACTCCTCACGTCAGCTGACAGGAGCCAAAAAGAATATTAACCTTCAAGGAGTCCATTAAAATGAAGAGGAGCGTAGAGCAGGCATTAGAAGTTGCCTGCTTTAGCACTGAGCTGCTTGTTAGCGTTGTGACAGTACAGTTTTAGGGTGGAGAGTGATCGAGGCTGAGAGAAGGCAGAGTCTGCACCTTGTGTTCCATCTGCTTTGATTATCTGGCCTGCCTGCTTTCCGTCTAATCAGAGAACAAATGTGCTCTTTTGTATTACCGAGGACCTTATCTGATTATCGCCGCTGAACCTCAGTCGCCCGTCTCGCAGTCGCCAGCAGCAGCATGCTGTGCCTCAGACTGTGACTTTGTCATCCTGTTATGCCACCGTGGGGAGTCTCTGCCCTGCTGCTCCCGGAAATCTGCCCCCCCCCCTGGGAATTTAGAGGAAGGACGAACAGCTGGCAAAATCCCTCGTCACGTGATCACCTCGCCTTCAGCACCCCCTGTCCTCCATAGTGTCACACGGACCCAAGTAGTCTTCGCTTTTTTGGTCATTAATCGAGGATCTATCTAAACTTCTGGTCAGGTGACTTATGGGCGGCTGTTGACAGTTTTCACACAAATCCACGTTAGCATCCTGTCATCTGGATTAGACGTGAAATTGAGCCCCCCTCCAATTATCCAATTAATCCAGATGAGAAGAAGGCAACTGGAAAATACAGGGCACGTGAGCTATATATATATATTGGCACAGGCTAGAACACTGTGGACTCAGGTGTCTCTGCCTTCATGAAATTAGAGGGCACTTTTCCAACAAAGTACAACAAACTGCAGGTACCAGTTCAATGCAGTGTAAGTAATGCAGTTTGTATGTGTGAAACACTGACTCTAAAGAGAAGCTTCTGTTCTGTATGGATTCTTCAGCTGGTGGTAGAGTGCTCTCAGTTTGGGGTCAGTCCGGAACGCAGAGTCCTGGTGCACGACATGATTAAATAATATAACTGAATAATTTAATCATGCTGCCACCATGGAAGCTGCAGTGAACACATTTCCCACCAATTGAGTTATTCTTTAAAAATCATCCCTAATGCATCTCGAGATCCCTAAACTTGTTCCAACCAGGAGGTTGTGCTTTTAATTTTATGTAGTGGATACAAAGATTTTATGGAAATAAAGATGCAGATTCACAGGGGGTAGTGAAACGGTGTAATGCCTACAAGCCAATGGCAAAGAGCAATGATTCCCTGGCTTCCACCCACCCTGGGTGCACCCCTACTTATCCAGCCCCAGCCCCAAGAGTGGAGGCCACAAACACATCCTGTGGCCAGAGATGCACCAGTGGCTGTATCTTGATGTTACTGACACCTTTTGGCATAACCACAACGTCAACTTGAATGAAATTTATGGGCTGTGGTGGTAGGTAAATGAAGACGGATTAACTTCATGTTCAGTGTTTCAAAGAAAATTTCAGTTTGCTAACAACGATAAAATCACATATTATTTTTGTATATTAAATTTCAGACCCCGGCATCCTGTCAAAGGTGCCCCCCCCCCTGCCTCGTGCCCTGTGCATTCTGGGATTGGCTCCAGAATAACAGCAACCCTGAACTGAATGAGGATTTAAAGAAGATAGATGGAGTGGATGTTTCCAGCCCAAGAAATCAGGTATATATAGGGCATGTGTAATTGAAGATGGCAGATTCTTCCCCTGCTGTTAAAAGTACTCAACTTGAAAGGCTTCAGTAAAATGTCCAGCTGCCTGAACAGCAGAACTTCAAGCTGTACACAAAGGTTTCTCCAAAGGAACTACAGTTGTATGAGTTTTGAGTCAAGGATCACAGAGTTTGTGGCACAGGCAGGGGTATAGCTCCAGAACGGGTCGTCAGCCCTGAGCTCTCATCCGCTTAGCTGACCTTCTCAGGATTCGCCAGTAATGCTGCAGGTGGGGGCAGAGAGAGTGCTTGGTGTGAGAAGGCAAAAGGACCTCGCCTCACCCCCACTGTTCCACCTGCTGTGCGCAGAGGCTTCGATGGACCCTGAGTTGCCGTGGCAAGCGGCCGAGCAAGCAATGTGACATTTGTAGGTGCTTTAAATTGAGAAGGTCAGCCTATTTCCCTCTTCTGCCATTGTATGAACCCTGCACCTCCCTCCTTGTTAGGCTGCTGATTAGCCCACTGACCCCCTATCGCAAAATGTTCACCAAATGAGACAATGAGTCAACATGTGACACCTCCAAGCTCTACAAGCAGCATGGAATTTTTAGATTGTGGTAGTCGGAATTAACCTACAGTATAAGCATCTATAACTTTATAATCCTCTATAATTCTATCACTCTCTCACTTGAATCAAATTCTGTACCTCACACGTGATGAGCAAAGTTTTCTTTATTCTGCACTCCAGCATAGCATTCCAGCCACATTTGGGTGCAATGCGCAATGCACACCGCACCCAGGGATCAGCAGGTTCATATATATATATATATATATATATTGGTTACTAAATATGTGCAAACCAGGCTTCAAACATACAACAAACATAATTCGCCACCTCTATTGGTCTACTTCAAGGATGTTCAGCTTCTGATCCCCGTTAGGCCTAGGCCTCCTGTGGGTTCTACACATCCAGCCTAGGAAGGAGTGCAAAAACCCTAAACATTGGGGAAATTCCACTCTCAACCCACTAAAAGGTGCCCCCCCCCCCCTTCGGGGTCTGTGGCTGGCATGGCTCATAACACTTTCAGTAAGGGAAACTACAACCCTACATTACCTAAGTAAAGACTACAGCGTAAGCTTTAACAACCCTTATGGGTACATAACTTGTTCAGACACTGCCATATAACAAACTGCATATAGCATAGTATAGCAGCTATATCCCAGGCCTTCCTGCAGGCCCCCTTTCTCCCCCCGCAGATGTTCCCTTCAGCCCAGTTCTCCAAGGTCTGTGGCCTGCAAAGCTCGTTCCATGCAGGTAGCTGCGAGGCAAGGACACACAGCACCATCCCCAAAACAACAAAACCTGAGACATAACAACCATCCCACAATACCTCCCAACCCTGACCTACCATTAGTTAAAATTGTCCTTCCGCAAGATCCACTCCTGCACAGTGAAAACTAGGGGTGTAGGTACCAAATTGGAATGGGATATGTGTACCTCCAACATTTAATTTTGCTTCATTTGCAAAAAGAAATAATTAGACTTTACTAGTTCAATTATGTATAGCATTGGTGAAAACAATGACCTCAGCCCTGCCTCACACCTTAAGGAGCCCGGCTTCAGATCCAACCATCACCATGACATCATACATAAATCCCTCCTGCTCCCCCCTCTTTAATCCCCCTGAATTATTGAGCGCACAGCCCTCTAAGTCGCTCCCAATTACTACATGATCACTCGAATTAGAGAAAACAAAGGTGGCGATGAACCCTGCGAATGTGGTGTCACCAGGACATAACATTTCCCTCCTAAAGACATAATAATGAGCCAGGAGCTAAAGCACTCCAAGATGTTTCAGAATAAGGTCATTAAATGAAGCAGAAGAACAAATTACTGAAAATTGAAGGCAAGAACCTGAGCTCTTAAGAATAACCCTTCCAAGAATTCATCATCGGAAGTCCTTTTTATTCGATGGACATGTATTGCAGGGCGGTATGGTGGTGCACTGTTTAGTACTGTTGCCTCACACCTCTGGGACTAGTGTTCATGGTTCATGTCGTCGTGGGGTTTCCTCCAGGTACTCCGGTTTCTCTCCACAGTCCAAAAACATGCTGAGGCTAATTGGCGTTACCAAATTGTGCATGGGTGAGTGGATGACGTGGGAGTGTGCCCTGCGATGGGTTTGGGCAATCCTCCTGGGTTGTTCCCTGCCTTCCTCCCCCAGTCTCCAGAGACTCCAGACCCCCTGTGACCCTGAATAAGACAAGTGGTTACAAAAGATAAATGAATGGCTAGAGGCATATTTCAGTGAATTTACTCAACAGGCCATTCGTGAGCCTGTCATAAATGTCAGCATTAATGCAAATACATGTACCATCCATTTCCTCAGTCTTCCTTCGCATTAAAATGAGATTTCTCTTAATATACCATGCTGGATATATTTGGTACCATGGCAATGCACTGAAGGTAGCAGGGAACACATGAGTTTCCGCACCGGAATGATATTTGAAGTTATATTATTTGCTATTTACGTTGCTTCTTGTAGACTACGGGATCTGTAATGTAGTAGAGTCCCTGTAGGCCGCTCTCAAAGGCTTCTACGACACTAGTTCAGTATAAATATCTTTTTATTTGATACATGCAGCAGTGACAGGTGACAGGATGAACTGCTTACACTTGCTGGGTCAAGGGGATTGGAACCTGCCAGATGCTTGTGGGCGAGACCTTCATAAACATCTTTGTATTGGAGACCGCTGTAGAATATTACACCTGGCTTTCAGAACGAATTCATAGATCCTCCCTTTAGGGTCTCATAAAACTGAGACAGAGAAGGGATGAGGTGGAGATGGGGTGCCAAGACCAGTTATCTCTGGGTACTTGTAGCCTGACAGTTTTTAAAAACTGACTATTTACTGCTAGGTTCACCTGATCACTTCCCCTCTCTAATCATTACTGAACATTTCCTATACCGTCACAAATAAATAGTATGATCAGGTTTACTGTCAAAATATTCTAGGCGGTTGAATAGAATTTTTGTAGAATAATTAAACTAAAACAAATGCACAAAAAGGCAATGTCAAAGACAAAACTGCACTGTCTATCCCTGACTGACCTGTAAACAGGGCATCGTAAAACGGGACATAAACAACCCTTTTAAAATACCACACTGGAAACTTCTGTCAGTTTCAGGGGCAGGTTCAAAACAAAACAAAACAAAAAAAAAATAACTTTAAATAAAAAATCAATATGCACTCAATTGTGTTTCCATGTTTTCACTGTGTCTGAATGCCCTAAGGCGGAATGGCTCAAGTTCTCGCCCCGCCGGGTGTGCCGTACAATGCTGGATTCTAATCAGCCAATTTCACCGCTGACATGGGTGCCGCTTTGCCGTAATAGGGTGGAGATGTACATTGGTAAACAACAGGCACCACCAAGCCTTCCACGCGTAGTAGAGGGCCACGTGTTTAGGGTCGGGGGCTGGCACAAAGCCGCCGTGGGTGTGGGCTGCTGTAACAGAGCCATAGAGTTACTCACAAAAAGGGCAATAAGTGCCTGGCTACCAGCTTCCAATGAAAGCATACAAGCCTTTCATTAACAGCGACCAGCTTCCTATTGATAGTAAGCACTGCATGGTTACAATAAAAGGTTGCCTGCCAAGAGTGCATGGTTACAGGCCCCCAGTGACTGGTTAATAACTTCATTACATGGTTACAAGCCTCCAGCGACTGGTTAGCAAACTCATTGCATGGTTCCCAGCCCCCACTGAATGGTTACTTGGTTACTAACCTCCAGTGCATGGGTACCAACTTCTGATTAATAGTAAGCAGCCTCCAGCGCATGTCCACGCACCTCTAGTAAATGGCCACTATCCTCCGCTGGCTGCACAGCTAGGCCTCAGCTAGAGATTGTATCCTTTTGCCTGCTTGGGTCCCCACAGCTCTGTTGATTCCCAGCTCTCTGGACGTCGTCCAAGGTGATTCGTTTGCCCCCACCCATCTGCCATTGTTGGAGAGGCTCTTTCTGCCAAAACAACGAAGACAGACAGTGCTATCAGCGACCTGGCCCCTTTGGCCACCGCTCAATACAATCGAGTTCGACAGCCTCTATGGTCCATATCGAGGTGGGAGAATAAGAGGCCGGGCAGGGGTGAGGGACATTGCCGCAGGAGAGCCCCAAGTATTACAGGCGAATTACAAGCGTGGCCTGTTTGCAGCTGAGTGATTCCTCTAAAAAGGCCGCCATGGACCGAGAAAGGGTAGGGAGAGGCAATAAACGTGCATTTGTCCAAGCTAGACGTGGGATAGCACTGTACGGATTCTCGCTATTCCCACTGCTCTCAGCCGCACTCTGCACAGCTCTGCTGATCAAATCAAGTCAGAGTTTTATTTTGTCACATGCACAGTTATATTGAGTACAATGTGTAGTGAAAGGCTTCGTTGCCAAACTCCAAGACTGCGGTCTTTATTTATTTATTGGGTAGTGTAGGAGTAAACTCCCCCCAAACCCTGCCCCCTCACATAAATAATAAAAATAGGATCGAAGGTGAGGAGACAAGTCTGCTGTGATTAGGACTGACTTGTAGGTCGGAGAGAAGATCCAGCCCTCATTTAGGAGTGAGCACCATGGTCAGCGTGGAGGACGAGCCTAGTTATCATGAGTGTGCATCTGTGTGCCAGTTTGCCTTGGTGGGAGAGCATTAGGCCTCACAGATCATGTCCCCCACCCTGTAAATAAGCAAGAGCAGCCCTTATTTATGTCCTTATTAATTTCAGTGGTCATGCATTCAGAAGACTGCCAACAGCCCCCCGCCAGACCCCACCCCCGTTGTCCCACGCCCTTGATTTAATGCCCGGCACTGATCCACCGCACTCCTGGTTGATCGATGCTGCATAATTCTGCATCTGGCCTGGTGCTGAATAATTAAGCATCCCGACTTTGGGCTTCCTCTGCCCTCTCTCCCTCCCCTCTCCTCCTGTCACCTTCATCCTTGACCGTCCACGGTGATCCGTCAGCCGCCGCATCCCGACCAGAACCATAACTGCACATGGCGACATCACAGCGAGGGGGATATTTTGCCAACACATCTCTCAAAACAGGGAAGAAAGAAACATATCTTGAGAGTGCTGAAATTTGATATACTTTGGATTTCTTGCAGCAAGTAAGAGGTGCGTGCAGAGGAGGGCGTAGGGTGCTTTTCCTTATCATCATGACAGAAATGATCACATGACCTCAGATTTCAACCCACAGACATTCCAGACGACGTGAGGTATTTGACTGACAACACTGAGACCCAAGGGGCAGCCACCTGCCACAGCCTGACGTGAGACTGCAACAGGTACCAAAAAGCGTAACCTGCATACATGTATTTTATCTGCAACCTGCAAATGCTCTCATTACTTCAGTACTTACATTTATTTTAACTCTCAATTGCATATCTCAATATTCATTTTATCCATGCTTTGCTGCTCTCCAAAGTGTCAACACCATTGTTTTTGTCTCTGTCAATGTTCATTTCTTATCACCTTCAATTGCAAGCCGTTCTCTTGCGATCTTGCCGGGTAGTGGGGCTGATCTGGCTGTCGGGCATAATGGCCATTTTCCAGGTAGGCCGATGAGTCTGATGGCCAATAAGTTCATCGTATCCCCCCCCCCCCCACACACACACACACCCGCTTGGCAAAATTTATCATGAGGGACCCCAAAGCCTAGCAGCGAGTTTAAATCCCCGCCCAGCCATACAGGTTAGCGATATTGAACTGGACCGGGGTTGTGCTCACAGGGGAATCCAGCGGGGACAGGTGGAATGTAGAGTCATGTGACTCTAACCGTGAGTGCAGATGAGGGCCAGTTTTTTAATACAAACTTTAAACAGTTTACTACAGAATTGCTGAAGGGTATAGTGAAGTGTCCCAAGCCTGAATGAACAGGCAGCTGACTGTGCAAGACAGCATGTACAACCTGGAGAGTGTCTGTGTAGTTCTGTGGATTAGGCCTCTGGGCCTGAGGACAGTAGGTCACAGGTTCTAATCTCGTGGCTGGCACAGTGGTGTCACCATCGGGGACCTGAGTAGGGTCCTTAAGCCCGATCATTCTCGGGACACTCTGTGACCCTGATCTCCGATGCTCACCCACATGTCACATTTGACAAAAGTGCCTGCTTAACAAACTAATTACGATCTAGCAATGTTTCCTTCATGAAAAGGCTCACAGCTCAAAGCGATCTCAAACCCGGATCCATTTCAGTTGCCTCTGGAGGCCTTGGCTTGGTGACCACCATACAGTATGCTCACCAGTCTTACAGCTAAGCAGCTCGTGTGGCCGGGGCGTGATGCTCTTTCACGTCGCTGTTACCGTCTCACCTCCCCGTACTACTGGCTCA
>JAODKL010000040.1:8665582-8675768 GCA_026780765.1 Petrocephalus schoutedeni | reverse complement strand
GCCACGAAGGATTAAGGCAGTTCTGAAGGCAAAAGGGGGTCCAACCCGGTACTAGCAAGGTGTACCTAATAAAGTGGTCGGTGAGTGTATAGTGCATTATAGACGAGAGCTTCATAGTGCATTAGTAATGCATAATAAATGTGTCTGTAATGTGTTGTGCCTTTTATAAATATGTATAGCCATGTTTATAATGCTTTATGGAAGCATTATAATGCATTATGAATTTGTTCATAGATTCTTATACACATGACATTCATAGAGAGTGTTGCCAGTAAGATTTTATGGCTGTCTCAGTGTTAGTGTGGAAGAATCACAAGTCCTCCACTTCCACATTATCATAGTTATTCCTAAACCTCACTTAAAGCCATCCTAGTATCTATAGTAACCATCCAATACGCCAAAGTATTTTTTGACCACTAGCACACCTTGTTTGGCTAATCAATGCTGTATTGAGTTATTTAAGTAATTAAGCTGATTAATTAATTGAGCTGTATGACTCCCGTCCCTCCTCCCTGTGCTTCCTGGAATAGACTGCAGACTCTCCCAGACCTTGGACGGGATAAGCAGCTAAGATGGCATGTTAGATGGATGGATGACAGTTCTGGTTTCCTTCTCTTTCTATGCCTTGCCACGCCGTTGCACCAGATTCTGACAGGTCGACAGAAATGATTTGTGTCATCTAATATGTCTCTAAGTTCAGTGTCACCATTCACTTGCAAAGTGTGGTCGACTTGAATTTAGGGTCCTTGTTTATGGGAGCCAAGTTAATATTCTTACAACTTGTTTTTATAAGTTAATAACTGGAGTGTTGGATGATTTATTTTAGGGTTTTATGCTTAATTTCCCACACTTTTAAATGTGAGTATTAAATAAAAAGCCTTCCCAGCTCATAGGTAACACACACTCCATTAAAAACTACATGCTTGGGCCCCCAAAGAATTGCATCATCACTATGCCCCATGGTGTCCTTGGGAAGAGATGCCTCTCCTTCCTTCACAATCTCTCTCCTGCACTGGTTGTCCTGATTGTTGTATTGTGGCAAGGGGTATATTTCAAATCGCTGGAGTTTAAGCTCCCTCTAATGTCTGCAATTCAGTTTACTCCAAATGACCCCCAGATAACAGCATGGAGTAGCACACCTGTCTCTAGCAAGGCTATGTTTTTAAATACCATGATTTTGATCACAGTGTCTGTCAGAATTAGCCATGGTGTTGGCCACTTATGCAAGCTCACAGTAAGCTTGCAATTATGCCGGAATGCACAGGACACTGGGTGGCAGTGCATCATTGGGCACACACAACTACACATTGACATTTAGACACCAGTATCTCCATACTGCCTGTCTTCTGACTGCAGGAGGAAACTGGAGCACCGAGAGGAGACCCAAACAAATCCCCACACAGATTCAGGTCAGAAATCCTATCCCAAACCCGGGAGGCTCGGGGCCACAGCACTACCAACGAGCCACCATGTCATTAAGAAGTATGTCATGCTGAACATACCTTCACCGCGTCAAAAGTTTTTTAACCTGATTCTTCAAATAAATTCAAACTTTAATCAAAACCTGCAGAGGTATCAATATATTGTCTCTTGACCATACAAGTCAGGGGAAGATGCTCCCAACATGTCTGTCAGTTTTCAGACGTGTCATATTGTTTGGGGAATAGTGGTGAGAGCCAGCGTGTTCCCATGAATCATCGCCCTCACGGCTGCATCACAAAGAATTGAGGCGTCTCTCGGCTCCAGCAGCCTGGGAAATTCTCTGTCACTCAGACGAGATTCCTTTGTACTCACAGCAACGTCCCAGCGGTTGGATAACATCACTGAAATAGGCATTTTGTGATGACATTTATGGCACCATGTGATCCGTAATCTAGACTTTTAGCATTGGGGTGTTTACATTCATAACACTCCTTACATCACTCCATTTGCACTGCAGCAAATCAAGTTCAATGCGACCGTCCTCCTCTTATTTCTTTGAAAGATATGTGGCAATTTAGAATTGTACACTGCCCCCCGCAGTACTGAAATGGAACAGCAGGAGAAACTGCAGATAAATGCTGCAAAATGCGGCAACTGTCTTGGGGTCTCCAATTACATCAAAAAATAAAAAAATAGTGATTAAAAAAAAAGGACAAGCTGCCCTTTTCTGTAGATTGAACTCAAGCTGATGCTTATAAGCCTATCCAGAAAAAAAGCAGCATAATTTAGGACATCTCTGCCCTGTGTTTTATAACACCACATAACAATCCTCCCGGGTCTGTTCAACTGACCTCCCACACCCCGGCCTTAACTTCCTGCAGAGTGTCCTGGACCCCCCACGCGTGCTCGGGGCTTACAGGTCTCGTTTGCCTAATACCCAAGACACCACTATTGAGACGTAACAGATTGTCCAGATAAAGAGAAGGAGTCTCCTGGGTGTACCATCTCTCTCAAGCATGAAGATTGCCAGACTGCCAGACTGCCGCACCTGCTTTGTACTACCTTTAACCTCCAACAGAGGGAGCCACACAAAAACTCCCATATGTTACCAATGACCAAAGGTGAAAAATGAGAGAATGAACGTTTCAGATACGGCCGCCTAATAGACTGGGGAAGTGTCGGCCCACAAATGTGTTAGTGTGTGATTGGTCTCAGGTCGACCCTGTTTGAAACATGACTAGCTTTGTGGATACAGACATACACTAGATCCCGATTTAAAATATTTGACATTTAGCCCAACCATTTTCTGTTACATCAGTGTTTCAATTGCCAGACTACACTTTCTGTCTATATTCTGAAATCTTACACTATCAATATAATACCTGGATTGTGAGGTTGGTGTAGTTTTTGCTTTAAAAAAAAAACTGGCAAATTCACCAATCAAGCGTTTGTTAATTTTTTATTCGCTTGTTTTTACATTTTTTTACTGAAAAATTCAGTGTTTTAACATGTCTTCATACTAATGCATCCCATCCACCCACAGTCAACATACAGACCCAAACCGACAAGGCGACCTCCTTCAGGATGTCACTGTTGATTCCTGAAAATATTCAAGCCACATTACAGAGACAATCCCTCATCTGTACCACATCTTCTGAAAAACTACTTGCAAAGCAGACATACAAAAAAGTATTTGCTGTGTTATTTGACACTATTTAAAATGAAACGGCATTAAAACAGGATTAGTCCAAGTGAAACTGATTTGTTTGCAGTAAGCTCAAATGCCTGTGGTTCGTGGGCGATTTGACATGGAGTGTGAGAGGAGGGGGAAAAAAAAAATAGCTGTGAACTTTGACGGGTCGGAGTATCACTGGAAAGTCAGTCAAATTACTTAGCAATCAAATAAACAAGCCGCCCTCATTAACAAGAAACCCGAGGCACTACAGTGTGCAGAGTGAAGCCGCAGTTGTTACTGACAGTACCCCGCGATGGCAGCTGCAGACCTCTGAGTCCATTTATACAAAAACACAGCTAGAAACCAGTATCGGATAAGAAATTTTGTCCACAAAATACATTGATTCAAAAAACAATTAGAAAACACAGGTTCTGCATCCACTGCAACATTTAGCATGTCCCCGACACCCCAACTCCCCTGCAGAATGCATAGGTGATGTATAGTCATTAGGAATCTTAAAATATTTCCAGCTATTGATAGTCAATATGCCCTTGAAGTGAATTTGCCTACCACCCGAAAAAAAAAAAAAAATAGTGTTAAACAAAGCAATTCTGCGAATGTATTGCACTAAGAACCTCGCTCGTTCAGTAAACTCACACTACCTTAACTAGTTATATTAAAGCTTACTGCATTTCAGAATAAGCTTTCGCTTTAATGGTGTCAGAGCCTTACGAGCTTGTTACGGATAAAAACATTTACAAATGAACTTTCGCTTAAGTCGGTCAATTCGTTTTTAAAAAGATAACGCAGATCTCTTAAAGCAGCTGCTGTTAATCACTTGGGGCAGGAACGCCTAGCATGGGTCGCACTGACTGTGGAGTTACATCCATCACTCCAGAAGCACTACAGAAGCTTTGGCCGCACCCGTGCCCAGTAGTCAAACACACAGAGTTAACACAGTTTCACATTATGTACAGTGTGCATTTAAACCATTTCTCCCACTATGACTTATTGTACAAAAACTACACTGGAATGCAAACCAAAAAAAAAAAAACATTAGAATCAAGTAGTCAGTGGTCCATGTTCAGACAAAATGCCATAGAAAGTCACTCCCCTCCATGCTCAGACGTCCAAACTCGTACCCTTCCCGTACCACTTGGACGGGAATGCCAGTATCACTACGGCCCTCAGATTTGGCGCCCCCTCTTGGAGCAGAAGTGCAGCGGCCCAGTCAGGCCCGGCCTGGTCCTCCCCTTACAGGCCTCGGTACTACGAAGGGAACATGGACTTGCGTGTTTTTGGGGGCGGAGGAGGAGGCTTGATGTCATTTCCTTTTACTGGGAGTGGGGGGGTGAACTATATAGAGGGAAATTAATAAAAAAAAGGACAGAGGTGAAAAATACATTTCAGCATGGTAGTAGGGGGGGAGACAGGAAGACTTATTAACCGAGACGGCCCCCACCTCGACAGAGCTATAGCGGACCTCACTGTCATGGAAGTGCTTCTTGGGCGGCATGGGTGGGGGTGTCCCGGGGGTGTCAGGGGTGACGTCACTGTCACTCGGGATAGATGTGTAACCTGCCGGAGAACCGGGGAGTCAGCCTCAGGCAGCCTGGAAAGGAAACTCGGCGCAAAATTCTTTATATCAATGACGTTACTGTCACAACACGTCTGAGCAGAAGCACAATGCAGCCCGCCCATGGTACACTCGGCGCGGAGGGAAACCGAGACGGCGCCTGGTCTGTGTGGCGGGGGCTCGCCGGCGGGCCACGTACTGGAGCTGCGGGGGGTGTGCGGCGAGGCCGGCAGGGGGCTCAGTGGGTTCGACAGGCTCAGCTGCGAGGAGGCGCCCTGGAAAAGCGCCAGCGTCAGCCGCCGGTCCCCCAGCTGCAGGCTCTTGGGCCTCTGCTGCTTCCCCGGGGGCGTCTGCGGGAGAGAGAGACGTCGAATGTAACGGCGGGGCGGGAGGGAGCAGGGGGCGGCATCACGAAAGTGGCAGGCCAGGCTGGCAGCCCCCAGGACCCCCCCACCTCGTCTGGGTCCGACATCCTCTCCGGCAGAACTTGCGACTTGCTCACATTCCACTCCTTCCGGTTCTTACGGCCGATCCGGTTGTCCTCCTCGGACTGGGATAAAACGGAAGACCGCCGGTCGCTGGTTCGGGACAGCAGAGAGCTTGGGGGGGGGGGGGGGGACAGGGGACCCTTTCAGTGCAGCTAAGCAGGTACCAAACCAGGCACACGGATGTCCCAAGAGTGTCAACATACCAGTCTGCCCACATACCAGAGGTAATGTTTCCAAAATATCAAATCGCTAAAAAATTAATACAACTATGCAGCCAAGTGGAAGCCGCGAAGACAGAGAAAAACTGATAGGGTGTGGGGGCGGGGCCGAGGAAGGCTCCGGAACGGTGCGGGGCGAGGACTGACTCCTGGGAGCAGGGTCGGGAGGGCCCTCCCTCGGAGGAGGCCGGTCCGCTGGAGAGGCCCGAGGAGGCAGTGGACAGGGTGGAGACGGTGGACATGCGGCGCAGGGTGGAGGACATGATGTAGGGCATGACGACAGAGCCGACGCGGCTCTTCTTCCTCTCCGTCAGCGAGCAGGGCTATGGCGGCACACGCAGACGGCACGGTCACACTCCACCGACCCGCCAGAAGCAGCCGACGACCCCACAATTAACCAGCTAATGGCTAGCGACATGAAAGGGCCAGCCGACAAGCTCGGCGAACCGGCCAATAACCTCCGCCGCGAATGAATAAACCAATTAGCAGCGTCTCTGGAGGGCAGGCGGCCTAATCTAAAGCCGATATAATCCCAGTCATTGGGGTCTCCGGGGTGCTGCTAAGGCTACATCAACCCACATGACTGTAATAATTATTCTGAGGAGTACAGGACAACCATTCACCTGTATAGACAAAGCCAGTACCAAAGAAACTCAACCAAGGTTAACAAAATAGTTTAATTTTAATTTTTCTTTTTTTTTTTAATTGTCAGATATTCAGAAGCCAACCTCTTACTAATCCCATGTAAAAAGCAGACGATTTTGATCCATTCCTGTAACAGAAGCTGAGACCTGTGGTATGGATCCAGATGGGCATACAGGGTGGGGAGCGGACATTCCAACAGACCAGGGAGGGATGGACGGACAGACACACAGTGATGGACTGACCAAGGTGATGACTCCATAGAGCTTCTCCACCTTCTCCCGTAGGTCCTGGAAGCAGGTCACCAGGCGCTTGTGAAGCGGCATGAGCTGCTCTGTCGATTTCTCTCCATGGATGCGGATCCCATCTGCCAGCAGGGGAATCTGGCCCCGCAGAACGGAATAATTAAGAGCTGACTGTTTTCTGAAGAAATCTGAGAACGTACGGGCAAGGGGGACGGGGGGACGGGGGTGATAAGCAGTGATGTGGAATCACCTGCAGGGCAATTAGGTGTTTGAGGACCTCTATGCTTTCCAGGTCCTCAGGGTGCTCCCTGATATAGGTGTCTGTAAAGAATGCCTGAAAACAGAAAAATAGGAGTAAAAAGGTTGCTGTCATTTTCAAATTTTAGTGTGAAGATAAGCCCCAATCAGAGTGCCGCACTCTATCGGAGGACTGGACCCCATGAATGTGGGAGGGTAGGGAGAATTCTAGTGGACAAGCCTCGGGGGTCAGGGACAGACAGACGGGCTGCCTGGATGGACCTTCTCGTAGTTGGCGAAGCCGCCCATGACTGCGGGGTCCACCATGCCGTTGAGCATCATGGAGAGCGGGTGCACGGACAGGGAGCGGTCGCACGCCTGCTGCTGCACCAGGTTGCCCAGCCTCTCGTTGGCCATCTCCATCGTCTCGACGGCGTTCCTCAGAGGGCTGATCTCCTCCTGCGGTGCAAGGCAGGGCAGGGCTTAGTGCAGACCAAGGCCGTGAGAAAGGTCAACTTTTACGTACAGTATATACTGACTGTGATTTTAAATTAGTCTACCTGTTAGGGAAAAGGTAAGATGTCTGGGCTTGAATGCATTCAATATATCATGTATATTAATAAAACAGTAAAAATGCAAGGCATGCAGGCTGAATAACCTAGAAATATATCTATAAATACAAATATAGGTATATCTCTAGATCCTGGCTACAGCCTGTGAGCTCTGCAACCAGAAGCTGGTCAAAGGCTGGTTTTGTTTCAAGTAGAGACCCATAAATCTACCAGAAAGCCAGAAAACGCAGCGGGAAAGCGGAGACGGGATTTACCACAGAGATCGACTTCACTTCAAACCACTTCAGGATCCCGGGGAAGCGGTAGAAGGTGACGTAGGTGGTTCTCTCGATCCACATGGTCTGCGGGCGTGTGGGACGCGCATGGTCAGACAGCGAGCTGCTTTCCGAGCTCGGCTGATGAGGGGTCGCCCCCCCCCCAGCTCCGCCGCGGGGGCCTGCCGAGCTGGCGATCAGCGAGATCACGCAGCCAGCAGAGGCGTACTCACCGCGAACTCGTTATCTGGGTCCTTCTCCCCTTTCCGGAAGGGTCTGGAGTACTGGAACTGCTCCACCTCATTAGTCCTGTAGTGACTGGGGAGGAGGAGTGCCATCAGGAGTAGGAGTAGGAGTAGGAGTAGGAGTAGGAGTAGGAGCAGGAGCAGAGGAGAGACTCTGCTCTGCAGCGGGAAGCCTGACAGCAGCAGGCCTTCTGGCTGGGCGGCAGCTTACTTGAGGATCTGCTCTGGGACTCCCTTGTCTTTAAACTGATGAGGCAGCTTAAGAACAGGCTTCACCGTGAAACACTGGATGTCTGCGGGACTCAGCTAAGGTCACGGCCAGTCAGAGGAAGCCCCTAACCTGCATGTCCTGTTCCCTACTTAGTCCCGAAAGCTCACACGTTCGGGAGAATAGTTTCAGGGGAGGGATCAAACTAAGGCTCTGTGGTGTCGATGCTGCTCCCGAGAGTCCAGTACCACTTTCGGTTTAATGTCGACATTTTGAAATGTTAAAATTTGAGCTAACCCCATTCTGATTCATCATGGTAGCCAAGAGGTACACCAACATATTTCCCTGTAAAATTCACATTTATCTCAGGCTCAGTGTAGCCTTCTCTAGTCATGTCAAAGACATGCTCCACTGACCCACCAGGGGAGCCAAAGCTACCCGCGAGTCTCCCACCAGCCGCGGTACAGGAGCGGAAAAGGATACGCTGCCCCGGCGAGTTGCAGATGCTGTCACCGGGGGGCGCTGTGCTGGTCATCCGCACCGCCATGGGGAACTGTGACAGGAGCTTCAAGCTGAAATCCTCCAGCCACTCGTACTCCTTACCGCGGTAAATAAACATTTTGTTCTGAAATCACAGAAGCGGTGGCCGGCACATTAGAAACTACAGCAGCTCGCTCTGAAGGTAAACAGCGAGCGAGCGAGGGGCCGGACGGCCCCGACAGGAGATTCAGCAGCCGGGTGCTGAAGCGAACGAGCAGACAGTTCCGTTCGGTTACCTAACCGTCCCATAGCAGATGAAACTCAATGACGAGCAGACAAGCAGGTGCACTTTGACATCATTTTCAATAAGAACTCTGGAGCCAAATGATAACTTTAAAGGCCAGAAGGAAGAATAGGAAGCATGCCCTCTCCCACCGAGTACAGTGTGATGAAAGCTCTGTCATCAAGCCTGCTCTCACACCCGCAATAACAGAGAGGCTCACAAAGCAGCCTCTCTCAGGCTAAAAGTGGGAGGGGCCAAGGCACGACTGGGCGGGGCCTCACCCGGAGGAAGGAGGGGAAGCCGAGGCCGTAGTAACCCACGGCGAAGTACTCGGGCTGCGGGCGCATGGCGTGCATGATGTTCTCGTAGAACTGGGCCTGCTGTTTCTGGAAACGAGCAGAGACACACAGCGGGTTACTCAGGCTGACAGGCACTGAAGTCGCCAGCTACTGGACGGCCTGTACGCTTTGTGCTGGGCCTGGACTCGGTAACGGGTCAGGACTTATTTTTAGGTGATGAATGATTCCCACCCAAGAACGACCCCACTGAGAAAACTAACCTTATGAATCAGATGAGGTGTATTCTAACACAGGGCCTTGCCCAAAAAGGCAGCTTCAAAGCACTTTATGCGGGACGCAGCAACCGGGTCAGAGGTGGATGATAAACCAAACGGCACAAACCGTACCGTCTGCCAATACAGCCCTCGCCTTACCAACAACTGGCTGAGCTCCACGAAGTCGAACATCTGGTTCTCGTGCAGCCGGGCCAGCTGTTTGCTCATCTCGATCGCCTTCTCCCACATCTGTAAGTGGCAGACATGCGACCTCGTCATCCCCAGCCAGAAGGGGGCGTCATCGCAGGCAGGCTGGCTGTTACTCTTATATCTGAATATCTTCCATGAATTTTGAAAGGACCCTATTTCTCTGCTTTCTGAGACTGCAGTGGATAAAAGCTCTAAATTATTAGCTGCAATAAGCTTTGTTACAAACACCAAATAAAGTCACTTAAGAGTAAGTAATACTCATTTTATTTATACTGAGTATGGTTAATATAAAATATACTGAAGCATAGCACTGGAAACAGTATCAGCCACGGGAAGAGTGCAGTATGCATTCAGATGCAGCCTGTCTACCTTCCCCTTCCAGGCTCAAGGGTGAAAGGTTAAAGGTGATGACTGACCTTGCCCTTGTCCAGGTAGCATATGATCTCCTGGAAGAGCCTCTCCTTCAGCTCCTGCTGGGTGCAGCCACGCAGCTCGTCCCGCGGGATCAGGTGGGGGGCACAAGGCTTGTCGGACCACTGTTGGGGGGGGGGGGGGGGATTAGGCTACTCAGAGCTAGGGCTGTTCCTCAGAGCCTCAGAAGTGCAGCTACTCGGGAGGCTGGTGCCCACCTCCAGGAGCTCGGCGTGGAGGTGCAGGGTGTAGGCCGCCTCTGTGAAATTCTCGCAGTGCAGATGCAGGTCCCGCAGTTTATACAGGTACCTGAGGGACAGGATAAGCATGGGGGAGAGCAACACTCACCCATCCACACAGCCACTCGGGCAAAGAGCATGTCCATTCCGCCACCCATCCACACAGCCACTCGGGCAAAGAGCATGTCCATTCCGCCACCCATCCACACAGCCACTCGGGCAAAGAGC
>JAODKL010000040.1:8648673-8665482 GCA_026780765.1 Petrocephalus schoutedeni | reverse complement strand
GCCACTCGGGCAAAGAGCATGTCCATTCCGCCACCCATCCACACAGCCACTCGGGCAAAGAGCATGTCCATTCCGCCGCCCATCCACACGCTGGATGTAGTATCTCAGCTCGCGTCCCTGTGATGAAGAGCACAACCATCTCACCGGATGTAGATGTCCTCCCGCTTCTTCTCCTTGTAGAAATTCTGCAAAGAGAAGCAGGCCTTCTTAAATGCAGCGGAGCCCCAGCCTGTGACCCCTAACCCGGCGAGCAAAGCAGGGGGCTCTTAGGAAGCCACATCCCAAAAGGCTTCCAGAGACACCTGGCGAGGTCGTGCGCATGAGGGCTCAAGACAGCACGACAGTATGGCACTTAAAATTCCCAGAATGCACTAAGACTAGCGTTACACGACCCGCTCTGGTGAACATAAAAAGCCTCGCGGCTGTAGAGTGATGCGAGGGGCGAAGCCAAGGCAGACCAGGGCCGTTCGGTGAATGCAAAAGTCAAAGATGCACCATTAATGTTCATACAGCAATGACAGCCAATCACCAACGAGCTAGTTGCGTATGACCTTATGACCTTCATGCATGGATTCTCATGACGTCGCCATGGCTATAATGGCGATAACTTTAAGTCATGCTCCTCAAGGGACTCTTAACTCTCAAACAGGGCCGAAGTGGACACTACCAGCACGTTGACGGTGCAGCTCATGCGCAGCTCCGGGCTCTCGTCGTGGGTGATGGTGCGGTACGCGAGAAGGTTTTCCAGGAGACTGCTCAGCAGCAGGGCCAGGTTCTCGCCGGACTGGAATAGGTACCGGTGTCGCCGGCAGTGCTCAAGCAACCTGTGACGGAGGAGGAGAGAGTGTGTCACGGGCTGGGGGGGGGCGTGGTGGCAGGGGGCGTACACGGCTTCCGGGAGGGACCACCCACGTTTTCTCCAAGAGTATCTTGTACTGCTCATCCCCTCGGCCGCCTTCCACCTCCTGGTCCAGCTTAGTGATCAGCTCGTTCTCAAACTGCAAAATGACACGCAGGTACATGGTAAAGGTCAAAGGTCACCCCAGTGAAGTCAAAGGTTGGCCCACGGACACTGACCATCTGAAATGTGTGGGAGGGGCTGAAGTTGTGTTCACACTGCATCATGTCGAAGAAGATAGGGATGGTGGCTTTCCGCAGTTCCGGCTCGGGCACCAGTGTCGCCTCCAAGATCGGTCCCACCATGGCCGGGATGAACTTCATCTTGTGGGGGCCTGGATGGAAGGGCCACAGCCAGCCACAGGGGGGCGTTACGGCTGCAACATCAGTGCCTGGCACCCAGGCTCATCATCCAAGAGTACCAGTGGTAGAAGACGCGAGCCGCGATCAGAACGGACTGTTTACAGCCGGTTCAGTCGTGGCCCCAGCAGTAATTCAGTATGCTGGATCTAATTCTCCTTCATCTATTAACGAAACGTCCTGAATAAGCCGCTGATTAAAAGGATCTCATAAGCGTGCTTAATAACCACGAATCAGATTTCTTCCTCAAGAGACGCGGGGCTCGGTCCAAAGATTAAGAGTGTGTTACAGACGTCAGTGCAAATAACGTACGTCCACTTTATTTAATTTAACTTGAATTGAAATTGAATGAAAATCAAACAGAGATTGGACTACCTTAATTTAAGTCAATCAGCCTGTGATTATTAAGTGCTCAGAGGCTGAAACAATATGCTATTTATTATGCATTCTAATTGAGGAAAAGTAAACAGCTTATCCATATACACATTACACATTTAGACATTCTTTTAGTAACAAAACCAATTCAACTACATGCGGGGAGCCATCGGATATAACCGGAGTCTAAAATACATTTAATTAACATGTCAGCATCGGAGAATAAATTAAAAACTGGTGTAAAAAGCAGCAAATTTTGCTGCCAGAAAATTAAAAACATAAATAAAAAGGGTCAAATGAGTCTAAGCTAAAAACATGTCAAACTAATGACCAATCAAAAGTTTAAATGAATTAATAAGCAGTGACAGGCTGATGTACAAAAGGACTACAGAAATAAGAACAATACAGAATTCTCCTACCGAGGTTGTACCACATCTCGCGTATCTTGAATCCGATGCTCTTCCTCATGTCCCCATATCTACGTTAAAAAAGGACGCCAATGAACACACCATGGAAAACAAGCAATCAACACATAAATCTAGGGATTCAACATTAAGGTCACAGTTTTTTCACTTATATTCAGTTCTTACTACAGCTACAGATTTTCTTTTCTTTTTTCCCCCCTCTCTTTATTTTCTTTTACACATTTTGTTTTGAGTTTCTAATAAGCAATTCTGTAAAATGACTAGTTGTGGTTTTAATTCTAGTTTTAATTAAGATTTAGTTTCAGTTACCGTATCAGCTCTGATCATTACCGATAAGGAAAACATCTTTCAAAATTGAACAAGACAACCAGATAACTATCATATCTGTACCATTTTTAGTATTTTTGTATTCCAAAATGGATTACTGTTGAATTAATACCTTTTTCAACTGATAACACTACACCATAGCCCGAAAGCCGGCTGTAGATTATCAGCTCAATACCTGCTTGCACACTCCAGCAAAGCCCTATTAGAGCCTTGGGAGTGAGACTTACTTGTTCAGAATCTTATTGCGTTTCTCTTGGGAGAAGGTTTCCAGTTGCAAAGACTTGTGGGTAAGAAAAGCCACCATAAGATGGAAGTAGTTGTTCCAGAGCTGAAGAGGCATAGAAGGGGGGAAGATTAGCGTAATGACAGACTCACAAATACAAAACCCAAATATCCAATTTTTAATGACTGGTGCTACTGACTGACCTGCAGCTCAAAATGAGCTGGGTCCAGGAAGTACTGGTTGAGGACCTCTGAATACTGGTTGATGGCTCTCAAAAAGACCCTGATTTGCAGTAGGTTCATGATCATCCAGTCGGAAGGGAAGACATTGCCAATCAGGTCTTTGAACATGATGAAAGTCTCCATGAGGAAGTCCTGTGTTGGGAAGACGGAGAGAACCTCAACCAGGACGCAATGAGGAGTTTCTTTTACTTAATCAGCAAGGCAAGCACAACTGTAGAGAAAGCCCAGCTCTTGACACAGGGTGTATTCAGGTTGTAAAAGTGGTTCTTTAAACATTCATATCTGTGTGAAAGTCTTAGTCAAAGCAAATGTTTCAAGCTACATTTATCTGGGTAGTTCGTGTATATTTAGTCAGAACAAAAAAAAAACACAATTTAACATTTGAGCTTATGCAAATTAAAAGAAAGTATAAAAAAAAATATAATTCTTAAGTTCTCCAAAAGTCACTGATATCTTGTCGGATGGCTAGAAGAACACCGTTTCAGTTCACAAAGGTCTCCTCAGCCATTCTGTGTATTTGTTACACTTTATCACAAGCTCACTTAATTTAATTAAGATTAAAAAGTAGGTACTGATTAGCCATAGGAGGTGTGCTAGTGGTCGAGCCAAAAAAATACATGGGTGTACTGGATGGTTGCTGCAAATACTGGGGTGACTTTAGGAGAGCTTTTGAAATGACCGAGCTGGCAGACATTCACATACATATCAGGGATTTACACCAAGATGAAGATCATGTAAACATTTCTCTGACTACCTAAGACTTTTGCGCAGTACTGTATATATGCATATCAAAGCCCCAGCAATATAACACCCTTTATGACCACAGGGGCTTCCAAAGGAAGGAGCCTGAAGCAGACGCAGACTCACAATGATGTCCTGCCGGGTCTTGAAGGTGCTGATGTAGTGGGTGTAGTGCGCGTCCTCCATCTGCTTCAGGATGGCCGTCATGCAGGCCAGATAGTGATCCTGGAAGACAAGGGGAGCGCCCATCGCTAGGAGCACACTCAACTACGTAGATCGCCCACGCGAGCGAGAGGGGGCGCTGTCTGACAGGTCTTACGATGAGTTGAGAGGTGTGGCTCATGCCAATGACGGTCCGGTTGACCCTGCGAAGCAGACGGTCCATGATCATCTGCACGTGTGCCCTGGTGGAGCCCTGGGAGACAGATGCAGGAGGAGGCGAGGGCCCATCTGAGTGACGCGTGGACACTGAGGACAGGACATAGGCCCTCTCCCCGTAACACCACACAGTACAAGACCAGCAAATCTTGATCTTACTGCAAGTCTATAGAGAATTAACAATTAAGCAGTTTTGGAGCACTTGTAGCAAAACCAATTTGCTTGATCACCCTTGCTAGATTAAGCTTAATCACCATTTAATAGATAAGCTGCCACATATCTGTTCGACAAAAGCATAAAAAGTTTTACACGAAATAATTAAATGGATAATTATAGGGCCTAACAGCGAATCCGGTTGATATCAATTCAATAGATACTTTAAATATCTAGCCATTCAAAATGGGAAAAAGTCCATTAGTCACAAACTAAAACTATCCTCCTTGTATTTCAACGTGCAACTGAAATGATAGAAACAGCATATCAGACCCGCCATGCACACAAAACACAACAAGTGGAATGGGACCAAAAGGTATATTCGTATAAACACCATTGGTGATCTCAGTGGAGGGTAGCTGGGTAGGTAAATGGGCCTTGATTACGTAATACCAAAAAGGTTAAAGGTCATGGAACAGGGGGATAAATGACAAGATATCTGACCCAACAACTGTGGCGTTGGCCGGGTCACTCACCACGCCCTTCCGGTCCAGGCAGTCCAGTACGGTGCTTAGCAGCTGCGCACAGGCCTCGTAGTCCGGCTTGTGGGAGTGGTCATCTAGCTGACCGCTCAGCTGGTCTGTCAGCATTGGCAGAAGCACGTCGCGGCATTCTGGGGGGAGGGGGGGCAGTAGACAGAATCGGAACTGACAGATATCAGAACTGGAAGTAAGGCACCAAGTCCGTGGTCTGCAGCACAGGGACAGGTTGTGGTTGGTCAATGGACCGTCACACGGCCGTGAACTCAGACCTGACCCCCCCCACACATGGGCTGGCAGACATGATAAATAAGGAACAGCCAGGTCGTGTGCCCGGAAAGGTAGAGAATCGCTGGTTTAGAGCCTTCAGCATGCTGGGGCTGCTCCTCAGTGGTCTTGAAAGACCTACACTGCCCTCACCTGGCTGTCTGAAGAGGTCACTCTCCACCATCTTGCACATGCACCCCAACTTCTGCCGGACCAGCTGGTCGTCGGGGATGCTCTCGATGAACTTGGTCAGGAGGACGCTGCAGGAGGAGACGGCCTGTGAGATGTTACTGCTCTCCTCCGAGCAGAAACCTGGTGGATGGAAACCTCCCTCACGCAGCCCGGCCGTGGCTCCAGAGTCTCAGCCAACCTCACCAGCCAGGATGGCACCCAACCTGCTCGACAGGCCCCAGGTCCTCTCACCTGAACTCCACGGGGTCAAAGACATTCTGGATGTCGTTGATGATGGTTGGGAGATATTTCAGTATCGCTCCCTGAGACAAAGAAAGAGACACGGAATCTAAGAAATCTGCGGAGGTACAGAGCAGAGGCAGTAATACCCGGGCTAGCGAAGTGCTGACCAACGCGACCAGACCCACCTTGATCTTCACGCCTTCATCCAGAGGCCTGTCCATAAGCGTGTTGAAGGACAGGAAGAGGGTGCGGATAGAGTCGAAAAAATCATCCCCGTCCTCGCTGCTTCCGTAAAATCTGAGAGGGGGAAATGCGTGAAGGGGAGCAGCCGCGGAATGGGCAGTGAAGGTCCACCCCGCCCCCTGTGAAGGTGCACGGAGACTCACCGGAGGTAGAGCACCCGAGACTGCACCACAAACCTAAACAGGTACTTGAGGGCCTTGAGTGCGGAGTACAGCTTCTCGCTGAGACCCGAGTCCTCGGCGTGGCCCACGTAGTAGTTCAGAACCTTGGTCAGCTTCCTGTCAGGTGGAGGAGGAGGATCTTTGTGGCTGATATCACTTTATGAAGCTCCCACAGATGCCTTACTTTCCATTAGTATGCATTACCATCATATCGGTTGCCCAAATGTAGCGGTTTATTACTGGGAAAAAAAAATTGTTTTTATTCATGTGGTTCATGGCAGAGGAATGTAGAGGTACAGGTTCTGACAGGTTGCGAAGACAAAGAAATGGAGATCTTGCTAGAACATTATAAATGTCACAAGAGCAGGAGAAAGAGGGCTTCTGAAGGGGACCTTTCAAAGCGACAAACCAAAGGAGACACCCACGTGTACGCCAGCGTGGCACTGAAGTGCTTGGTGATGTAGGTCTCCAGGACCGGGTTGAAGTGCTGAAACTTGATGTCCCCAATCAGCGAGATGATGAACACCTACCAGAAACGAGCGTGGAGTGAGCATGAAGACAGACACACACACAGCAGGAAGGGGTGACATCCAATCAGCGGGAAAAAGCTCAGATCTGTGCAGGCCGAAACCAAGGACCAATTCGCAGGCAAAGCGGATCAAACCCAACAGACCTTTCAGGCCCGGTGGACTGGAGCTCTATTCCAAGATGTGAAAAATTACCATTTTTCTGACACAAAGATGTGAAACTCGTTACTGAGCAGAGAAGTTGTTTTTTCTTATTTTAACACTTATCAGAATGTAATAAAGGGGGTACTAAGAGGTAATATCTGGCTGAATGGCGCCTGGCCGGCCGCTATGATGCGAGCCGCTGCTTCGCTCACCAGAGCATTGAACACCAGCATGTCGTAGGTGTCCTGCTCAGAGTTCTCCATCATGATGCTGAAGAGGGCGTCCAGCGTGTCCTGCAGAAACTGCCCTCGGGCAAAAAAGGAGCAGCAGAGTCATTCCCATCCTCCCGTTAGCAGATAAACACACGCGCGCGCGACAGCTCTCTAAGGGTCCTACAGGGCCGTGATGCATATTCATGACGGTCCTTTCCTCGAAGCTGGAGTTTGAGTTTCATTATTCATTATGATTCTTTTATGAATGCCAAATCACACGTTCATCACTGTATGCTACGTGGAGTGCTAAATGGTACTCCCAACCCACTCACAGAAAAAAAGCTATATTATAGCCTCACAAAGCTACTCCAAGCAAACCCTGCTTAGCTGTGCTCTTCTTTTCAACCAACTTACCAATAATCCACCGACTTTGTAGTAAGCAGTTTAATGTAGAAACTACTTCCTTCTTCCGAATGCCACATAACAATCGTATCACTTCGTGGAGATACGAGCACCCTGGCGATATAGTTCCTACATCAAACTGCTCACTACAAAGTCTGTGGATCATCTTCAGTAACCGGGTCATGATTTCTGGTAAGAGACATTGCTGTTGAATTTTTCAAATGTATTTTTCTGGTGCTTTGATCACCACAGAAAGAATGCCATTCACTCATCTTATATTCAAGAGGAGCTTGACATTTCTACAGCAGATATCCCCGAAACTAGGCAACTCCCGGCAGAATGACTTAGATGAATACATAGCACTAAAGCCTCTTTAGAACATCTTTAATTCGGTTTTGGGGTGAACTGCCCCTTTAAATCCATCATACATGGCACTGTAACAGAGAAATGCAGTTTAAATAAGCATAAGCTTTTCAGTACTTACTGCTTAATTATATACTTCTGTAATCATTTCAACTCATTGTGTCTCAAAGAAACACATTCAGCTTGCTGCTACCTTCTTGGAAGGTCTTGCGAAAACCAGACTTTTAATTAGGGGCTGACCGATTATCGACCTGGCCGATATTAAGCATTTTGGCGATTATCGTATCAGAATTTTATTTTAACGCTCACCGATAGTAATTACAAGGTGCACCACTGCGGCTCCTCGCCCCACTGCTTCATTTAATGTCCCGCTCACAACAATCTCTGATTGGCTATGTCACAAGAGTAATAGCCAATCAATGCTGAAGCCTCTCTGCCACTCACACCACACTCAAACACGAGCGCAGCAGGAAGCCCCAAGGAGGGGAAGAGCAGAGAAGAGTTTCAGCTGAGCATGAACTGTTGCTGAGATTGGAAGGTAAAGCAGCTGATGTTTCCCCAAAATAAACATTACAGTCCTACACACTGAGGTTACAAAACACCGCAGAGCTCCTGTGAGCCATTTCCATAATGAAAAGCCTGCCCGCTTTTCCAGTGGCCCGCTGAAAATGTCAGAATAATGACCCTTATTGTGGTGATAATGTGAGCCTATGGAAGTGTAATGCATTTAACCAAAAAAAAAAAAAAAGCAACATCCAAGCGTGTTTTTATGTAAAGTGTATCTCGTTAATTCAGAAAAACAGGGCAGGTTTTTGTTGTTTTTTAGTGAATGCAGTACTCCGTCGTATGAGCCAGCAATGCTACCTGTAATGACAGTGTTAATGGCGTTATGTAGCGTAATGTTGCAACAGGATATTATTTGAGCTTCCACGCTGCTTCTCTTCCTTTACATTACAGTACTTGCATTACTCATCCCTGAGATTGTTACGTGTAACGTCAGCTGACAAAAACATGGAGTCTCTTGCTGCTAAATGAAATGCCTTACCAAGCTCTGTTATGTTATTAAGCAAAAGGTATTAATGGTATTAAAGCATCTATTGATTTGATTTGCCCAGCTCAGGCATATCAGTTTTATTAGATGCTTTAATGTCTTATTCTTGCCGCAACTGTGTTATGAATACTTAATCTGTAAGAAGTATATACATATTTTTTGATTTATATTGTATAATGAATAATTTGCCATTAATTTAAAAAGTAACATTCACTTTAAATAGAGCAGCCTTACTCTAATAGAATTTATATCTCCAAATTCTCACTGCAGATGGATGCAAAGAAAGCACGTAAGAATAAATGCATATTGGCTCCAAATATCCGGTATCGACCCCATTAACCAGTAATAATCAGTATCGATATCGGTTTTTCAACCTCTACTTTTAATAACAAGGGAACTTACAATGTCATTTCATTTGACATGCTGAAAGCTACACAGTAACCTGCCCGGCGTCGACCTGGGCAGACTGGCCGTCCTCACCTTGACGATCTCACCGCCCTCCACCCCCATCAGGCGCTGCAGGATCTGCTCCAGGTCCTGGGGGTTGGACCGCCAGTTCAGCAGCCCCAGCAAGTCCACTGAGATGCACCACAAAGCAGGGAAGTTCACGCAGATGGCGGTTAGCATGAAGATTCTAAACTGCACTTATTACCAAAGTCCTGGGGAAATTCTACAGTACTTCAGAATTGCAAAGACTAGATCCGTAAGTTAAGGGACTAGTTTAGGATAAAATCTCATCTTGAGGAATAAAATTACTTAACAAATGATGCAATGCATGGGTAGGCAATCTTATCCAGGAAGGGACGTTGTGTATGTGGGTTTTTGCTTCAAATCCCTAGTTTACTAATTAGAGAACTAATTAGCTGAAGAGTCCTCACACAGCTGACCCAAAGGTTATCCCAAAAACCTGCATACACACTGACCCTCTGCAGATAAGACTGGCCACCCCTGATGTAATAGCTTCAGAAAAGCAATGGACAATGGATGGACGGATGGGAGGAAAGAGGAACGAAGGAAAAACTGCTTGCTATGTCATGCTGGGCCTTGTCCTTAGTGCTGGTGCTCCTTGTGGACCCTGGATATCTTCAGGACCCCCACACTGCATGACCTGTCTACCCCCTATAATGTGATGTGTCTGTATATGTATGGTCGGGTTGATGGCCACTATTTCGCTGGTACTTGTGACTAGTGACAAGGTATATTGCAACAGCAATAAAGGGTTTTCATCATCATCATCATCATCATCTAGACCGATCCTCACCATTCTGGGTGAGCTTGGTGGAACAGGTCAGCGTGGCGATCTGGAAGCTGTCCTTGGTCACGGGGACGGAGCCTACATGGGTGGCCTTGCCAGACTGCCGCTCCCTCTCCTCCGCCTCTGCGCATGTGCCGGGCAAGGTCAGGTAAGTCTTGGCATCCTCCCATTTCTTTGCATCCACCTACAGAAAATAGTATAACACGACTGACTCAATAAGACAGAATCCACCTCCACATTTTCACATACTGGGATGCGTCTGTTAAGCCAGTGTTTCTTTAACTAGTCCTTGAAGACCCCCAGACAGTCCATGTTTTTGGGAGGGGGTCCCAGAGGACTGATTTGAGAAACACTGTGTTAAGCAAAAGTACCCACAAGACCAGCTCAGGGAACCTATCAAAATCATTGCTCAAACTCCAGCCGATGACATCATCACTGCAAAAGGTTATAGGTCTTTTAGGTCATTCTTATAGGATATAAGAATGGTCATACAGGTCATTCTTTTATTACATTTTGACCTGTACTGTCTTATCCGATATTGCACTGCTGTCTGCCCTGCACCATCTAGTCCTGTATTGGACTGCTGTTTGTCTTGCACTGTCTTGTCCTGACTTGCACTGCTGTTTGGCCTGTACCGTCTTCTCCTGTATTGGACTGCCGTTTGTCCGATTCCCCAATGCCCTACCCTGCATAAGAATTTCACTGCATTCCTCAGAACACACGTGATAATAAATCCTGAAACTTGATACTATGTTAGATATATTTCACGACTTAAGAGCAGTTCTCCAAAGAAGCAGAAGAAAGACACATCATAGGGTAAGGTGCTGAAGGTGCTGGGACCTTGTAAACGATGAGATCGTGCCTGCCATCCCTCAGTGTGGTCCCATCTGCCCTCATCAGCCGCACGAAGGCCATGCCAAAGGGCTTCTCGGATTTGTCCCGGGCTGGAAGGGAAGAGACAGGTCAGGAGGAGGGAGAACCACCCAAACCAGACACCGCTGGCTCCACAGATAAAAAATCCTAGAAGTAAGAAGGGGCATAATTCCCTCGGAGGGGCCAACCAATGATATGTTTTGAATCAGAGTGACGTTCAGCTGGAGCCGGTGCCAGTGTGCCCCCCCATGTCCCCAGCTAGCTCAGCGAGACCAGGCCAAGGCCGACTCACAGTCCTGGGACGAGCGGTGGCGGAACATCAGGCGGAGGTGGGAGCGGCAAACGTCCTCGATGGGGATGGCGACCTGCGGCGGGAATGGCAGTAACCGCGGCTGAGAGTGTGCTGCCCCGTGTCTCGCGCCTCTCGGGGACCACGCGGGCAGTCCCGATGCACCCATCTGCTTACCTTCACCGTCTCGTTCCAGCAAGGCTGCTTAACCTGATAGTAAATGACAGACTTGTACTCTGTGATCCCATCGCAGCCTGCTCCGGGGAACAAGGCTTTCTGTGGAGGAGAGGAATCAGCATCACTTAAATATCACTGGGAACATTCTAGCCAATACTGACAGATTCTTAACACCCGGCGTCAAGACGGATGCACGGTGCGGGACACCAGACTGGACAGGTTTGGACACTGCGCTCGCGAACGGAAGTTTTTTGGATGGGATCCCAGAATGATGTCACCATTGGGCCCCAGTGCCAGTTTCTTAACCCCATTTACTCCAGGGACGGTCTGACCCTGCCTGATGTACATGACTTTTGATAAAAGTGTCTGCTAAATAACTGTCATATTCATTTGAAAAGCCTAAACAAAGACACATGACCAATCAGAAGCCTGCACTGACTCTGCTGAGCAGAAGCTCATTCCAAGATGCTAAGGCACGAGGGAAGTCCTAAAAAAATAAAAATAATAAAAAAAAAAACCCATCCCGTATTTCCTCAGGGGAAGCATTTCAGGAGCTCCTCTTGTTGCGTGGGGTGAGGGACAGGGGCATCTGGGGGGGGGGGGGGGGTACCAGGCATTGAGGCGCAGAGGTGCCTTACCTCCATGGGTGTGCCGTTCTCATCCAGGACACTCAGCATCACCTCTACATTTTTTGGAGCCTTCTTCTTGCCCCGGTCGAACTCCCCCTGCAGCAGTGTCACGTAAATGTCATTCCGTACGTTTCCTGGGGGGAGGGGGGACAGGACAACATGTAAAAAGGTGAGAAGAACCATCACCCCCTAACAAGTGCCACCAGAGGGCGGTAACTGTAGCCACATTACTGCGTATGGGGTGAGGGGTAATGCAAACCTGGCAGGATTATTTCAGGGAAGCCCATTTTGCGGACTATGATGGTGCTGCGGTCCACGAAGTGTGGGTAGTCCTTCTGAACCTGGCTGAGATCGCCGGGGAGCAGCTTCAGGGTCACGAACAGGCCTGAAAATGCAGACGGGCATGCTGAGGCCGGCACGCAGACTCTCGGAGCAAGGCGCGGACGCCATGCAGGCGTAACGTACGAGAGCCACTGCATCACCATCACTGTTTCAGAAGAACAGTCAGTCCCCCACGGAGAGATGGAAAGGAGATCCGGGGGAAAGGGCATAGGCATTGGGGGGGGCAGCACCTTGGCCCTTGTGGTTGACCTCGCGGGTGGAGATGACTTTGTTGAAGACGGCACTGAGGGGCTCATTCTCCCCGATGACCCGGGATGGCATCAGAGGCGACATGATGAGCTGCCTCTGTCGGATGTAGGTCTCCATGGCGATCCTGAGGCAGGAGGAGAGAGATGTTCGTGCATACACACAGCCAGAGCCTGACCCAAGAATATGGCCGATTAGGATTAAAAAAAATATTTATACAGACGGGTCAACCAAATCATTACCCAATGATTTATTTGTTTTTTTAATTGGTGAGTGACAGAGGAGGGGAAACTGGGGGCCAATCAGCTTTCAACTGTGGCCAGTGCCCCTGTGGCTCCACCCCCTGTATGTACCCCGGAAAAAAATGTAATCATTAAAAAAAGCAGATGTCAGCTACAGGCTCGCTGTCAGTGACTAATCAGCTACAATCCCATAGCTTTGACTCCCATAACTATATTTACATCTATTCTGAGCAAACCCCAGAGTAAAATCAAAACTGTTCAAATTCAGCAGCCTCTTGAGGGATTAGCATAAGTGGAGGTGATTCACGCGGGATGAGGACGTGCGGATGGCGAGGCAGCTGGCTGGCGGCCCCGCGTGTGGGACCCCCCCCACGTGTAACGCCAGCCAGCGGCCGCACTGAGAGCACTCACTGCTGGAAGGGAATGAAGTGCTGCTTCTCCTCGTCGTCCAGCCTGCCGTGAGCGATGTCCGTGACATCCATCACTGCGGAGGCAAGGCCTTATGGGTAATCGTCACCCAGCAACACTCCACCCACGCCATGTCATTACCAGCTTCTCTCTTAGGTGAGCGATTTTTTTTTCCCCCCTTTTTTTTTTTTTTTAAGCCTAAAGGCTCTCGTATCCACTATAGTTTACCTCACAATCCCTTGTATTCCATGAAACATTCGACTTCCTAAGTATCCGTGTTTAAAAGGATTACATTAAGTTTATGAAATGTGTTACAATTCTGTGGTTTTCAAGAACAACATGCAGCTATCTAGACCATGGGTGGACAATCTTACCCGAAAAAGGGCCGGTGTTAATGCAGGTTTTTGGGATAACCTTTAGGTCAGCTGCCCAAACCCAGGTGTGAGGACTCTACAGCCCTCTAATTAGTAACCAAATTAGGGAGTTGCAGTGAAAACCCGCACACACAGCGGCCCTCTCTGGATAAGGCTGGCCACCCCATGCCTCGGTCTCAACGTTGTCAAATATGAGAACTTTTCTCATACTGGGATTTTTGCTTGTTGCGTTAACTATGTACCATGTAGTTGGCTTGTTTTGCATTATATTGCACTGCATTGTCCTCCCTCATTCCTGCGTGAAAACGCCTTGCCGCGCTTTCTTACAAGGCAGACACGGAGGCGTCCTTTCAGACCGAACCTGTGAAACTCAATACAAATTACTGCACGGTGATGTTTATTTATTTTTCAACTGACTAAATGGTTTTACAGCTGCTGAGCGGAGCTGCACTCCTGACCTTTGCCCGCTGCACAGCAGCAGTCACTGCCAAGGCTCTAGAACAACGCGGTCACATGACCCACGACAAAAGGTGCCAGATACAAAGCAAACGACCTGGGATCAGTTACATCCCCGGGGCTGACTGTGGCTGACACATTCCAGCCCTCTGTTTCACACCGCGATTCGGTGCACTTACTCCCTCCCTCCATGCGGTGGCAGTAACGGCAGTTTGATGCTACACGTGAAAATTCACTCCCTCCACCCCAGGACACAGGGGAGTGTTTATCGCACTTCCAGAAATTTCTCCCCAGGCCATTAGGGGCGGTGGGATGGAGGGGGTCAGGGCATCAGAGGGTCAGAGGAGGGAACAACTCTGATTTCCACCACTTCATTTTTCTTTTTAAGGTATTGCAACTGAAGCTAAAACTACAGCTTCGGGTCGTCTTCTTGCAAACACATTCATAAGGTTTCTTCTGTGAAAGAAAAAAAAACTCCACCAAACTGGCCACTGACCACAACACGTGGTACACTGAATGAACCACACACTGAACAAGTACAGGTGAACTATGTCAGACGGACCTCCAGCCAGACGACATGCCGGGCATACAGGAAAGCAAGCAGTGTGTTGCAGCGCATAAGAAAACACATAACGGACGCTGGCAAAACCACCTGCACTACCCTGCCCTGCCTGAAGGGGGAGACACTCACCAGCCACGCCGAAGGGCCTGCGTAGGCCTGCCGTTTGTTTCTTGCCCTCCTTCGGCTCCATCCAGCCCACTCGCACGATCTGACAGACCAGGAAGAGTCGCTGGCGGATGAGGTCACTGCTGCTCAAGTCCTGGGGATGGAAACAGAGTCTGAAGAGGTCAGAAGGTCAGGGGCAGCCTCCTATTGGCTCAGCTATGTGTCTTGTGCAGCCTCCTATTGGCTCGGCTATGTGCTTTGTTCTGCTAGATACCTAGCTTTGTGATATGGTGTACATTAGCTACAGGGGGATGAAATGGCACCGTGTGGAGGAGGGCTCAGAGGAAGAGAGGGACCCAGGGGATGAAGAGCCGATTGATGCTGGGAGAAGGAGAAAAGGAGGCTTTCTGAGGAAAAGCGGGGAGGGCTAGAGAGGGCCGGAGGGCGGCCGACGCACCGTAAACAGGGCAGGAAGGTTGTTGAGCTTCTCGAGCTCCTTGGGCATTCCTGTGCTGTCCCAGCGCACCATCAAGTTCTCACTGTGGCAAGCAGATGAGGTCTGAGGTCTCACTCAGTAAGACAGCATTGGACACATGCTGCCCGCAAGGCCCCTAACGCCCCCAATGGCAGACCCCCCCCAATGGCAGACCCCCCCCAATGGCAGACCTGATGAATTCCGACTGGTCGGGGTCGTAGAGTGACATGAGCAGCTCGGCGTCCTCCCCGATGTTGCACACAAAGTTCTTGAGGTTCATGAAGAGGCTGTAGGTGTGGACCACGCTGAACAGCGATTGTCTACGGGTGTCCAGGTTCTGCAGCCGGGTCTGCAGCCAGAGGACACGCTCAGTACCGTGCCAATTATTAGATTACGTAAGGCTTTCCGTTTTATTATAAATCGATACCCAACTTCTGCAGACCTTATCAGGAGCACAACAGCCAAACCCGAACCCAAACTGCAGACCCCTCACGCAGCCGAACATGAAGGAAATCGGCACTCCACAAGCCCCTGGAACACTCGGCTCCCTTTGCCTAAACGCCCAGAGAGGTGAAGTGCCCCACTGCTGACCTTCTCCTCCTGAATCCTCTCGTCGATGCTGTGGGATGCCGTCTCGTGGGCCCGGAACAGGCTGATCGTGCTGCTGCAGTCTGGGTCCAGCGTGTTCCCCGCCTCATCCCGGACCACCAGGTCTAGACCCAGGATCCTGCCCAGCAAAGAGGGGGATGGAACCATGGGGGGGGGGGGGTGGAGTCATATAAACCACAGCATGGCTCTCAAAGGCAATATCAGTACTTTCAAGTAACCAAACATAACAAGGGAGATAGTAAATAAGTAAAGTAAAATATATTTATAGAGCACATTTCAATACGAGTGCACACCACATGACTAGGCTTGGGCAAAATTAAGTTGATACGGTATACCCAGAATACTATGATACCTTATTAATCTTGTTAATCTAGTTGTAATCTTGCTATTCTGGTTCACCCCCACTCAGCAAATTTTATTGCCAAGATTTTATAATACCAGAATAGTACTGCTTTTGGAAATACACTAAGGAATGTATGCCAGTATGAAAAATTAGATATCACCCAAACCGAGAGATGACCTACGCCCAATTACGAGAAATCAGGCACACCTACAAACTGGAACAGGCCAAGGTTTTAAATATTAATTAGCCATACCATAAATTGGCAAAAAAATCCCGCATAAATCAAAGAGGAAACCATTACAGTCAATCTACTACATCTTCAGGCACAAGGTAATAACATTTATGCATACAAAGCAGAACCCAGAGTCTCACCTGTTTCCATAATCGATTTTGGCCGTGACCTTCTTCTTCAGCTCGACCAGGTCGTCCTTGGGTAGTGTTCCGGACACAATCTGGGAGCGGTACTCGATGAGGCTGTAGGCCATCTGCTGCACATTGCGGAACAGGGGGTTCTGGCTCGTCTGCCGGGGAAAAGAAACGGAAGAGAAGACATCAGCGTTGGCCATTAAGCCTCCCTGATTTGGCAGGGCTAATCAGACATGGGCCCTGATGGACCGCCAGGATCTGAAGTATTAGAATTAGTGGCTCACTGATATCCAACACACAACTCACTCCTCAAATAAGTGTCTAAGAGAGGGTCAGTCAGCCCTTTACTGCAGGGGCACTCCTGTAAGCCCAGGGGACATACTCACCACATAGAGCTTGTGCCAAATCTGTGCCCATTCCCTAAGGGTGGCTCCCAGCTCATGCACTAGTGGCAGATCTGCTGGAATAACAGTTTCCTGCTGGCTGCAAGGAACAGAAGTGGACAGTTAGGGTTGGGGTCAGGATGGAGTCAGGGGCGGGGTCAGGGTGCGGGATCAAAGTGGAGTCAGGGGCGGGGTCAGGGTGCGGGATCAGAGTGGAGTCAGGGGGCGGGG
>JAODKL010000040.1:8636264-8648541 GCA_026780765.1 Petrocephalus schoutedeni | reverse complement strand
AGGCGGGGTCAGGGCAGAGTCAGGGGGCGGGGTCAGGGGAACATCGTGATCCACAATTAGGATAATGATTTCCATACCACGCCTACCCACACCAGCAATGCTCCTCCTCGAGTGAGTAGGCTGAGCATTTCAGAAGCTATAATCC
Source organism: Petrocephalus schoutedeni (assembly GCA_026780765.1). Lineage (NCBI taxonomy): Eukaryota > Metazoa > Chordata > Actinopteri > Osteoglossiformes > Mormyridae > Petrocephalus > Petrocephalus schoutedeni. The sequence goes on along the minus strand of JAODKL010000040.1, from coordinate 8,648,396 downwards.
ACAGTCTCCTACTCTACAGGAATGTGACCTTCGAAAGGCCTGACATTCAGTGACATTAAAGCCATCTAACAATTCGAGTGATTAACATATCTGCCCATTACATTAACACCAGAGTGAAAAGTATTTGCTCGTTTTCCTTCATTATTCATTAAATAATTAATTAGGCCATCAATTATTATAATTTCACATTAGCAAATCCAGCACTACATTGTTCGGGTCTCCTCAAGTTTCCCAGGTTCTTAATAGCATCGCAAACTTTCTTTATCATGACTGAAAAATTAAAGTAAGCCATAAAAATTATACAGAAAATGCTGATAGTAATCATGCCTGGTAAAGACTAATCCTTCAATAATTTTACACAAAGCTGTATTATTTTTATGTGACTTGCTCATATAACTGAATGGCAAGGTGATATCAGTCTTTGGGACACAGGGCCAATGCTCCTATCCAACTCCTGTTCCATAACCACTCTGACAACTGCTGGCCTAAAAATGCAAAACTCATTCTCCGCCTGCCACCACTGACCCTGTGCGTTTTAAAGCAAGCGGTGAGTGGTGTGATTTAACAGAGTTGCATAAACAGGATGGTCAGTGTGCTCCCCCGGAAGAGCTGGCGGGGTCCAGCGCCCGCCCACCCTACCCGATGCCTTCGACTCTGGCTTCCTTCAGGTGGATGTAGGAGGCTGGAAAGATGCCCTACGAGAAAGAATAGAAAAAGCCCGGTCAGCTTACACTGGCATGGCCAGTACGCGCCTGTGTGGACGTAAAGGTGACACACGTACCTTCTGCGATTTGTCTCGGAGAGTGTATCCTCTGTACCACCCTGGACAAGTGCGGGGGGGGGCAGGGCGACAGAGAGGGGTACCAGAGTGAGCGTCATGTTGTCACCAGTGTGAAATCCCCGAATCCCCCAGTGCCGGCCTCGAGCAAATGACGCGTGACCCCGCACATCAAGTGGAGCAAAAGCACCCCCAAAGTGAGGAGCAAAGTGGGGCCCGGGGTCGGGGCGTCGAGGTGGGGCCCAGCTCTCACCTTCAAACGTCTCCAGGATATGCACCGTGTCCCCCACCTGCAGAGGGAGCTCGTGCTGTCCCTGGGTGTCATAGTTGTAGATCGCTGGAGAGGGGAAACCATGGTCAGTGATTTCGTTTGGGCAATACTGTTTGGGCATGGTGGTGGTGGGAGGGGAAACAAAAAGGGAGTGGGTGGCACAAGATCAGAAAGGAAATTAACCATTACATGCCCACCGTTTAAACATGCCCGGGGATCTGACAGACCCCAAATGCGACATAAGGGTTAAAAGATATTTATGTGTATGTGTGTATGTGTGTGTGTGTGTGAATGTGGTGCGTGGGAGGGGGCCTACTCACTTGCCCCGCCAGAAGCGATACAAGACACCCCCCCACCTGCTCACAGACAGAGCAGTTTACACCACTTACGGCTACATTTCAAAAACAAGGAGGTGAGAGGCACTGGTGACCCACAGCGTGGGAACACTGCTTACTCTGCAAGCGGGGCCATGTGACGCGCCGATGCCTCACAGATTACCGCGAGGGGAGGGGGGGGGGGGGGGCCTTCCTATTTCACGCAGCTCAAAGCATCAGGAGAATTGTAACGCGTCAGAAATGCATGCAAGCGCACTGAAGCGTAATTAACAGAGTGCGAGGAATCAGATGCAGCCACGCCTGACACCTAAAAAGATATTTCACTTCAAAAACATTTTGATTATTTGTAAAGCCATTCCTAAAAAATCTTTCTGATTTATACAGGTGAACACTCAGCCTACACAGGAGAGTGCTGTACCAAAACACGTTAAGGGAAAATCTGAGTCAAGAAGGCAAGAGCCGTCCTCTGACAGCAACTTTCACAGCCGTGCAAGCAGTCTCCACAGGCCGAGACATGCCACAGGCCACGCGATCCGCTGGGTGTCAGCTGTAAGCCCACATCATTGGCTCTCCTCTTCCGGGGGGGGGGTTCCCTTTGATTGGACACTGGGGAGGAGGGTCGGGGGGTACTTTAATGGGCAGCTCCTCTGCATTTCCCAGGGGTACCCCGGTGACATCTACGACCCCCCAACTCCCCCTGCAGTTTAGGAGTGGGAGTCAGAGGCCAATCAAAGTAGGAGTAATTTCCAACAACCACTCCCACAGCACCTTCCTCCACAGTACTCCCCCCCATCCCCCGCCAGCACACAGACGCAGCCCCTGCCCAGACTTGCCCTGCCGTCCTCCCATCTACCAGGAAGAGAACGCGCCCGCGTGCCGCCACAGCCAGCGCCGAGCGTGTGGAGCGCCGGGATCCCGGGGCCCGGAGTGCATGCCTGACTCCTGCAGGTACGGTCATGCCATCTCAGCCCCAGGCTGTCCTTCGGCTTAACCGTTCCTGGAACTCTTTTCTTTAACACAGCCTGTTTGCAGAAACAGACGCATCCAACCGCCCGTTATCAGTCCCCGGCACAGCCAGTTTACCACGCGGTGACACCGGAATTAGGGCCCCAGCACCAACCGCAGAGGAGGAAGTGGCTTAGGGGGACAGGAACTTGGCATGGGGGCCCTGGGCAAACTCAGAGCTGCAACATGCACATTTGATCGGTATCTTTTCTCCCACCCCCCCACCACATCGCATCCTGCCCTCACAACGGTGTGACTGCCCTGCATACACTATGCTCTGTCCAAACGAAGACACCCCCCCCTCCCCCCCATCTTGTTGGAATTAAATCATCAGAGCCCAATACAGCTACTAGCAGCTTAGCGCCCGGCACCATTCCCCTGGGAGAGACTCCCATCCGTCACAGTTGAGGAAGGCAGGCCCAAAGCAGACAAGTCCGGGAGGCATCGGTTCACCCTTATTGCAGGTCTTGGGGACTCCAATAACAGCCACAATAACACGGGGAGCAAGGAAGCTCCTTATGGAGTTAGAACCCTGCCAAAACGTCACAAATACACAGAACACGTTCCACAAAGGCCCTATGATCTGCAAACAACCCGGACGTAATTTATAAATGACACACAATCCGTAAACATGCACATCAGCTTTGCAAATACAGAACATACGTCTCACATAAGCACAACGCGCTTTGCGAAAGCAGAACACTGCTGTCAAACCAATACTTTGTGTTTTGCCAATAAGAATACAGCTAGCAAAAATAAAAAGAACGTCTTCCACAAATATAAAGACAGAATAAAACCAATTAGAAACATTTTATCATTGTTACTGGTCATTGGTTTTACGGATACAAGACATTTTTTACAAGTGGACAGCAACATGGAACATTTGTGGATCACGTGACTTTTGGCAGCATTGTTCCGCGCTGATTCATACACAAATGCACGGAGTTCCACACAAATACGGTGAGCCCCGAGACAGCAGGTGGCACTGTCATGCGAAATTTCTTCCGGCTGCAAAACTCCTTCACCCTGTAACATGTGACTCAGCAGTTAGGCCGTTGACCCAACGTGAGGATGCAGATTCAAGGTGCCACGGAAGTGTCAACTTTATACTTAGGGATGCAGCAGGAGTCCGGCCACACCAATAAAAAACATTCACAGATGTTTTTTTAAAAAGTGTATTTTAATGAATTATCATTAAGAAATCGTTTACATTTAACTTGATGAAGTGCAACCGACGTTTAATTACATTGTTAATGTATTGTGCTTATGTGAGTATGTGTGTTTTGTATTTGCAAAGCTGATGTGCACATTTATGGATTGCGTGTCATTTATAAATTACATCCGGTTTGTTTGCAGATCATGGGGCATTTGTGGGACGTGTTCTGTGTATTTGTGATGTTTTGGCAGGGTTCTAACGCCATCGCTCCTAAGAAACCAGCCATTGTGCTACTCGACATCACTAACACTGATAAGCACCAACAGCAGCCATTGTGTAACCGCTATAAGATCTTCACCAAAATCAAGAGAAGCTACACTTGAGTATAGCTAAATGAGTAAAACATGGCATTTTGAAACACAAACCCAAAAAGCGCGCTGGCAAGCTTATGACTAAGTAGGTAGCTGGCCAGAGATCCACAGCCAGCTTAACATGTATCCAGAGAGAGCAAGAGGCTCAGAGGAGATGAAGGCCCGGCCCCCTCCAGTGACCAGCAGTTTCCTGACTGTCCTATAAAGACCTTGGGGCCGAGATCGACACACACAACCAGGGAAAACAACGGCCTTTATTATGGACAGCACTCACACAGAGATACAATGGAGCACTTCACGGGCCGGACAAGGCCCGGGTCACATCCCCAGAGTCCTGCTGGCAGCTACTCAACAGCGCCCCCGCTGGTCACGCCGGGCCAACACAGCTCACTCAAGGCATTGTTCCCTCTCTGCCAGTGACATCATTGCCTGGCGGGGCACAAGTCGACACACGGCGTCACCGATCTCAGCAAGCGACAGGTCTGTCCCTCTGTCCCCCCCCCCCCCCCATCCCAGCATGGCACAGACCCTGCGCTCCTACGCTCACACGCCCCCTCCGTCCCTGCCGGGCAACTCCTGGGGCATGCCTAGTCCCCCACACAGTGACAGCGCGCGTGCACCCCTCGGCAGCAGGAGGCAGGTGGCGGGGAAACGGGAAGCTTGCTAACTTCTGCAAACAGGCACTGGAATCAGAACTGGTTCCGACTGCAGTTTTAAAAAAGCAACAAGTTCTCTGGAAAGAAAAGTAAAACAATGGCACCTCTGCCATTTCTGATGGGCGGCAGCTCAGGGGTGACCTGGAAAAGGACGGGTCACACGCGAGGGTGGGGGGGCACTGTCCAGTGACAGGCACTGCATACCTGCAGAGCCAAGCCCTGCTGCCCAGTAGGCGTGACTGGTGCTTCCCACTGAAGCTGCCTGCCTCCCCACGTGTGTCTTGCTGCTCATAGCCCCGGGACAGGCTTTACCCCGTGGGCAGCATTTACTGCTCACGATCGGGGGCAGCCTCTCCCTCCTCATCAAAGCAGCCTGCATTCAGGCAGATCTGCATACCGCCACGGCTGGGCTTCTTTAGGATAAGTAAAATACATGGCACTTAAAATACCTCTGTAATGAATGTTTTCTATACTATTTTTTCCAAAAAAAAATCAGTTTATTAAACAAAACGTTATTAAGTTCATCTATTGCTCCAGTGGGCATTTTGGCGTGGGATTGTGTTAGTGGGACTTCTCCCGTGTCAGCCCGATCCCGGTGGCGGTGCCGCTGCTGGGTGCCGGCCGGCCGGCCGCGTTTACCTTCGGGGCGTGCCGGAGCTCCGGAGCTCCACTGCCCGCGCACCGCACCCCCGTCCCCGCCTCACTTTAACTCCTTTTCTTGGGAATAAAGAGCGTTTCGGTCAATCTGGAAGCTACCCAAAGCCCGCCGCGGCCAGCCCGGTAACCTGGGCGAGTTGGGAAAAGTTTTTCGTCCAAATAAAGTGTCCCAGTCGGCTAGGGAGCGGCCGGCACCTTCTGCCGGGCTGTCCCGCCGGAACCGAGCCGCCTCACTCCCGCTCCCGGTCCCCCTCCGCCGGGAGCCCCTCTTAGACACGCCGGAGCCCGGGACGCGTGAAGCGCACCGAGACGGCCAGACGGGAGCCGCGGCCGGGCGGCGTGCCTCTCGGCTCCCCCTCGGAAAAGTTTCACGCCGTTAAGTGAAGTTACCTACCGCCGAGGTTCGGCGGCGGACGGGACGGGACCCGGGCGCGGCTCGGAAGCACTCACCCACGCCATACTTCTCCCTCTTGGTGGGGATCCAGCGGGTCATCGCGGGGCTGGCGGCTTCGCTGGGCGGATAAATAAATAAATAAGGCCGGTCGGTGCGCGGAGCCTCTGGCTTCGGACATCACAGTTCCGCCATGATGACTGGCGAGGGGGAGGGGAGCGGCTCGGCGAGGCGCCCGGAGCCTCGCGCACGTGAATCACCACCGGCGGCGGCACCTCTGGCGGCCGGACGGGCGGCCGGAGCGCGCTTTGGGCGCTGCAGGATCCGGCGCAGGAATCCATTCATTCATTAACTAATCGATACCCCGAATCTCAGTGCGCTACCTGTGGGATTTACGGCCACCTCCAGTACTCAGATTCTAATATGTACCTACTACATCTTTCTAATAAATTTAAACAAAACTTTTAACATTTATATTCCTTTGAATCTTTTATATATTAAAAAAACTAATGCATACAAGTATAACAACTATAGTTGTTAAAAACACCAGACAATGAAGTAGACCAGACAATTTTAACTACCTTAAGTTAACTATAGACTAGTTGAAGAGCACATTCTGGATTTACCCGTTTTAAAAACATTCAAATGGACAGCAATGATTATAAAATAATTAAAAGTTAAATCAACCCAATAATAGTAAGAAATCACCGTCAGCGGATGTAGACCGCGGGGAGGCGCTCGAACGTCTTCGGGGTGAGCGTCACTAATGGAGCTTAAATCAAATTAAAGTTTATTTATGAAATGCACAACAGTACAGCAAACACGGGTATATAAGCAAGAAATGAATTTCGTTTGAGCTTTGGGGGGAGAAAAGCTGAATGTGTAGAAAAATACTGGACAAATCAGTTAATGTAAAAATGTTGTTCAGGAAGGTTGAGACAAAAGCCCCCTAATGTTAGTATACCCGTGTCCAAAACTAGGCTGCTTTATAAGTGGTTAAAAATCTTTTTGCAGATTTTACTTTACGAAATTTACGTTAATAATGTATGAGATTATTATCCAAGATCAGGGCTGCCAACTTTTCTCAGCTAGTTGGCATGAGATTTCCTGTTCGAGACAAGCCTGCGCACGCATTTACATGTATGCAAGCGATTTATTACCTTGTAAATAGTACGTAGGGTTTGCAAACTACCCTACTGCCTTTGATGTAGCTAATTTTATGTTTATAACGGAATAATGTTGACTTGCTGTAAGATTTCTTGCGTGAGCGCAAAAGTCTGAAAGAGGATGTTGCGCCAAATGCGTGAGAGATGGCAACCCAAGGCTGAGTCAAGATAAGGTATTCCTGGATATACAGTCATGTGAAAATTCTCAGGTTTAACATGTCAGGACATAATTGAAATATCATCTGCTCGTTAGCAGATCTTAAAATTAGGTAAGTACAACCTCAGATGGACAAAAACACAGGACATATTACACCATATCATTATTTACTTAACTAAACCAAAATGGAGAAGCAGTGTGTGAAAAATTACATACACAGCTTCCATAGGAATTAAGGGGGTAAATAGCAGCCAGGTGCCACTAATCAAATGCACCTGATTGATCATCAGCCAGTGTGACCACCTCTATAAAAGCAGAGGTTTTGGCAGTTTGTTAGTCTGGAGCAGCCACATAGCAATGAGGAAACCCAACAGCAATGATCTTTGAGAAGTAATTATGCTGCCCATCAATCTGAAAAGGGTTATAAGGCAGTTTCCACACAATTTGAAGTCATTCTACAGTGAGACACTTGCAGATCTTCCCCGGGAGTGGACATCCCAGCTAATTCACCCCAAGGTCTGACCACGCAATGCACTGATAAACTGCAAAAACCCAGAAAGCTACTCCGATTCTACGGGCCTCAGTTCGCCTGTTAAAGTTCAGGACGGTACAACTGAAATGATGTACAATCTGGAAATGATGCATAGCGTTATGTTTGGCAGAAACCGAACTGTGCATCGGCACAGATGCCTCATGCAAGCTGTCATGCACAGTGGTTTGAGGGGTGATAAATTGGGCTTGCTTTGCAGCCACAGGACTGTGAGGCCACCTGTCTATGAAATGGGGTCATGCAACAGGACAATAATCCAGACCCAGTAGAAATCTTTTGGTGGGACCTTAAGAGAGTTGTGCATAAACTAATGCCCGCAAACCTCAATGAACTGACACAACATTGTAACAATGATGTGAGACTGATAGTCATACAGAAAATGATTACTTTAACTTATTGCTGCTAAAGGTGGTTGTACAAACTATTGTACATGGGGTGTACTTGGACTTTAACACATGGCTTCTTGATATTGGTTCCTTTTGCTAAAGGGCATGTTGGAATCTGTTGTGTTTTGCACCTGAGGTTAGACCTAAATATTTTTAGAATCTGGTAATGGCCGGATGACTTTATAAACGTCCTGATATGTAAAACGATAGACCTGAGTATGTGCTTTTATTTTTTCAGATGACTATAGATTGCCTAGAAATTGTGGCTGTAAACCTCAGACACGCATAGCCTTTTACTTTCTCATGAATGTTTGTGACTCTCCACAACTACACTGTCAGGAAAAAAGTACCAATTTGTACCTTTGGGGGTATTGATACTGGTCCTGCACCCTCAAAGCTCTGCCAGTTGTATAAGTGTAGGTAAATATACCTTTTAAAGGCTCAGAAATGGCCTCTGAAGAACATTTTTGTACCATTGATGGTGCATTTTTGTTTGTACTTTGGGGTACAAAACTGTGCCAGGGCTGTACCCCTTTTTCTGATGGTGTAGGCCCATCTGTTTCTACCTAAAATAAGTGTGATCACTTTTAGTTAATTGTGTGATTCAACCACATAGACACATACACACAGAGTAATGGATTTAAATTATGCCTTTTAAAAATAGCTGTCTGAGCAATCCTTAACTATCTTTTCCAAGTAAGTAATAATAAACATAACATTAAACTTGAACATCAATGCATCTACCATCCTTTGCAAGTATATGGTGACAGTATTAGATTATCCCAGGAAGCACAGAATGAAGGGCAGGTAATATCCTGCTTAATTCACTTTGGACTATGGTACCAGAGTAGGCCTACTTCAAAGATACCAGCTTAAGGGAGAGAGGGGAGACAGACTCAACATACACACAGCTACAGTGCCTCCCACACAGAAAATTGATGGTTATTATAAATGGGTCTAGTAATATAATGTATTCCGACGTTTTTAAATATTTATATGCTTTAATTATCTAAGAGTGTTTTGTTAGAATAGTGCTGGGCTGTTTTTGGCAGCTTGTCGGGCTTCCGAGACTCCTGCCTAGGGGGAAGCGTTATTAGTGTCGATCCTGTGATCATCTAAGAGCAAGTCCGCTCCCAAACAGCGCCGGGATATTACCGGGGGACCCTTTCAAGAACAAACTACTGGGAAGGGTGTACATCTGATGATGATAAACCAGTAATTATACAGAGTGATCTTTACAGCGTTCCCAAAACCAAAGGAAACCCTAAGTTAACTACGGCTTTAAGACGTTTAACTTCAAACGAGGTGTTAACTCGTGGGGAAACAATAGTTCCGCATATTTCAATAAAACTTTTAATCAAAGTTTTTTTCGTCATCAAAGTTAAACGTATACCTCTACACAAAAGTCACCGTCTACTTTTGTATGAGTTCCTGTTCAGCTATTTGCCAGCTTTATAAATGCTGGCTTGTTTCTTACAATAAATCGGAGGCTCTTTAACTGCATCGAGCGCTTTGCGGCTGCTGAATAATAAACGTAATGGTTAAAAAGAAGCATATTGTGTTTGCCATTATCTTTCAGGCGGTGGTTATTGATCTTTTAAAAAAAAAACATCTTGTTTTTTTAATATTCCGTTTCGGATATACAGACACCCATATTCTACCGAACTTGCCATTTTGGTAATGAAGAAATGTTTGGGTCGGTGTCCCGATTGTTAATTGCTGTTTTCAGTGACTGTTCAATTATCGGAATTGCTGACGTACACGTTCATTCGGTCGTTGATTCATTCATTCCTTGATTTATTGGTTGATTGATTCCATTTCCCTGGGGGCGTCGGGGAGTCCTCCACAATACGATTTTCGGAGGGGGGATAGACAGATCGAAACCGCCCACCACCCTACTTTTTGTCTTCGCACCCCTGGAAAAAAAATAATTTTTCGAAACCCGTTAAGCGATTTATAGCGACCCTACTATGTTTCCTGTAATTTTCTGATAGCGGGTGATATTATCATGGTGTGTGGCTGTGTGTGCCTTGTGATGGACTGGAACCCAATCTTGCGTGGCTTCCTGGGATTGGCTCCAGGCTCACTGTGATCCGGTATCAGATAATCAGTTAAGGAAAATGGGGTGAATTCCCATTATTGATTCTAAGGTGTATATTAATTTCTCCTGTGTCACTTATTGACCAGTGACAGGTGTGTTTTGATTCTTATTTCTCATGCATTGAGACAGAGTGTTACTGGTCTGCTGCCCTTCCTGCCCAAAAAGGACCCCCCTCTGTCATGTCTGCCAATTTCATCAAACTCTGCATAGCACAGGCTGTGATCCTGGCCCAGTTCTTTGGTTTAGACCGGGCCGCAATCCAGGTCTGTTTCCATTCTAACCTCTCTTAGGGCACATCATTTATTACAGGTCATGTCTCAGTCCCATATCACGGTATGCCGACTCATCTGTGAGTAAAACATTAGGACTGATGGGCAGTGTTGGGGGTAGGCATACGAGGGGCCATAATTCATAGAGGGGCCACCCTCATCGTTAGCCAATGATATGCTCTGAATAAGTTAGTGACAACAGAGCGGAACTTTGGGGCCAATCAGATTTCACATCCCAGTGGCTTGGGATGTGAGGGAAAAGATGTAAATAGCCACCAGAAACGAAATGACAACAAATAAAATGAATAACCAAGTCAAACTGCAGTATGATGAGCAGTTACAGCACAATAAACTGAAACAGAGAGAAATGTTCATGAAAATTATGCATAGGAGTTATGATTTCATAAAAATTATAACAGAAGGAAAATTTAAATATTGCAGTGGCACACTGGCTCAGTGAGTAGCATTGTAGCCTCGCAACTGCACCTGTGTGTGTGTGCCACACATTCTTTCTTCTTCGAACAAGTTTCAGTACTGTGGCTTCCTCCTGCAGGCTAATGACATGCAGTTAGATGTGTCTAAATTGCCAGCTGAGTTTTTAATTTCACACCTGTAGTTTTCCCACAGGCCAGTGCGAAGGCTCCTCTGGCACTGGCTTTGACTGGGAAATGTGACCTACTCACCACCAGAGGGAGCCAGTGGTCCATTTATGACACCAGCTTTCCACGTGGAGATCAGCACTGGCTCATTGATGACAGCAGGGGCTGGTGGTGCGGGAGCCTGGAGAGGGCCTGGGCCTGGGGCTGGGGCAGGGGGTAGCCCAAAGGGGTGCATGACGCCCCCCTCTGCACCCAAATACCTGATATTGGCAAAGTTTACTTCTTTTCATGTAATCACTTTAAGTCTTACCCCAATATTCCTGTAATGCTTATAATAAAACTGCATATTGTCGGACTAAAGACATAGATTTGTTTGATTTACCTGGGATTCATGTTTTCCTTATAATGTCTGCAGCAAGATTTGTATATCAGATGAAGGCCTTTCTTAGTTTGTTTGTATTTTGTTAAATATGACTTGATTCATGGTTCTATGTTTGATACAGCCATGGGTTTTACTGGTGTGATTCAGCTTCTGCAAGGTGGCTCAGTGGGTGCTCATGTTCTCTCACACCTCCAAGGCTGAACCTTAAATTCCACCCCCATTGTGTGTGTGTGTGGTCATGTATATATCACATTGTGGGAACAAAATGTCCCAAGAATGTGAGATAAATCTGTTATTTTTGTCCCCTCAAGGCGAAACTCAATTTTATAAAAAGAAAAAAAAAACAAATCTGTGACCATAATGAGAATTTTTAAATGCCTAAAGTCTTGTATTGTTGTTTGGTTAAATATGGTTAAGGTTAGAGCTGGGTATCTCTGTGTGTGTGTGCGTGCTATCTGTGATGGACTGGCACCATGCCCAGGTACTCATGTCTTGTGTCCTATAGTGCCTGCGATGAATTCCAGACTCCCTGCAACCCAGCACTAGAACTGATGAATTAATGGATGGATCAGTTCTCTCCTGGAACAAAAATAGAGTATATACTGCAGCCATTATTATATTACTTCTGTACGCTAGGATAATTTTGTTACTCAGGAGGTTGTTTTTTAAATATATATTTTAAAAATTATATTGATTTAAAGCTATTGCAGTTTTACACATCTTTGCAATTATTTCCTTGCGTGTAATCTAAGGCAGAAGATCAGCAGACCTTCTACAGCTGCTGTGTCATATAAGGAGCAGTGGCGTGCAGTGGGTGCCAGCCTGGGGTGGGCATTTGTGTACGCTGGACGGGCACTAGTGTTGGGGTGCCATTTAAGCAGGCACAAAGACGAGAACGAGTG
>JAODKL010000040.1:8588436-8606755 GCA_026780765.1 Petrocephalus schoutedeni | reverse complement strand
AAGGGCATTGTCTCCTTAGTCGGCCATTAAGCACCGCAACCCTGCCAAAGCATCCCGCATCTATCACAGCCTTTGCAAAAACGTAAACTCAGCTGTCGAGTAGGGTTAAGCGCTAAGACGTCTCCGATGTCACGGGTGGTCGTGCGCGAAGCCCGTGGGACTCGGCGCTGGCAGCCATTACTGAGTCTGCAGCATTAAAGGGGGGCCCTCCATCAGCCGGCGAGGGCGACGGAAACACTGCCTGCGAAAATAACACGCGTCTTCTATCCCCAAAAGAGCGCCCTTCACAAAGGGCTTGGGTCTGCTTCATTTCACCACAAGTCCAAGGTGACCTTCATTGGCGAATTCGAGGTCACCCGCATTGACGTCCAGTCAGCATGGAGTGAGAAGCATTATTGCGACGTCGGGGACGTTGTGGCTATAAAATGTCAGCAAACAAAAAGCACAGCCCTTTAAGGTTCACGCGTCGCCGTCGGGAAAATCGCTACCCGCCCTGGCCGCCCCAGGTTAGAGCGATTATGCTGCGTGCCGCTTTCCGTAGCTTTAAGCACTTAGACCGTGACAGAGAGCAGGCGGCAGGTCAATATGAAGTCATCAGATTTACAGCTCAATATGTTTCCCCCGTAAATGGATTGGAAACCAAACAAAGAAGATTAATGGTGATGTTACATGATGCCAAACCACCACCGGGGGCTCCTGAGATCTCATGCATTGAGGGGAAAAAGCTACAGCTTTGCAATCTGAGCTCGGAACGTATTGCTGAATGAACAAAATGACTCCCCAGTCCGATACATCAATGTGACGTAGCTTTCATTTAAGCACATCTCTAGACATGGCCCATACTGTCACATGTCTCATTCAGAATGTCTGTCTTGGGAAGTCTTTACAGTACTGCGGTTTGGGAGCAGGTACTCAGAGCATGCTGGGAAATGTGAGCGATGTTCTGCTAGGATATTGTACAAGATCTACAATGTGAAAATATTCATCCTGGGCGCATTTTTTATGGGAATTTGTAATTGTATTAATGCGAAGATAAAATGAAAGAGACAGTGAAAGTTTGAATCTAAATGTGACATATCAACATGTAATCAGAACGCCCGTCTCTCTTTAAATTATGCTATCATGTATCTTTCTGTTGCTTATATATATTTGCAAAAGAAATCCAGCCAGCAGGTATTCAGTTTTTATTTGTATTCCGTACATGATAGGTTGTTAGTGGAAGCATTTAACTAAGGCATTTTGATATAGTTGTATATCAAACACAATTGTGTTTAATAGGCAAATTGTGGTGACACATTCAAAGCACGTTATCCCCACCCTGGCAGGACATAGGCTGACGCAGACCCCACTCATGCGCCATTGCTCGCTCACATACACACCACTGGACGATCAGACATCACATAACCAGTATATGCCGTGATTCGCAGCCATTCCGCGTCGTTGCAGGCAGCCTCGTGAGCTCAGTTGTAGATATACATATCTATCGACATGGAGCACCTCGGTTTTTAGCACACGTGTGAACTGGATTTTCAGACAGCTTTTGTTTTCTTTCCAGAGGGAGGTTTATCCCACCTTGCGTACAGAAGTGTTTCCCAATCCGGCCCTGGGGGGACCCTCAGACGCCCCATGTTTTTGCACGCTCCCAGACCGTCAGGGAGCTGGGAGGGAGCAAAAATGTGGATTATCTGATGGTTCCCGAGGACTGGGTTGAGAATGACTGGTTTGCACGTCCTCCAGCTTAGTCTTTTTCTGTCTTCCCTGGTTTGTCATCCTTCGCTTCCTTCCCGTCCTTTTCTGCGGCCACTTCTCCCTCCTCCTCCTTCCCTTCCTCCTTCTCGGCATCTTCTGTCGCGCCCTCTTCTCCTCCTCCTTCTCCGGCTTCCTCTTCCCCCTCTTCCTCGTCCTTGCCTTCACCCTCGCCCTTGTCGCTACCTGCCACAACAGCACAGTGAGTTGAATGCAGAGACCGTGTTAAGACTACTGTGCCGAGACAGTGTCTGGACTGCCATGTACCACAAACCCTCATTTTGCCACCAGATTTTATCTGATTTGTCATCCATGACTAATGTTCCACCTTATCGTATAAACGTCGGATGTTCTATACCGAAAAAATATGACTGTGACCCACTTAAAAGTACAGCAGGAGTTCTTTGAGCTGCATTTTGCTTACACCTCCAGGTTTCACCAACTATGTGATCTATAACAGTGTTTCCCAACCCAGTCCTCAGGGACTCCCAGACAGTCCACATTTTAGCTCCCTTCCAGCTCCCAGCACACCCATGCCAGGTATTCGTTCAAGTTCTTGATTTGCTGGAAGCTAGAAGGGAGCAAAAATGTGGACTGTCTGGGAGTCCCTGACCACTCGGTTGAGAAACACTGGACTTCAGCTGTAACATTAGTACTACTTCTACCATTTGACCCTGTTTACTTTCATAAGAATGTCTGACCGGCTAGTTTTCGACCTTCTTCTGTGTGACACTCTGCTCTACACTGACCTTCCTCTCCCTCCTGCCCTTCCTCTGTCTCCTCCTCCTTTTTCTCCTCCTCTGCCTCCTCCTCTTCCTCTTCTGCGGGGAGGCCAGCCTCTGCGCGCTGGGCCTGGCTGGCAGAGACGACCATCTCATCGGCGGAGGAGAAGGAGGAGCTCAGCAGGCGCGAACTCAGCATGTAGGGGGCGCCAGAGCTCAGACTGGACTGAAGGGAGAACACGGAGCGGCCAAAGGAGGGCATGGCCGACACACTCTGGGAGTAGACGCTCTGCATGCCTCCTGCCATGCCCACGCTGAAGCGGGTCTCTTCTCCTTCCAGAAGTTTTCTGGGGAAATATTATGTTAAGCGAGAGAATCACATAATTTGGGTTTAGTACTCAGGCATCAGTCTACCACTATACCAGTTCAATTCAATTCAATTCAATTCATTTTTGTACAGCGCCTTTCAAAACAGAGTCACCTTAAGACACTTTGCATGGGTGTGTTGTGAAACACTACTACCAGTACCAGTAAGGAATATTCCATAGAAGCAAATGTGGGTGACAGAAGTATATGTATATGTATCATTATCTATGCAACCACAACAGAAACACTAGTGTGACACCATTAGGGATTACTGTAATATTAATAAAACCATTGCCTGTGACAATGAGGCTGTCTCTGCTGAGAATTATATGTTTATGTCATGCTGTCAGGCATTGCCCGCTGTTCTCACTCAGCGATTAAGGCTAATTTGTGGGCTGGGAATTTTAATCTCCCGTCAGAACGCATTGGTCACACACCTGTAGGCTGCGATCTCGATGTCCAGGGCCATCTTAACGTTGAGCAGATCCTGGTACTCCTTCAGGTAGCGAGCCATCTCGGTCTTGGTGGCGCTCAGCTCATTCTCCAGCTGGTTGATGGCCTCCTGTCGGGATGGGACCACGTCGGATTTGTGTCTATAGGGCCCTTGCCCTTCATTGGCCCTGAGTTCCTGTCCCGACGGGCCACAACCCGGACAAAAGACCTACACCTCCAGTAGGCGCCACTGTTCCCCGGTGTACCTGTCTGCTTGATGAGGTACGACTCCTGAGGGTCGTGACCTTCATGGAGTGACTCTTACCAGAGCGTCATTACCCAGCGGCATGCCTCTCCTCACAGAGTCTTTACAGCTTGTTTAAGGGGTTTAAGTGGCTGTCATTAGCATGCAGTCACAGGCTTGCATTTGTGTCACTCCTTGCATGCTGAGAATGTTCCGGCCTCACAGTGTATGCGCGTGAAAAATCCAACAGCCCGGGACATGAAAAAGGCCGAGACCAATAAGCCCAGATTCTATGCTGGGGTCTGCATCTCTAAGTACAAAAAGGATTACCCTTGTCTCCATGTCTGATACTGTCTATAGATGAAAGCCAGTACATAGTGAAATATCGCAGCCTCAGTGTCTGATTCGTACATTTAGTGACAGGAGAGATTATATAACGGCGCCTCTGAAGGACAGCAGCAGCCTCCTCTCTCCCGCACTCATCCCCCCCCCTCCCGCACGAATGCCCTGCTCGTTATCCGCATTGTAACCTGAGCCCTGCGCAGCGCTCCCTGCCCTGGGGGAGCCCAGCCGCCAGAGCCGAAGTGCACCGCTCGCTGTCCTGCTCGCTGCCCTGGTCCTTCTTCACGGAGACACACAGTCAGACACAGACTTGTCCGCCTTGATCCGTGGCCGTATCCGTGACATGAAAGTGCTGCTTGGTGCTGGTTTCCACAGGGAAACCCTCATCCCAACGTTACAGTTGTGGATGGGAGACTGAATTAGGGGTCTGGTCTAATATGAGGTACGCACTGAGGAAACAGGGTTAGGGCTCATTAACTGACCAAAAAGGTTGGGGGGACATGATCCGGGTTCAGTTAAGGAGCAGGAAAGGGCACAGTTAGGGTTCAGGGAGACACTGACCTGCATGGCAGCTATCTCAGCACTCTGCTTGTCCTCGACGTCCTGCAGTTGCTTCTCCAGGGAGTGGTTGACGCCGCGGCAGGCCTCGATCTCCAGGTTGCACTCCTTGATGAGGCGACGGTACTCACCGGCCTCGTCGCGCACGGTGCGGACGTCGTCGCTGTGGCGGGCCGCGTTCTCAGCCATGGCGCTCATTTTGCTGCGGAACCAGTCCTCGGCCGACTGCATGTTGCGCTGCGCCAGCCGCTCGTACTGGGCGCGGATGTCGCGCAGGGCGGCCGACAGGTCGGGCCCAGCCACCTCCGACTGCACGGACACCTGGGCGCTGTACTGCGCCTGCACCTGCAGCTCGGTGATCTCGCCCTCATGGACGCGCTTCAGGAAGGCCAGCTCCTCCAGCAGGGCGTCGACGCGCTTCTCCAGCTCCACGCGGGCCAGCGCCGCCTCGTCCGCACCCCTCCGGGCCTCCAGCAGCTGGGCCTCAGCCTCCTCGCGGGCCAGAGCCTCCTGCTCGTAGCGGGCCTGCAGCCCCTGCAGCTCCGCCTCCAGGTGGTCCCGCCTGCCCCGCGCAGCCTGGTTGTCGGCGCGCGCGTCCTCGACGGCGGCCCGCAGCTGGCGCGCCTCCTGCTCGTAGAGCACGCGCAGCCGGCTGGGCTCGCCGTGCCTCCTGCGCAGTGCCAGCAGCTCCGCCTCCAGCACGCGGTTCCGCTGCTCCAGCTCGTGCACGTGCTCGATGAAGCCGGCGAAGCGGTCATTCAGCTCCTGCAGCTGCACCTTCTCCTGGAGCCGCACCGAGCGGAACTCGGAGCTCACCTGGGCCGCCTGGCTGAGGTCCAGCTCCGGCGCGGAGCCCAGCAGGGACAGCGAGGCCGAGGTGGAGGTGGAGAAGCCGCGGCCGTAGTGCTGGCGGGGCCCGCCGATGGTCAAGGGCAGCGGGGACGAGTAGCTAGAGTACGTGGAGCGGCACGCGCTGACCGGGCTGCCGCGCGGCGCCACCCGCGGCCCGACGTCCACATAACGGCGCCGGTAGGTGGAGAAGTAGGGGTCGTAGCCGAGGGAAGTCATGGTACTCAGCGCTGAGGGGCCCCGTGTGGCGTGTCAGGCTCTGCTGCGTGTCCCCGAGCTGGACGCCGCTGTGGCTCCGCCGCCCTTTTATAGCCGTCGCTGAGAGCTCTGACGCAGGCAATTTCGGCACGACTGACAGCGCAGATCGATGGCAGCGGGCTGCCGCTGCTCTGGTGGTGAGAAGGAGGGAGGAAGAGGAGAGAGAGAGAGAGAGAGAAGGAGAGGGAGAGAATATGGGGGGTGGGGTACAGGAGGAATTACGACAACATTTTCAGCCAGGAAATGTTTTTGCTATGCTGTGGTGTCTCTTTTTTACCTCCCAGTACCAATATACTACAGCAAAAGTCATTTACAAGCACTTTATCCTCCAGGCCTCATAGCTAACGTGCATCACTTGTACGTAAAGTCGGCTCCTGATGCAATTCTGACACATGATTTGATTGTCAGAGACAGGGATGTGTCTGAGGAATGTTGAACTAAACATGACCCTCACAACATGTGCCATAAAGACACAGTGGTGTCTCTCTAGAAGGATGGGTGTGATGCTCTTTGCCTGAGCTGGAATTCTGCACTGCGGAGACGGAGCCGGGGAGCGGAGCACTGCAGCAGTGGCCTGCCGATAATGACTCAGCACTGCCACCTCTGGCCAGAGGTGGTCATTGTGCCATGATGAAGACCTCCAAATCTGCACTGCTTGTGCTCATCACATTTTAATGTAGGTAATAATTTAGGGAGGTCACGGGATCTGCTGGACTGTGGCCCCCACAGTCACTCGCCACTCACTGTCTGGAGAAGCGTTTGCCCATGTTTTCTGGTTTTACCCCCTGGATTTACAGGGTCCATTTTTGACATGTTCACACTTTGTACTGCTATTGTATTGCCCCTAAAACTCCTTACATTCTTAACCAACAGAAATCACACCTTACATTATGTTGCAGACATGTGCATGAGTACATTCCAATGCAGATCAAATTTGCAACAGATGCAAAAAAGATCCAGTAAACAACAACCAGTTATAATGCTGCTAATTCTTATCCACATGATTATTGCTGTTTCACTTCTACCTTCTTGCATGTCTTTCATAGCTTTGGTGGGAAGAACACAGAGTTTTGTCAGACATGTTCAATGACAATAAAAGTTGTATTGTACTCTATTCTAAGGGTGGGAAATGACTCACACACTTTGTCAGTAAAGTGTGATAAGGTCTGATTCTAAAACCCACTGTTGCCATGGCATACATAGGAGTGGGAGCCTGTCTGACCTTCAAGCCAAACCTTATTCTTCACCCCTCCCTCATTCTCTCTCTATTCAGGTTACAGAGGCTACAGGCATTGCACTCAGAACGTCATTACAGTAACGTCATTATAAGCAGACAGCTGAGGGTGCTGCCTCCTCGATTTAAATAGCAGTTGCAGCTCTGCTGCCGTCTGCCCCAGAGTGGAATTGTGATGGTGTCGATGTTTTCAGAAGCCAGTGACGGATTTCCTTTCGGCCTTCAAATACCGGATCTC
The DNA here is from genome assembly GCA_026780765.1 of Petrocephalus schoutedeni. Lineage (NCBI taxonomy): Eukaryota > Metazoa > Chordata > Actinopteri > Osteoglossiformes > Mormyridae > Petrocephalus > Petrocephalus schoutedeni. The sequence continues at coordinate 8,599,766 of JAODKL010000040.1, read as the reverse complement.
TCCCTCTCCCTCTCTCCCTCTCTCTATTTCTCTTTCAGCCAGGATGCATAGATTCTCAGAGATCTGAACTTAAAGCCCTCCATCACCCAACATACATCTTCATTTTGGCATAATCCCAGAGTGGCCTTGTTGAACCTTTGCAACAGCACTCAGCCTCGTTTATGGCTCCCTCTAGCGTCCATGGATTGTCTTCCATCCGAAAGCCCACTCACCCTTTAAATTTTTAAGTTACACTGCTTTTGAAGCATGTTGTATTCAATATCTTTAGACACAAACCATTTATAAATTTACAGAACTGTTTAACTCGGGTCATTGAAGAATCCCTGTTGGACACTGGAGTTCATTTTTATATAGATATATGAACCCTTTAAAATGTATTTTTCGTTGACTTGTGTCCTCTGTTGTTAAGATTTCTATAACAGGCATGTCATTTATCCTCTTTGCCTTTCTCTTTGGAGGGCATGCCCCTTGGAGAGATTGTTATACAAAAAGATGAAGATAGAACACCCCCATCCAGGAGGCTGGCTTCCCTCTGCAGGCCGCCATGCACTGAAACAGGCCCAGGTCCCTCAATGTCAAGCGGCATGGATCAGCTTTTAATGAGTCTCTATCAGAACGGTGCGGTCGTCAAATTAATGAGCAATCAGGCAAAGATGTGATTCGCTTTATGAGCAAACGGAGTGTGTCGTCCAGTGTTGGGCACAGGGAGCAGCTATTTCTGTACAAAGGCCCCCGGGCTCCGCTACGCTGTTTATCATTTGTCCGACAGCTTGGATCAGCCCTTAAACTGTCCCGGCCTGGTGATCCGTACGCCGCAGGCCACCTGCCGGGATATAGCGGTGCGGCAGGCTGATGTGTCACTTGGCAGACATCTGGAAAAAGCAGGATTTCTCCCAGAGGTGGCACTGGTGGGCTGGCAGGGGTGTGTGTTCAGATATCCATGCTAAAATGAAATCCTGACCCATCACAGTCTTCAGGACACATAGGAAGCCATGTGATCACCAACCCAACCCCATCCAAATCGTACAGGTGGTGACTCCCCTGGTATGAAATGCCTACCCAGCATTACTGGGGGTGGGTGTGAACTGTGTTGAACTGATGGTGTTCAGGTGAGCTATCCCCCATAACAGAGTTTCCCAACCTGGTCTTCGGCAACCCCCAGACTGTTAATGTTTACCGGGAGCAGGGAGGCAGCATAAATATGGGCTATCTGGGGTCCCCAAGGGGAAACACTGCCCAACAAGCAATGCCAATCCAATACGCCATTAGTACTGTGATTCATTACCTGTGGGACGAAGGTTGCTGGTTCAAATCCCCTGTAATCATTGGTATGACTTTTATTGAGACTCAGAATATACAGCTGTACAGCAGGGTAATATTTCAAGTCAGGGTGGACAAAAGTATTGGATAAGGCACTGGTTAGCAATGTGGCAGTAATGATCCCACCCAACTGCATGGGTTAGCAAAAACATTTCCACAATAGTAAATGCTACTCGGAATATAGACATGGCTGGGGCAGGATTTTAGGTCTAATTTCCCATACTGATGTTTTCAATGTGTCTAGTTAGCAGACAGGAATAGCCTTTGGGGGTGGGGGTTAATGGCAGTATGAAGTGTCCCAGAAGGATCTGCCACACCTTCTGCCTGCCGCCACAAGGCCTCAGCCCCGATAGTCACCTGTGGATTGGCTCAGTGGTGGCAAAGCCGGTGATGGTGGCTGGATGGCAGTGCCGTCCTCTCAGTTCTGATCCAAACTCCAGTTCCAGGCTCCATGGAGATGCCGGGCTCTCCGCCTCACCGACATCACGCCCAGCACAGCACGGTACCATGATTAGAGTGATTAATGCAGGCATTAATCTCAGGCAGCATTCTGACAGTTTGGCTATAGGCCCAGGGGGAAGGGAGGAATGGTCCACTTTCCAAAATGGGGGCGGGGGGTGGGGGGGCTGGGGGCTGTACCCAATAATCATCAATCCTCATTCTTGGCACCCCCTCCCCTACACAATTTTTTTTTTTTTTGCCTGATATTTTTGAGGGAGTGCATGCAAATACAGCGACAACTGTGCAAGGAAGAGCAGAAAAGGGCATCAGCAAGAACAGCAGTGCTTTGTGCAGCATCACTACCTATATATAGTACAACTAATAAAGAAGAGTATAAAATACAGGATGCCCTAAAGGAAAGATTAATACTGGTAAGTGGCAAGAGGTCAGAGGGAGCATTTCCAGCCCTTTCTTGGGGGATTCTGCAGTCCTGAGGGTGCTGCTCATTTGAAACATGGACACACGCACACGCATTTGTATTTACACCCTTGTAGGGACTCTCCATTCATTTCTATGGCCATACCCATAATTCTGTGATATCCTTAACCCCTACCCAGCCCTAACCTTAACCATAAGTAACCAAACAAAATACAGGACTTCTGGCATTTTTACTTTTTTGATTGCGTGCAGGTTCTTAATCACATTGTGGAGGATCACGTATAATCACGCACTCCCCACCCTCCGCCTAGGACACCCCAGTCTCCCTTCTCTCCCGACTGACCCCACCCCCTACGTAGGCATTAGTCTCCAGCTCTCCCTTGCAGACTCCTCCATCTTCGAGTGGGATGTGCTCATTCCCATTTGGCCGCTTGCCCACGGTCCCATTAGTGTCGTGACTCCCCCCCCCGCCCACCTCCCGTTCTCACTCGCAGTCTGTGGATACGAACCTGTGGACAGACCCCACTCGGCCCGGGCTCTGGCAGATAGCAGTTTCCATCCTCCTTCGAGCCCCTAAAGTGCAGTGCAGTGCAGAGAGGCTCAGCCCAGGTGGCTTTCTACGTAAATGGCTCATTGGCTCAGGTGCTCAGCCTTTCCTCAAAGACCCTGGGTTCAACTCTCCTCTCTGCCTCAATTTGCCTGATTGATCCCAAGGAGCTGCATCCGGCATCAGCAGATATTAGCAGGAAAATCATATTTGCTTTGGAGAAATGGCTCTGTGGCAGCTGGAGATGGCTCAGTGTAATGGCGCTCATTGTGGGGCCCGTGACCCATGCTGACGGTGGGCAGGTTTCAAGAGTGCCATTAGGAAAAAACCCAGACAGCCAAACAGTATGTTTGGTAGTTGGAGTGAGACCTTCATGCTGGGGTTAATTCTTATTGCTTTCACATGCACTAATTGCAGGTGTGTTCAAATTCAATGTTGTCATTTGTATTTTTTTTCCAATCCAGCTAATTACCTTAAGAATAAGAAGGTTTCAACCTAAACAGGGGCAATTCTATGATTTTTTTTTTTTGGGGGGGGGGGGGCATAATTCATGTAGAAGGGCCAACTATATCATTAGCCAATGATATGTTTGGAATGGGTGAGTGACGGGGGAGGGGCCAATCGGCTTTCAGCTAGGGATGGCACCTCTATGGCCCTGGCATTGCACACACCCCTCAATCTAAACAGCTCCCCACTCCTCCAAATGGCATTTTATTCAGCAGCAAAGCTAAGGCCTTCCCCAGAGGTGCATTGTGCAGTGGGGAAGAAGAGTGGGAAAGAAATATTTGAGCAGCATCTCGTTGATTGGGCCAGACTGGCCCCCTTGTCACTATGATGAGGAATTTATTTATTAATTTTTCTAAGTCAGAACCTTGATTGGAGAAGGATGCATATGCACGAACTGCCGATTGGCTGAATCAGCCGTGGATGTGTCCAGTTGCTTACTTGAGGGGAAAGGGTCCTGACTCTTAGAAACAACCTAAAATCACAACAGCAGCACCTCACACCTTGAAAGACGGAGGCCGCAGAGGAGACCAGTGACTCACCCATCAGCCCAGAACCCTCCCCCTCCCGTTTATGCTCGCACCCCTGGGAAGGTAAACAGAAGCACCAGAGCCGAGCGGATCGGGGCAGCAGGTTCACGTTGGCCGAACGCCCAGCCCTCGCTGATGCAGACCAGGGGACGAGGAGGAGGTCATTGCCACCCGATGCAGAGCGGCAATGTGACCACTTATAGGGAAGATGGCTACCCGCACAGTGATGAGTCACATCAGGACAAAGCGAGGGGATCGTCCTCCTGAACACACTCACCATATACAAGTGTGTATGGACACTTTAAGCACCAGACAGATGCTTGCTTCCATAGTCATGCAGGGCAGGTGGGGTGATGTCAGGGGGGTGGTCCTAATTCCACAGACTCCACCCACCCTCCCATCCCACTGCAGAGCGACTGGCATGACCTCCCCGCCCAAGTCACACATCCGGTGCAGACAAGGACGGGCGGCCAAGCATCGATTATCCTCTCATAGGATACAGAGGATATAATACCTCTATATAATAATATAAAAGAGAGGAAAGGAGGATAGAGTACGCAGTCACAAAAAGTGTGTATGCAGAATTGGGGGTATACACGGTGTGCAGAATTATTAGGCAACTGTGTATTTTACTTGCATCTTCTGCGCCGACCAGTATTTCTAATCCAGATAAATCTCTAATTAAGAATGAACTGCTCAAAAACAGAGCATGTTCAGTATTTGACCTGAGTACTTTGTGTCTGGAAAGAAACAAGAAAACAGATACTTTCCTGTGGAGAATTACTACTACTATTAAAATGAGCCAAAAAGGAGCTTGCAGAGAGCAGAAAAAAATGAGATAGTAAAGTGCCAGCCAGAGGGATGCAAAACAATCAAAACTGCTACACTTTTGAAACGTGATCACTGAACAATTGAGTGTTTTGTGACCAACAGCCAAAGATGACTGATTAAATATGCAGAGACAAGACTGCCTAAGGTCTGTGTCAAATTAAATGGGAAGCTTCCCGAACCGCTTTAGAATCAAGTGCCACCATTTTTCAAACTACAATCTGACCGAAATCTCCAGAACTAGGTGCAGAACTAGGTGCAGCGTGCTACACGACATTGCTAAGATCACGAAGGCTGACAGATGACCTCCGCCCATTAAGGCACACAAGTTAAAACCTCTAAAACGGGCACAGACACGTCTCAAGACTGATGTTACAGGGGTCTTGTGGACAGATGAGATGAGAGTGACTCTTGATGGAGCAGATGGATGGACACCTTCTTCAAGCATCAAGGTGGTGGAGGAGTGACGGAGTGGGCTGCAGCTGTCAGTGATAAACTTGTCGGACATTTCTGACCTCCAGATGGTATAAAAGATTACCCACAAGATCTAATGGAAAATTTCTAGAAGATACCTTCTTCTAGCACTGACACAAGGACATGCAGGACAATTATGATCTGGGCGCCTTCATCACCTGACTTGGTATACTCCTCTGATCCTAGCTACCTGAGCTAATACAGGAGAGGATCAAAACAGATTTGTTCTGTTCTCTGCATTTTAGAATAAAGACATCAAAATGATAAAAACAGTGAATTATGCTCCGACCAAAAAAATATTAAACAAAAACTAAGTTTTTGGGGGTTGGGCGGCTGGTTCAAATTATGTGGTTGGCAGAGGGATCCCACCTCTGGGTCCTTGAGCAAGGAACTTAACCCCAACTGCTCCAGGGACTGGCTGACTACTTTCGCTTCTACGCCAGTTCGATGAGGTGGCCTCCTGGGATGCTTCTCCAGCCATCCGGAAGGAGGTCCAACAAACATGCTGAGCTCTCATTAGCCGCTTTTTCTTCACTGTCAGAGCAGACTCCTCCAAAACTATCCCCACTATGTTTAGGTCAGGTTACAGGGTCAGGTCATGACACCGTCACTCTCTGTTGCAGACTTGGTACGTTTAAAACTTTTGACAGGTACTATACAATTTGAGTTATCGCAATGACAAAAGCATATGAATTCCCTGACTAGGGAGGAAAAAGCTGCCCGATGAACCTAAGGATCAACTTAAAACATAATGAAAAGCATAAATCAGTCAAATCAGTCAATTATGCTGGGGGAAAAAAAACACACTAGTACAGTGCAGTACCTGACACACCCTGCCCCCAGGGATCCTGAAAACAGATATAAAAGCCACCAGTTCTGGAGTGAGGAGAAGGGCATGCCACCCATTCAGACATACACAAGCTCAAGAGAGACACAGGGCTCTCTGTGGAACAAGAGCCCCCTCTGCTGGCTGTGTTACGTACTGCAACTTCTGCTGGCAGGGTGAAGCAGACAGACCAAACAGCCGTGTGTGGAATCAGTTTAATGGAATATCTGCATGAATATCTACATTTTCCTTAGCGTGCAATATGCAGACACCTGTTAGAGCAATACAGAAAAAAGTTCTCAAAAAAAAAAAAAAAAAAAACTTAAAAGAAAAATAAAAGGAGCAGAGATGAGCAGGACCAGCTGGGCAGCCCTCACTGAGCCTTACAGTTGTCATCTTGCCTGGGTGACAGAGGCCACATTGTATGGCTCTTGTGCTCCAAAGAAGGGCTGACATCTGAAGACAGGGACACATTTATGAACATTTTGGGATTGAGAGGTCACTACACATCCCCCCTCCCCCAGGCTACATTAGCTCCCATAATGCACTGCAGCAGTTAATTCATATAAGGCACAAGGCTGCACCCCTGCCCCCATACCGGAAATTGCCCCCAGGGTGGAGTTGTCGAAGAACTGCAGAGGGCGTTCGAGGTGCACCCCATCTGTGCGGGCATCGAAGAACTTGCTCTTCGGAGAGTCGAAGACCCGGCCGTCAGAAGCGGTGAGCAGCCGGCGCCCCCTCGTGGGAGTGCTGGGCGACTGCGGCCGAAGGGGGTGGGGCTCCCTTCGGTTCTCCTTCAGCTGTGTGGCCCTGCGCCTCCACTTGACAGCCTCCCGGTGACTGGTCACATTACTGCCCGCACACAGACACACCAATATCACACACTAGATCTCCACTCGACGTTCATTTCGGCTTCAAGAAAATCTCTGGTCACAGACACAAAGATCTTTTGGGTTTTTCCTACACAGGGTATTGTCTGTTCAGAGGAAAGTGTGTTTAGAAGCACAGTAACAATGCAGGTGGGAAAATGTGGTAAAAGATGGGTGTTTTTCATTCCTACTGTACTTCAGTAGCCATGCGTTACAGAAATCATCAGAACAGTCACATAGCAATAGTCAAAGCTCTCTTCTAAAATGAGGAATACATTAACACCCTGCTGGCCACACTTGCAAGACCTCAGCGCTCCCTGACACTGAACACACACTTAACCAGAGCCATCTACAAGCGATCACAAGTGATTCTAGCAATGGGTTATAATGTAGGACATCCAGGTAGGTAGACAGATGACCCAGAAGCTAAATTTACCTCTCCGGATGAGCATTCTTCAACTGCCTCATCGCCTCTTTCTCCATTAGAGGGCTCTGGGAAGTTCCCCCCCTTGTGGCATCAAACCCGAAGGGCGACACCTCCAAATCGATCACGACTACATGAGATCAAGGGATAAAACGTGGTAACAAAGTGCACAGAATGCAATAAACCAGACTCCACTACCATTGGCTGGGATACATTAGTGTATTAGAGGAAGACTTACGCGATTGGTCACTTTGCACTGGTGTTCTGCAGGTCCCCTTCAGTCTCAGTAAGGGCTCCTCTTTGGGTACCTCACTTGGGGAGGCGCAACATGACAGCCATTTATGACAGATTCCTGACCTTGCAGCCATCAGTATGACCTCCAGCTACAGTGGCCTTAAGCCAGCTCAGATACACTCCCCCGCACCTTACGGCTAACCATGGTAACCCTTTCCATCCCCGTCATTTTAGGCTTATTACACTGTATGTACAAACGCCGTTTTTGCTTTCAGGACATTCTGGGCTACTCAGCCATGTCATCATTTGTTGTATAAATGCTGACACCGACTTGATATCCTTTTATGAGGAAAAACTACTTGTGCCCATTTAAAATCTCAAGTTTTAGTCTCATCTAATATTAAAATTTGCAGGAACTACATACATCTCATAAATGTTCAGATTAGAGGCTCTACGATGTGGTAATGCAGGGTTTTCATTGGGGGACTTTCTATGGGTTAGTATTGTGAAGGAATAGTGTCAAGTTAGAGTCTTTGACTTTGCATAATTTTTTGAAGTTCTGACACACATCCCCGTCAAACACACAAACAATGCGCAGCAAATCCTTATACAAGCTCAAAAATACTTTTAGGGGTAACACACATTTATCAGTTTTATAATTACTGTCCTGACAATTGTTGGTATTGCGGGTTTTTTTTTTCCCCCCTCGGGGTGCGTTCTGGTGGAATGCATTTAAAAGATACACATGATTACTGGGGAAGACTTCAGCACACAATGTTGCCACTTAGACAAGCAGATTGGGTAAAATTCTCTCATTTCCAAAGGTCTGCGGTTCTTCTCTGTGCATTATGTCTATTCAAAGTTACGAGCCTGAGATTAATGGGAGCGCAAAATGCGTTGATTTACGCTTGTCGGATTCTTAGGGTTAAACTTGAGCACTTACGGCTCTCGGTTCCAGGCAGAGAGGGCCACCCTCGCCGGGTCACTCCTGAATGCCATGGCCTCCCTCTGTACCTCCATCCCGTGGTTGGACTTAGGGGAGAAAGAAAGAAAAGAACAAAGCAAAGCCTAAATACACTGAAGACAGTAGGGTGGAACGATTAAGAAAATATCCAATTGCGATTTACCTGACAGATACTGTGAATTCTTTAGCGATTTTTTAAAACTCAGCATTCCCTATATGTCTATAAAAAAACTAATTGAGCACAACCGTACATTGAAATCTGAACTGTGCTAGACATTACTGCAAAGATATGAATGGAAATGTATGAATTCAATCCAAATGTATTTATTCTTGCAAAAATGATATGGGACATATACCATCAAACAAAACCAGAACATGGTAAAGTGATTGTATTTTTACATGCACATTTTAAGTGTCACGTTTGCAAACAGTGCTCGACCACTTTTTTTACCCTTAGTAACGCGTTTCCGGAAAGTCCCATGTACACAAGGGTCAAATTAGCAGAGAACAATGACGCATAAACTACCATCACAAAAGCTGTGACTGTGTTAAATTAAAGTAATGAAAATAAAACGACTCCAGTAATAAAAATATTAGGGATCTTGACCTTTTTATGACCAATCTCTTACCATTAAATAGGTAGATAATTCACTTACAGCTCAGCAGCGGAACCAATATTTTTTTTGCACTACAAATCCTTGGGTTTCACTTGTCTGTGTTTGTGGGCATAATGCAGTCACTTTGGGTCACTTCTGATTGGTGAGTATGACTGGCACACTAGGAGCACGGCACTTCTGAATTTGCAAAACTACTCTCATGATAGTTTTAAACCCTGGGTCAGACGTGCTGAATAATTACCCTAAATTGTAAACTTTGCGATTTGCTTAATGCATCGTTTAAAATCGCGATTTCGATTTGAAATCAATAAAGCCCTAGAGAAGCAGGTTGCAGTCATACCTGACCTTCCCCGAGTTTGCGCTCGAGGGCCTGGACGGCGTGGTCTCGCTCGTCGAGTTGGGCGTACAGATCCTGCAGCTCTGTCTGCAGAAGCTGTGTGGCCTCCTTGTGAATGGCAACGCTGTGCTCAGCCTCAGCCAGAGCCTCCTCCAGTACCGCTATCCTCGTCTCCTGAGCGGACAGGGGTTAACCATCATACGGAGACCCAACACCGCTTCATGTGGAGGTCGACTGCTTCATTAAGGCAGCGATTCTCAAGCCAACCATTGGGGACCAGCACCCCACCCCAGACAGTCAGCCCACACCCACACCCACACACACACACACACACACACACACACACACACACCTGCCAATGCTTTAGCTCCCTCCCAGCTGTCTGGAGGAGTCCCAGAGGAGCGGGCTGGGAAACAAGGCATTTAACAAACAAGAACAATCTTCCACAGAACCATGGGTGCTGGGTGTGTGTGTGTGCTGCAGGAATCCGGTGTGCATCGTCAGCTCGCAGAGCCACACACCCACTGTGAGGCATCCTTCAGGCCCACTCTCTCCTTCCTCTCTTCCTCCAGCTCCTCAGTCAGCTGCAGTATCTGTGGATGCAGGTGACACAGTCAGCCTCCAGGTGGCACAGTGGTGTAAGGAGTGGAACTGAAATAGCTGAAGTCCCCCCAACTTCAGAGAGCCAGACTGAACTGCTTCACCACAATATCCGTGTGTATAAATAGAAACCCCCCGGGAATTCCCTAATCCCTTATCCCACCATGAAGGACATCCAGCTCACCCGCCTCTGAAGCTCAGCCCGCTTCTCTTCCCAAGCTTGACGCTGCTCAGCAAAGACCCATTTCTGCTGGTTTTGCTGTGCTGGTGTAACCTGGACACACACACACTTCTAAGGATACCTTTGGGGGCTCTCCCCGTTCATTTTTATGGGGAAAACTCCAATCCTAACAGAACACCCTTAACCCCTACCCAGCCCCAACCTTAACCATAAGTAACCAAACAAAATACGAGACTTTTGCGTTTTTATTTCCTTGATTGCATTCACAGATCTTTGTGGGGACCTGAAAAATGGTCCCCACAAAAAAAATTCATTAAATCATTTTTACTCTGTCATTGGAAAAAAAATATATATATACTTAGTAAACCTTCAAGCCTGGTTCACACCCAGGACTACTATGACCACCCTGGTTTTCCATTTTTCATGAGCCTTATTTTCTCCTTCTTTGAGCCTAGTTAATGCTTTGCATTTCCGCGTGCTTTCTGGCTGGGGACGGCCGTCCACACAGCAGCTTGCATTTACGCTACATTTGGCTGCGGAGGGCTGTGGTTGGTGCATGCGTACTGCAGTGATATTCCACCACACTAGGAAAGGGCAGATGTATTGCAACAAACAAATACAAGTAGTGCAGTGAAACAGGTAAGCTTTCAAATTTATTAATAAAGGCTTGGGCGGTATTCCAAAAATAAAGGCATACCACAGTATTTTGAAATCCTTACAACAAAGCTGGAATACCCCCCTCGCACCACTCGGCAAAATTTTTAAAAATCGCCAATATTTAAAAAAACCTTTAAAAAAAATAAGTGTTGCTTTTTTAAAAAATACTGCATACATCTAAATAATGTCTGGACAGCATTACACCAACAACAGCTATTCTTCCTTTGTCGCTGACTGCTGCCACCTGCTGGAAATTCCTAATCACATACCCTGCATCTGAGGTCGATGCGAACGGATGCACAAGGTTTCCGCTAGACATAAAAATCGGACTGCAGTCAACCACAGTCAATACAGTCTGTACAACATTGCAGAAGGAACAGCGCAGAAGTCCTAGAGCAGCCCAAATTTCCAATCTGAGCTCCTTCAGAAATAAAGAACAAATGAGGTTCAGAAATTACAGCTGTCTAGGGCTTTCCCAGCTCTATTACTGTAGTCAGGAGAGCTCTCTCCCTTACCTGGAATAGCTCAATTTCCGCTTC
>JAODKL010000040.1:8567576-8579362 GCA_026780765.1 Petrocephalus schoutedeni | reverse complement strand
GTATTTAAATGCTAACGGTTACCCCCCCCCCCCCCCCCCCACCAGGAGTTCTATGTGCCCTGTACCCTGAGCAAGAAGCCTCTCCTAATCTTGCACTTCATTCTGCGCCTCAAGTTCAGCCCCATCCTGTGCTTCACCAACTCCAGGGAGGCGGCCCACAGGTGAGCATGGGAGGACACGGTCCCGCTGCTTTTCAGACAGCGGGCACGCCTTGCATTGACCGTTGGCTGCTTTTCGGACAGCAGGCGTACCTTCCGTTGGCTGTTGGCTGCTTTTCGGACAGCGGGCACGCCTTGCATTGACCATTGGCTGCTTTTCGGACAGCAGGCACGCCTTCCGTTGACAGTTGGCTGCTTTTCGGACAGCGGGCACACCTTGCGTTGACCGTTGGCTGCTTTTCGGACAGCAGGCATGCCTTGCATTGACCGCTGGCTGCTTTTCGGACAGCAGGCACACCTTGCGTTGACTGTTGGCTGCTTTTTGGACAGCGGGCACGCCTTGCATTGACCGTTGGCTGCTTTTCAGACAGTGGGCACGCCTTGCATCAAGTGTTGCCTTAGTGTTGACTTCATGAACCAGTTGTTGGTCACCGCTTTTCTTCTGTTTCTACACTCCAGGCTGTGTCTGCTAGTGCAGCTCTTTGGGGGGGTCCAGGTAGCAGAGTTCTCTTCACAGCTGAGCCCCAGTGAGAGGAAGAGAGCCCTGAAGGAGTTTGAACAGGGTAAAATTCAACTGTAAGTGTACACTGCTATGTGTGTGCCTACTGCACAGTGCGTAAAGCATTTCAGAGATGTTTATAAAAAGAATATTCTGAAGTACTTTGTTGATTCAAAGGTTAATCAGCACAGACGCCGCAGCGCGGGGCATCGACATGGTGGGGGTGAAGCATGTGATGAATTACGACGCGCCACAGTTTATCAGGACTTATATTCACAGGTGGGTTGTGTGGAGGTTGGGCTGACACACTCGGGTGTGTCAGCCCTTGAGGGTCCCCGAGGACTGGGTTGGGAAACACTGGTCTAGATGATGTTATCTTTTGTGCCTTAGGGTGGGGAGGACTGCCAGGGCGGGCAAAGCGGGCCTGGCCTTCACTTTCCTGCTGGGAATTCAGGTGAGACACGAGTTGCTTGAGGATGGTGCCTACTCGCGTCCTCCGCAGACATGCTCCCATTCCTCTGAGATTGCTCTGGTTCCCTACAGGAGAAGCGGTTCCTGCAGATGTTGAGTGATGCAGGTAGCCCGGGGATTCAGAAGCAGATTATCAAGCCCGAGAGCTTGAAGGCAATGGAGTCCCACTATGAGAGGACCCTGCTGGAACTGAAAAAGGCCATCAAGGTAACACCTGCAAGGAGAGCCAGAGGGCACTGTAGAATGCTTATTATTTATAGGAGGAGGTTTCTTCTGAGGTTACATTGCTCATAGAATGTGTTGGGACTCTTTCTTAGTTCTGTAATACTGTTGCAAATTTACTGGTTTCATAACAAAACTCCATTGACATATCTTCCACGCAGACATTTTCTTTTTAAGTTTCATTTTTCTGAGTGACTCATTCAGTTTTGATTTTGCCCTTCTACTCTTAATTGCAACTGCAGTTATTGGTGTTTGGTATTTAATATTATTGCAAAGGTATAACTAATTACTAAGAACTAAGAACCCACTGATGCAAGTCAATTGACTTTTTAACTCAGAACAGCTCTTTTAGTGCTGGGTTTCAGTGTATAAGGACTTTAAATTAATGGTTTACTTTAAAACTTCTGGTTGTTTCTAAAGTGATATATTTTTTCTGTAAACAAATGAAGTAGGTTGTTTTATAATGTAAAACTATCTCTTGTCTCTAAACAGGATGAAAGAGCGAAGAAGAAGCAGATTTAAGACCAAGAAGACTTACAATTATCAGATAAAGTCCAAGAAATAGTGCCTTTGTCTTACCTCATATTTGTATTAAAAACATAAACCCACATGTATTTTATCTCCTGAAAATGGAGTGTGCACCTGTTTTTTGCTTATATTAGCTATTCTGAGGCCACCCTAATATTTGTAAAATTTGATGGTTCGAATTCCATAGCTGGCAGAGTAATGTTATTGTTGGGTCCATGAGCAAGGCCTTTAACCCCACGTTGCTCCAGGAACTGGCTGAACCTGTTCTCTCAAATTCATGTCACTTTGGAAACAGGAATCTGCTAAATAATTGAAAAGGGATCTGTGAACTCTGACGTCTGGCCATATCCTTCCAGTATGTATGATGTGTCCTGCCCGCTTTCCAGAGTGGGATCTACAGCTGCTTCTGGAGGAGATTCAAGTTACTAATGGTTCCGATGAAGAGTTCTTTGGCACGCTCCCTTGAATAAGGCTGACTGGGCAGGGTGCTGGGGTCTCTATACATTATTCTATTGTGCCCAATTTTGAAAGATTCATTTATTGATACTATTTTATGTTAAACAATCGACAATCACAGAATCGTTAAACATCTACTCATCTACTTATCCAAGACAGGGGCACTGTGAGCACGTTGTTACATAAATAGTCATATTACTAAAATAAAGCTGTTTGATGAAAAACTCAAATGTAACCATGATACACAGATTTCCGTTGACGGAAAGCGTAGCCTGTAATGTACCTGGTGACGACGCGAATGTGTACGGCGAATATGTACGATGAGAGAGGTGGGAGTCCTTCCCACAGACATACGTACGTAGGCGCCGCATTGGGCACCGGAGGGCGTGTCGGCGGCGCCGCCATATTGGATGGGTCTCCTGAGTCCTTATACTACCAGTTACTCCAGATACTACAGTATGCAGGAGAAGGATGCCCGCGTTCTGTGCAGCCTACGGTTATAATAACCGGCGCGATACTGAAATCAGATCGCGCAGTTACCTTTCACAAGTAAGACTGAACTGTAATGTTGGTTGTGTTTGGCCATTTATAACGCGGTGTCGCTGTAACTAACGTTATTGGGCCACCAGCGGAATGCCAACGCAGCGGCTAGGACTATTGTAGGTCAGGTTAGTGATAGAGACTGCTATCAAAGCTGAGAACTTATAAATCATAAGAACCATAACAGAGATTTTCATCTAACGTTACTTTCGCGTTTTTCTCCATACGTCTAAGCGACTGTCATTATGAATGTGGCTGTCAGGTCGTAGTCTTACATGACTGTCGGTGACCGAGGCATCTTACCAAGTTGGGACAGAACTGTTCTTTACATTCAGAACTATCTTTTTAATATTTTGCAAGTCTTAAATATTTTTCTCGTGTAGAAACACAGCTGATAATTATGTGGTTATGTGTTGCTGATGCCGAGAATGCTGCCATTTGTTTACAATATCACGGAATGTTGGTTACAGCGTTTAGGGCATTCCTTCAGAAATCAGACGCTTTGGACCCCCTACCTTTTTTAGACTTGAAATAGTTTTTCCTCATATATGTTAAAACTCGGGTTGTTCAGTACTATTCACGAGACAGGGACTGCCTTGACCAATTATTACCTACACAGAAAAAATAACAGTACGCTTCTCTATCAAAGCGTTTCCAAACAATTTCAATACCTGTGCATTTTGTTCTTTGCCTCAACGTCTGTGCAGTAAACCTAAAATTTCAAATATGTTGTGCGCAATATTGTGGTGTACATTAGAAAATGTAATAAAACTAATTCTAATCCTTAGCCAGTGTAGGTTTTTTTCTGTGTTCAGTTGCCGTTTCTCAGTCTCTCATTTCATGCTTGTGTCTGCACCACATTGCAAAATGAACTACCGTGGAGTTACAGGGTCCCAGCACACACATGAAGCTGTGCAAAACGGCCTGGATAAATATATAAATATTGTCCTTTTGTATATAATTAACTTTTGGTCCATTTCACTTTCGATCTCACTGTCATGATAGTGAAGGTGAGGAAAGACATGGAGTTGTTGTAAAGTCCCCTTGTACATATTGTGAGTGAGAGAAATAAACGAATAAACTCAATCAACAATCAAGCTGTTTCTTTATTAAAATATTTATTAATACATTTATTAATATGCTATACTAATATACAGCGTATACATTTATATATATATATATACATATATATATATATATATATATATATTTTTTTTTTATCTATGAAAGCATCCTGTATCCTAACTACATGCCTGCCGTTTGTAACAAGCCAAACCGCATGAAAATCGGTTGAAAAATCAGTGAGTTATGCATATTTTAATTATGCATACACCGCCTTCCTCAATGGCAATGAAGGCACTGGAAACGAAGCGGGAACCTACCCAAAATGGCGGCCATGCTGCACGTCTTCTCGGCGGCTACGTAGCCCATGGTCCTGTTGGAGATACGCATACTTGAGTAATCGAACATCTGATTGGGTACATCGGACCAGGCAACAGGAGCGGCGGCCAATGATATTCCTCGTTGCTTACATATCACCAGCCAGTGGTCGTGCGTTCTCTGTTTGTGTTTTTGTTCTGTGTGTGCACTTGCTCACGGTGAGGGCACTGTAGATTATTATTCTTTTTATTTGTAAGTTTGGTAAATTGTTTTACTCATTTGTAAAAGCTGCATAAACATTAATGTATCATATCACTTTCTCTCGTTGTACTACCGTTTTGTAACTTGTCTGTATCAATGTAATTGCCAGCAAGCAGGTTGAAGTAGAGCCATTGATACAATTCAAGCTGTTTTTTTAAATGAATGGGGCGACTTGTTCATTCTTGGCCGCCGCATTTAGGCGATAACAAACGGCCTAAGGTGCCGTCCGCATGTTTTGCCGCTGCGGCCATAAAATAGTGTTCTTTGCAGCATCTGAGTCCTATATCTCCATAGTTGTAGACGACGATTAAGATTGTGATTTATTTCTGTTTTGAGACTGCATTATCTTTTGTATTACTGAAGTACATTTCACTTTGTAACGCACTATTCCGGAGCTTGTAACACATCGGAGCTTGCAAAAATGTGTTAATATCGCAATTCTTTGCTGCTATTCTATGTGCATACAGGCTTTTTCAGCTGGAAAACTGGAATTGTCGAGACCGGAACCGATGCTGGTGGAAAATTAAACTATGGTATTTTTTTGTCATTTTCCCTCCTACTGCTGTTGGCAAATCAATGAAATTAATATATGCATGTACAGTAGCAGTCAAAAGTTTGGACACGCCAAGCTGTCTGTAAAGGAGAGCGGTAGTTTCACATGACCACCTGCTCTAAACCCAGTAGAGATGGTTTGGGACCAGTTTGACCAGAGAGATTTGCGGCCAATGAATGCTCACTATATATGTGGGACCTCCTTCAGAGCAGCTAGACAAGCGTCCCAGGAGGACAGCTTATGAAACTGGCTTAGAGGAGACAGTAGGGTTACCCAGTCCCTGGAGCAATTGGGGTTTAGGGCCTTTGCCAGGGTCCCAGCGATGGCATCACTATCCTGACCTAGGGACTTAATTATATAATATTGTATATTATTATTGTTGTTGTTATTATTATTATAATTATTATTATTATACTTTTTTTGGTCCGTGCAGAATTCCGTATCTTTTACTTTATAGTTTTGCTGTATGTTTAATTATCCAGACTTTTGACTGGTGCTATATGAGGGAGGAAGAAGATAAGAAAGATAAGACTTATTTCTTATTTTATCATTAATAAGTCCATTTGCTTATCATCTGAGTGTGAATATTTACCCGCAGATCCGCATCGCCGCACTGAACGCCTCGTCGGTAGCCGCCGACGACCATGGGGACCCGCAGACCAGCTGCAAGAGCCAGACCAAGGAAGCTCAGGTAACTTAGGCTCTGTCTCTGACAGACTGGAGCCAGACCAAGGAAGCTCATGTAACTTAGGCTCTGTCTCTGACAGACTGGAGCCAGACAAGGGAAGCTCAGGTAGCTTAGGCTCTGTTTCTGACGGACTGGAGCCAGACCAAGGAAGCTCATGTAACTTAGGCTCTGTCTCTGACAGACTGGAGCCAGACCAAGGAAGCGCAGGTAGCTTAGCCTGTCTCTGACAGACCGGCATTCGCATTCTCTTTCTGTCACTGCTGCCTATTATTAGTAAAGTCAGCTGTGGTAAAATGGCGTAGTTCTGCACAAAATGACCCTGCATTTCAATTTCCTCCATTTTGTGAGGTGATTGTGTTGCATTTTGTGGCCAGCACTGTTCCCTTGCACGGCTGAGGTTATCAGTTTGAATCCCAGATTACCTATGTATATGTGGATTTTGCATGCTCTCTCTGTGCTGCAGTTGTGCTACTGTCATTTCTTAATTGCCCGTAATGTGTGTATGTGTTTCTGGTCATGTATGTGTCCTGCAATGCCATTCCATCTAGGGAGCACCTTTCCTCAGATATGATGTGTGCTTCCTCACATATCCGCTAGCCCTCTCCTTCGCGACTCTGTCCCGGATCATACTGAAGATAAAGCTTCATGTGCTCTCCGCACTCCTTGCAGGAAGCGGAGGCGTTTGCCCTGTATCACAAAGCCTTGGATCTTCAGAAGCACGACCGGTTTGAGGAGTCTGCCAAGGCGTACCATCAGCTCCTTGAAACTCCGCTGCTCAAGGAGGTGAGCGGGAAAGATCCATAGAAATCTTTGATCATTTGACTCAACCTGGCCTTTATTTCCAGAATCACATGCATGCCTCTTCTGCTCAGGAGCAGTGAGTATAACGTAGTGAGCAACCTTGTATTTTGTCTGCTTTCTATTTAATTGGGTTCATTTGTTTAGCTTTATTTTAAAAGAAAAATCTTCACGGTAAAGTGGTTATGCTAGTGAAGGTCTTTCTAACATAATATGCATAATTTGGCCATAAGGTGGCAGTCTGCGTGTGGTTGGGGTAGCAGGGTGACGTCGCCTGCCTTTTCTTTAAGGCCGTTCCCTCCGAGGATGAGCAGGCCGGCCTAAAGCATACCGGCCTGATGCTTAAGTACTCCACCTACAAGAACCTGGGCAGCTTGGCCGCGCTGCGGGGCGACCTGGAGACCGCCATGGAGTTCTACCTCGAGGTAGCTGCCGGCTTTCTTCCGGCACGGGGCGGCCGTTACGAGGGGATCGGGCTTTTTGGGTAGTCTTATTCTGGGAACGTGACATGGGACCGGGTGACTTCCTGTGTCACCGCAGGCCGTGCTGCTGGACTCCACCGACGTCAACATGTGGCACAAGATCGGCCTGGTGGCGGTGCGGCTGGCGCGGGTCCCGCTGGCACGGCACGCTTTCGAGGAGGGTCTCCGCTGCAATCCCGACCACTGGCCCTGCCTGGATAACCTCATCACCGCGCTCTACACGCTGAGCGACTACACCTGTGAGTCACACGGAACCCCAACCCCCTCTCCACTGCTGAGCTGCACCCCCAGCCAGAACAGTGCTGGGCTGTTATCAGACAGCTCTTACAGTACAATGAGATCATGTACTTGTGGGGGTAGGTAAGAGATGGACAGGGTGTCTTAGATGGGAGAGGGGCCTCCCTGTCCTTCTCCCATATGACTGCTAAGTAGGCCCCGGCTTTCACGGGCCGGTGGGCTGCCGGGGTGGGCGGCTTATTATGCCTCCCGCTGAGGTGCCGTGACGGCAATCCCACGTGGGCCTCTGATATCCTCAGGAAAAGGCAGCAGCCGCAGATGGTCGGCATTTTCGTCTCCTGTGATAGAGCGTGTGCAGGGAAGAACAAGCCTGGTACAGAAAAACAGAAAAGCAGAGGCTTGTTTTTTTTTGTGTGTGGCATCCTGGTGCTCATGCTCTACGAGAGCCAGAAACCTGTAGGTTTAAAAAAAGAAAAATCTCATTGACATTTGTTCTCACGTTCTTCCATTACATCTGCTAAGCAATTATGATGGAAGGCGAGGTAGAAGCTGGAAGAAGGTACCTTACGAAGCCCTCGTTTGGCCTTGAGGGGTTTATTTAAGCACCTTGGAGATCTTTAATGGAGAATCCTGCCCCTCCATGCTGCCAGGCTGTCTGTACTTCATCTGCAAGGCCCTGGAGAAGGATCCCTGCTACACCAAGGGCCTGGTGCTGAAGGAGAGGATCTTCCAGGAGCAGCCCTGCCTGCGGAGGGACTCGTTCCAGATGTTCCTCAAGTGGTGAGTTTGGGCCTCCAGCTGGGTCAGATGGGCCCTCAGGTTTGGGAGGGGGCAGTTTTTCGTATTCCAGTCCACACAGTGGGCCATCACGGGGGGGTAGTATCATTGGTGAAGTTAGGGGCTGATTTGGATTGAGGGCCAACCATCTGGCTTCTGTCCCTTTCCTGGCAGCGACATGTCCGTTCATTCGGCGGAGGTGGATGAGGAAGAGGCTAGCGCCATTGTGGAGGAAGGACTCGAGCTGCGTCGCCGACGGCAACAGGCGCTGTCCATGCAGGAGCCCAAGCCGGACCTGATCCTGGTGCAGCCAATCACGTCCTACACGTAGGTGTCGCCGGCTCGCATCAGATCTGACTGGGGGGGACTGTCAGAGATTAGAGCATGAAGAGACTGAGTTATCGGTTGCTGCTTCTGATTGGCTGATAACTCCAACTCTAAATCTAAATCATGTGTTCTGTAATGGACCATTGATGGTGCATTCATACTTTATGGGATGGAACCAGAGCACTGAGCTGGGTGAACAAGATGTCGGATGGAAGGGAAAGTTGATGAAGGTGATGAGCCAGCAAGGGTTAAATGAGTGGTTAGTGATGACTGCTCACCCGGGTCCCTTAGGTGGAAGTGTTTGGGGGCAAGCCTGCTGGCCATGTACAGGTACCAGACCACCTGCGAGCCGCCCCGGCCCAGCCTCGGCCGCAGGATCGATCTGTCGGAGTACCGCGACCCCGAGCGCCCCCCACCCCCCCCTCCGGCCTTCACCCCGGTCAGCGTGATACAGACCCTGCCCAGCGCCACCCCCAGCCTGCCCCTGCCGCCCCCACCCGCCGTGGACCTGTTGGCTCCCAGCCACACGCCCGCTGTGCCTCTCAATGGCCAGAGTCTGGCACTGCTGGAAGTGGCGCCCACAGCGCCCCCCCTAGGTCTGTAGCTGATGCTGCCGCCTCTCCTGCGTGTGTTTGATGCTGTGCGGTTTGTGACGGGCCTCGCCTTTGTGCCCCCCCTCCCCCTCAGGACTAGACCCCTCCATGTGTGACAAGGCAAAGAAGCCCCCCAAGAGGAAGCGCGTGGTGGAAGACAGCGGCGAGACGGCCAAGCGGCGCTCTGCACGCGTTAGGAACACCAAGTGCAAGAAGGAGGAGAAGGTCGACTTCCAGGAGCTGCTGCTCAAGTTTCTACCCTCCAGGTATGCGGATTTTTTTGCTCCAGATCAGACAGACCTGGCAACCCTCCTTCAGGTAGGTGGGTCGGCAGCATGAGGATTCACTGCTCCAGGTCAGACAGACCTGGCAACCCCCCTTCCCCTGTGAGAGAGAATAGGATGAGATGTCCACATCTCTAATTAATTAAAAGGTTTTCTAATTGGTACGTCATCTTACAGGTTCTCCAAGTCAGTTTGATAACAAAACAAACAAATATAACTTTTATTAGTAAAAATATCAAAGCACAGGTATACCCCGGACTGGCATCCCTTCCAGGGTGTCCCCTGCCTTGTACTTCCTGGGATTGGGTCCAGGCTCACTGTGACTCTGTACTGGATATGTATTTAAGGAAGATGGATTAGCTTCGGCCTTATTGTCATGCTGAGTTCAGGTACAGAGCCAATGAAATGCAGTTAGCATCTAACCAAGTGCAAATGAAATGCATGCAGATGCAATAAATATATACATTTATTGATAAATATGAATGTGTAAAATAATTGTGTGAGGTAGTCCATAGCATGAAGTGTGAACAGGAAGTACAGTGTTAATGAATGTGCTAGGAAACACAACTGGAGATGTACATAGTACTAAATGCAGTGGATGGATGGGTAGAGGCAGGGATGGATACCACTGTCCAGCTTCAGTATTAGTGTCAGGAGGTAATGTTTTGAGGACAGAGCCGTGGTTAAACAGCAGGACTTATCTCCAAATGGTTACAGGCCCCGCTCACTCCTGAACAAGATTTCTTCGTCAGATTCTTTGTTTTATGTAAAATGGCTAACCCATCTAGCACCCATTTATAAAGCTGAATTCAGTGATACAATCTGCTTTTAGAGGATAAGAGGACACACTGTGGTTGTGTGGTCCAAGTGCCAGGGATGTGAAGGTCTGATGGTATGTCCCTCTCAGGCTGAAGAAGTTTGAGCTGGAGGACGACGAGGAGAGCCTGGGGACCTATGAGACCCAGTCAGAGGTGAAGCCCGACTCCCAGCTGAACAGCGGCGTCGGTAGCCTGCCCTACGATGCCGTGCCGGTCATGGAGTCAGGTGGGTGCTTTCCAGATGCCTCACATAGTCTGTCGTGCGTTGGGTCCCAGCCTTTGGATTCTGCTCCATGGGACACACAGACAGAAGTGCATGGGTCCTTGTATGTGAACATTGTTGGCAGCAAACGGAGGAGGCACAGGTGGGTCGGGGAGGGGCTCAGCCATACACCAGAGGGGGTGAAATGCTTCAGTGGGTTAAAAATGTTAGCATAAGTTATTTTTCTGTTGACGCCATGGCTAAACATGCAATTAATGTGGTGTCACTGTGGATTGATTGCTCACGTCCAGAGCGACAGGACGTCCACGGCTTCCTCCTTGACAATCAGCAGAATGGCGGCGTCCTGGAGCTTATGATGCGCTACCTGAAGGCCGTGGGCCAGCGGTACTTGGAGGAGTGGCCTCCCGGGCTTTCCCCCGTGGTGCTCGATGTTTACCACTGCTGGAGGAGCCACAGCATTGGGCTGCCCAATCCGCTGCTCAGGGACTGCAGTGACCAGCATATCCGAGTAAGGGGGCATGGCTCAGTAACTGGGGGTGGAGTTTCTGTGAAGTGTTGGGCAAGGGAGTGAGGCCTTTTTATAAGAGCTGAAACTATAAGGCGCCCCCCCCCCCCTACGTCTGTCATAGAAAAAGGTTTGTGCTTTTTTTATTGGTTGCCTGATGTTTCCTCTGCTGATTGGTTCTCCCTGTGCAGGACATGATGGTGATGAGCCTCTCATGCATGGAGTTGCAGTTGGAACAGTGGTCACTGACCAAGGGAAAGACTGGTAGGAGCCTGAGCACTGTCTGTCTGTTTTTCTCTCCATCCATCCATCTATCATACCTATATCTATCATACCTATATCTATCATACCTATATCTATCATACCTATATCTATCTTATCTTATCTATCTATCTGATCTGTCTTATCTATCTACTCCTGGGAGCCTGGAACCTATCCCAGGGACCACAAAGCTGGGCTATACCCTAGATGATTTGCCATATCAGGACACAGTCTCACTCACAGTCAAATTCAATGCGCAGTTCAGACATACTAATTAGCCAAACTGTATGTTCTTGTATTGTGGGAAGAACCTGGAAACCTGTGTATAAGGTGCGAGCTTTGTTTGACATGCAATGGCAGCAGTTGCTAGACGACCCAACGTCAAATGCGCACCTTGCTCCCAGTGTCCCCGCGGAAGGGCCTGGCAGGCCCCGACGGCGAGCAGGCCTTCCCGGGGCCCAACTTCCAGGGGGACCTGCTGCAGCTGGCTCTGGCCTCCTCTCAGCGTGACCTCTTCGGGGACAGATGCCTGGCCTACCTCGTGCGAGTCTACTGGCTCAAAGCTCGCTTTCTGGCCCTACAGGTGAGTGCTGGTATAGCACATTGTTGCCACAAGCTAGAGACCTGCGCGGGACGGATTTTTCAGTCCCGCTCCCGCAAGATTCTGTCCCGCTCCCGCCCGCTCCCGCAAAAATATATATTATTTTCTCCCGCTCCCGCCCGCA
>JAODKL010000040.1:8526281-8548781 GCA_026780765.1 Petrocephalus schoutedeni | reverse complement strand
CCCCCCGCCCAAGGTGGTGATGTCCCCGGGGACGCTACCCCAGACCCCCCCCGGCGAGGGTAAGCGGAAGGCCGAGTCTGGGGCCGAGGCAGTATCGGCACCAGGGTCTGACATCCCCAGGACTCTGCCTGCCTCCCCGGTGGAGCAGCGCCGCCTGCTGGTGGAGATGTGCGTGCGCGCACTCTTCCTCTGCCTGGGCCGATTCCCTCAGCACTATAAGAGCCTGTACCGACTGGCCTACCTCTACGCCAAGGGCAGCAGCCACCGGGTGAGTGAGTCATAATTTTCGGCGGTGTTTGGGACGCCGCGGTCCCACTGGGTGCCTGTCACGGCCTTCGGAGGAAAGCCGTGGGGCACGTGACAGAAGGCGATGGTGGCATGGGGAGTTCGCCTCGCCATTGTGCTGCAACCTCTGAGTGAATTTGCGTCAATTTAAAGGTAATTGGCCAATAAAGAACAGCCACTGCCTTTTCCAGGATCTGCATTGCTGGGAATGTTAAAAATCCAGCAAGGCCTGAGGGAGTTTCGAGAGGTGGACCACCTCTCTCTGCTACCCCATAACCGGGCTGGCCCCCATCTGTGCTGAGAATAGCTGCCTAAACCCGAAAGGGCCCTGAATGTGGTTGTTTGCTTGGTTGTGATCCCTCAGCACGACGACCCTAACCCTCATGGTCTGAGGATGGTCAGCTGGTTCTAGAGGAGGAGCTGTACGGCCACCTTATTTCGCTTTGATGGATTCTTTTTTACACCTGTAGTTTGTCCCATTTGAAAGCGGCTGAAACTTTCCCTATTCGGATGCACATCTGAGGTGCTGTCCCTTGCACCCCTGCAGTGTGCCCCCTCCCCAAAACAGAGGCACTGGTCTGTCGAGGGCACAAGTGAAGTTTTAACCAACCAGCACTGAAGAGTAGGTGCCAAACTGGCATTACCTATCCCGCAAGGAGATGCGCGGTGCGGACTGCTCAGCCACTCCCCTTAAGTCTGATTCAAAAGCAATCAATAATAAATGAAAATTGCTAAATCCGCATGGCGGAGTGCTGCCTCTATCGCACTGCCGGATAGTCACGTGCTTCGGTTAATTGGCGCCGTGGTTTCGCGGGAAGTTCCACTCCGGAGATGATCTCAGACACCTGACATTGGGGGAGGGTAGTGTTGTGCTCCAGAACATCGAGGGGAATTCGGCGAGGAGCGCTTCCCCTGCGCCCGCCTCCTCGACCTCCCGCCTGCCGGTGTTCCCCTGTGTGTGTGTGTGTGTGTGTGTGTGTGTGTGTGTGTGTGTGTCTACGTGCATGCGGGTGTGCCCACCCGCACGCACGCATCCCTTACCCACGACTTCCTCATTCCACGCTTTGCCTCCACAGAACCTGCAGTGGGCTCGGGACGTGTTGCTAGGAAGCAGTGTCCCATGGCAACAGCTGAAGCACATGCCAGCACAGGGGCTGTTCTGCGAGAGGAACAAGACCAATCTGTTCAACGTGAGTCTGCAGCTCTGGCTCAGCGGCCCTACCGCCGGGTGGGGGTCGGGGTGGCGGGCGCCGGGCTAACTGGGTCTTCGCCGTCATCCCAGCCAGGGTCACACAGCCAAACCACGCCTAAGCGGTCCGGGTGCCTGGCAGGGCACTCTTTCGGGCGGGTGCAGCTGCGTCTCTCGGGAGTGGGTGTGACTGATGGGTCACATGTGCCCCTGCTGTGGAGAAGCTACCAAGGCGGCGTTTAGGCCGGGACGGCGGTCGGCTCGGGCGCGCGCCGACGCTCTGGGCTCCTTCCGTCTCCATCTTGATATCATCTAAGAGTTTGGAGGGATTCTTTGCTTAGACATTCCTCCGTGCTGCTGAGTTTTTCCTGGAATTAGTGGTGTTTGTGTGAGCGTGCCTGTGTGTGGCCCCACAAGGGAACTAAAATTTTTGAAAGTTGGTCCCCACAAAGATATGAATACTGTGTGTGTGTCTGCGTGTGTGTGCACGCGCTCACACCCATGTGTGTCAGCCTTCGTGCTAGTCGATCCGTGCGGCAAGTGCTCAGGCAACATGATGAACGTGGCGTGTCTGACTCTCTGCCCCGCGTGTGCCGGCCTCCTCGAGGGGCTGGGCTCTCGGGGGAAGGGTCAGGGTTGACGCAGGGCTGATTTTGCCATTGCAGCTTGGGGCTCTGTGAATCATGGGATAGGTATTTACCTTAGCAGCCCGGTGCTGGAGAAGGGCATCTTCCGGGCTTAGCTGGGACACCTATCGTGTTGAGCCCCTCTTCCCCTGGGAGACTTAATTCTTTTTCCTTTGTTGTGAGTCGTGGCCAGGTTTTCCTTAAGGGTTATTTAGTAGGTGGTTACCAAGGCGTGTATTTCAGCTGCATGTCTAAAATCATAATATGTACGTGTATGTACGTATCATTTGTGAGCCCGCGATCAGCAGCCCTTCCATTATGGGAAATTGTTCATATAGGCCCAGATACTCCCTGGGCAAATCACACGTATATCCAGGCTGGTACAGGAGGGACTTCCTCATGCTTACATGCGTAAATACCTGTTTGTTTGTTTGCCTGTTCTGTCTATTTACATTACAAACTCGTATTGCTCAAGCCTCCAGTCACTAATGACTAATACCGGCATTATAGGGCATTAATATGCTTGTGTATTTTTTGTTGGTCACATGCTTCTGGACACCCCGCTCAGTTCAGCCAGACTGGAGGTGTCCGGGGCGTCTCCTCCTCCTCCTCCGCGGGTCCAGGGAGCGCCGGTCCTAGAGCCAAGCACAGATCTCTTAGGTCACTGCAGAGGGTGTCCTGTGCAGAGTGGCCCAGAACGCTTCTTTCTTGGGCTACTGGGATCATAGAGGCACGTGGCTCGTCCTCGTGGCCTCTGCTGTCCGTGTTCTGGTGCGGTCGCCTGGGTGTCATCCCAGGTCGGCTTGGGAGGGGGGGGCACACGTGTTCCCTTTCAGGGGGCCCCCCCCCCCCCCCCCGCGGTGGAAGCTATGTGGGTCGCCCTGCCCTGCTTCTGTCCTTCGCTCACCTGGATTGTTTCGGGTTCTTCTCTCCAAGCCTTCCAATAACACCCCGGCTACCGTCCCCGCATCTGAGAGCCCCCTGCTGTGAGGGGGAATGTGGGACACCCTAGCCCGGGACAGGGACAGCTCTTAGTGCTCAGCCCCACGCTCGGCTCAGGTCGCCGTGCGAGCCACTCTTGGCACGAGGCCTTTCCCCCCCGACCGACTCGCTCGGGTCACATGTTGTGCTTCAGACCCTAATTGCCGTCTCCATGACAGCCGGCCGCAGGACGGGGACCACTCCCCCTGCTCGCCGTCGCCTTCCCATCGATGGGGCTCTGCTGAGGATCTGCCGAGGAGATCGCTGCGCACTTCAGATGCTGTTTATATTTAAACGGCTTAAAGGGGGCGAGCAGAGCGCAGCTGTTGGCCACGCAGAGCGCCATCCGCCCGTTTTCCTGGCCGCGGCGCGGCGGTTCCGGGCCGCTCACTCCCGTAAATAGCCGCGCACTGGCTGCACTTCGCACACGCGCTCTAGCTGCTAACCAGTCGGTTTTACTACGGCAGCCTGCCACCCCAGCATAAGACGTGCTTCTTTAGGCACTTGTGAGACTCGCCGCGATCTCACTTTTATGGTGACTGCCCTGGGTATGTTTCATAAGCTTCATGTACATGCAATAGGTACACGTTTAAATTCAGGCTTCAGATTTAGGCTGAAGTATAACCTTAGGGTTTCTGCTGTAAGGTTGGGCCCTGTGCTCCAGTCTTTTTGTTGCAGTTCCTCCCCCTTCCACCGGGGGGTAGCATGCTCCTAGTTAGGCTACTCTTTGCCAGAATATGGCAGGCCGGAAACAGTCCAGGACATAAACGATAAGCCTCGATCTTTTGAGCATCACCCTAGTTTTTCATGTCATCATGTGTTATTATTTGATGCCTCACAAGGCTTGGTTTATTAGCAACCATAAAATCTCCTTCCTAACTCAAGCCCCCCACCCCACTTTGCCCCATGCAGATTGTTTTAATTATGCTATATGCCCCCTGCTCAAACAGGCCGTGGCTATTAGTAATATGCCCAAGTGTGAATATAGGTGCTGCACAGTGTGGAAAAACACCCCCCCCCCAGCTGGCTGGTTGGTGCCTCGTTAGGCTGAATTCCCCCGCATTTGGGGACGGTGGCAGCCGTGCGTGTGTTCGCTTCCTACTGCCTGCAGGGCGGTGCCGGTTTGATGTTGCGGCGGCCCGGTGGGTTTGAGCACAGCGTCCGTGCACGTTTTTGTGAACGTGTGCTCAGGGGTGGAAGCTGAGTGCAAGACTGGATCTGCATGGTGGAGACTGAGGTTTAACAGAGGTGGGGTTCACCACGGGAGAGCTGCGTGGGGGTGGGGGTAGCAGCAGGGGCAGGCAGGGGCCCTCAGCGCCTGGAGTGGAGAGTCCCGCTCGCTACCTTCTACCGGCTCCCCCTCTTCCTCTGCACAAACAACAGGAAGTGAAGCGGCCAGCTCTGCACAGATCTCGTCGTTTCTTCCCTTCTGCAGGTTGCTCTCTCTCTCTCACTCTCTCCTTTCCCTCTCGTCCCTCTCTCCCCACCCCCCGCCTCTCGCGCTCTTTGCACCCACCCCCTCCTCGTCTCCTCTGTTTGTGTACGGAGCGAGTGGGCGTGCGCCTGATCTCGCGCTCCCCTCCCCATTGGTTGGCCATGCTGTAGAGGGGTGGGCGTCGGCAGGGAAGGCGGGGGCTGGGCTTGGGGCTGGACGGGGCGGGGGGAGGGGGGGTGCGTGGGTGTTTTGTTGTGTGATGGCAGGCTCTGAGAGGGAGCAAACGGCGAGTCAGGCTGTCTGCATGCGGCGCGGTGCTGCTCCCGTCCCCTCTGCTGCTCTGGGCGCCAGGCTCGCCGGCCCGCGTTGAGCCGCCTGCCCGCCCGCCCGCTCGCTCGCGCGCTCTCCCCCCCGTGGGGGGGGGGACGGCCTCCGCAAGGACGAGCGGCGCGGCCCGTCTGGAGCGGACCTCGTTTGTGATGGTGAGTCCCTCGCTTGGTGAAAGTTTCGGCCGTGCTGTCGCTAATGCGCCTCTGGCCTCTTTGGCTTTCAGATTGTTTTGTTAGGTTCAGGGGGGGGTGGCACGGAGGCGGATAGTGAATCTGAGGTTGTGGGGGGGGGACTTGCTTGAGAGCTCTGAGCCAAACTCCTGCCTGTGCTTGTTTAAGAGCTCCTCTCAGGATCTCCGCTCAGTCCCCCCCGCCCTGTCGTCACGCTGCTGGTGTAATCCACCTCGTCCGAGTGGAACCTGGGGGGTGCTGGCCTGTGTGCGGTATGCAAACGGGGGCAGCTGAAGGAAAGAGGGAGTGTCTGGGACCGTTTGGGGTAGTGATTCCGTGGGCCTGCTGGACCGCACTAGCAGGACGGCCCACAGGTCCTGTCCCAGAGAGGGACACGGGGATTCCCCTGCACAACCCCTAGTGGGGGAATGGCTGTGCAGGGGAATCCCCGTGTCCCTCTGTGGGACATCCCCGACCTCGGTGACCCTGGTGGGCTGTGCGGGGACGCCGGGCGCGGGGCCTCTCGCATCTCTCTTGCTCTATTTTTAATGCTGATGTTGTTGAGAGCCTGGTGCTGATGTTGGTGTGGCATTTTTCTTTTTAATATTTAATGGCAGGGGGGGTGGGGCTCTGAGTGGCCACCCGCCGCCCTGGGTGCGCCAGGCAGCCCGCCGCTGCAGACTTAGCTCCAATAAGCTCCTCCTCGTGCTGCTCCTCCCTGGAGATGGGGTGTAAGCTGGCCAGAGCCTGGGCTTGCTGCCCGTCACCTGTAGCCAGAGGATCCTGCCCAACCTCCCTGACCTGTTCTGCTCGCCACACCACCCCCGCTGCCCGTCCTTAGCCTGTCTGGAGTCCCGTTCGGGTAACCTGTGCGGCAGAGCCATGCCTGGGGGGGGCCCTGCCCAGTGACCGTGCCGGTGTGTTCATACATGGGTCTCATCCGCCACTGCCCTGCCCCAAGAACGTCAGGCTCCCAAGCAGGATGTCTCCGGTCGCAGACAGTCCGGGATAAGACGGTATGGAGGAACAGCCTCGGATTGGATGGCTACCTGTCTGAGGTCGGTCCGTAAGTTTTGGGGGAGCTTTCTGATTGGCGGAGAGTTAGTCTGTCTTAAACCTGTGTTGGGCAGCTGTAATCCCTACAGGAGGCACCGTTCATATAAGTACCTGGGTCGGGGTGGGGGGGCCTGGGTTGTACCTGGCGTTGGTTAAGATCGTGAGTTACCTCCGCATCCGTCCATCCGTCTGGCCGTCTGCTTATCTGGCGCAGGATCCTCGTGAGCCCACAACCTTTCCCAGGCAGCTCAGGGCTGCGTGTTTTTGGACAGCGGGAGGAAGTGGGAGACCCAGGAGGGAGGCCTCGCCAGGCTCAGAGCGCGTGGGGGCACAGGGTCAACTCACTGTTACTTGGGAATTCCTAGTGTGCTCTGTGGCTTCCTGGATAGAGGGCTGTGTGTGTGTGTGTGCCTTGTCCATGTGAGTGAGAGGGAGACACTGTCCTTCAGGGATCACTGTGTTGGCTGGTAAGTTGGGCTGGGGTTAGGCTCCTCCCCAGCTGTTAGGTTAATTCCTGTTGTATTTGGCAGCCCCTCTGGCCCGTGTCTGGTGCCAGGAAAGGAGTGTGAGCTTGCTGTGCATGCGCGTGTGTGTGCGTGCACGCGTGTATCTGTGTGTGTGTGTGTGTGTGTGTGTGTGTGTGTGTGTGTGTGTGCGTGCGCGTGCGCACGCATTTCCTGTCTCGAAACGGGAGTGCAGGGGAGTGGGGGAGCTCGCTGAAAACTGGTGTGCCACGGGGCAGCGTGCCAGCAGCGGCTCGCCGTGCCCTGAGCTCCTCTCTGCCTCCCCGCAGGGAGTCTGGCGTATCCCGGTGGATGAGATCGATCGGCCCGGCAGCTTCGCCTCTCACATGAACCGCTCCATCGTGCTCCTGCTGGACGTTCTGTCTGAGCTCAAGGACCGGGACACCCTGCTCAAGGTCTCCTGCATGCTCCAGAGGACCCCGGAACAGGGGAAGTGAGTATCCCGGGCTCCCCTTAGCCTTAAGGTGACCCCTGCAGTCACGGCTGCTGCTCTGTGTGCTTATGCTAATGTAATGTGCTGACTCTTCCTCATGTGATGGTACCACTTGTGCGTTGCTTAAAGCGTCACGATAAGAGACCTCTCTCTCCTCTCTCTCCCTCCCTGTCTTTATAGGAAGTATCTGCGGGATGTGGACCGACAGGTTCTGGCCAAGAGAGCATTTTTCTTAACCGTGAAAGTACTGGAGGATAATCTGAACAAACTCACTGGGGTATGGAGTCCCCGAGCACGCAGACGCACCCGCACGCACGCAGCACGCCGTCATTGTTGGCTCCAAATATCACCATAATGCAATGATAACCTGTTATTTTGAACTTGTGGGTGACTTTTATAAAAACTCTGAATGCAGTCAAAAAATGCCAAGAGATTTGTGTTTGTATTTTGTTTGGTTACTTATGGTTAAGGTTAGGGATGGGTTGGGATTAAGGGAGTCGTTCTTGGGATTAGGGTTTTGCCATTAGAAATGAGTGGTGAGTCCCCACAAAGCTATAGATATCTAATCTGTGTGTGTGTGTGTGTGTGTGTGTGTGTGTGTGTGTATTGGCCGCACCAGGTATCGGAGCCTTCCCTTGGAGGGGGGGACATGACCACCACAGACACGCCTCCCAGGCCCAGTGCCGAAGACAGCAGCAAGCGGGCGGCGCCTAGCAAGCCTGGCACGGAGGCCGGGGGGGCCGAGGCCCCTCAGGAGCGGCCCCCGCCTCAACCCATGGACATGGCGGAGCGGAAGGAGGAGCCCATGGAGCTGGAGGGTGGGGCCTGGGGGGGCGGTGGGGCCACGCGGCCCCTGGAGAGGGCCCCCCCAGAGCTGTCCCTGGAGGAGCTTAGCATCAGCTCCCGCCAGCAGCAGCAGCTACTCGCCGGGGGGGGGCGGCGCTCGGCTTCCCTCAGCACCCCCGAGGCTGGCGAGCAGCAGCGCAGGCCCGGCCGCAAGCGAAAGCTTCTGGAAGATGTGGAGTCGGGCAAGACGCTCCTACTGGACGCTTACAGAGTGTGGCAGCAGGGTCAGAAGGTCATGACCTACGACCTGGGCTGCATCGAGAAGATCATGTCGGAGACGTACATGCTCATCAAACAGGCGAGTTGGGGGGGGTGTTAGACCTCTATCATCACCTCCATGGAATCCCCCATTAGGTCCCTCTTCCGCTTCCTTCTGAAGCCTGAAGTCACCCCCCCCCCCCCACCTCGAAAGGCTCTTTGGCATAATCAACAACAGAAAAACAGCAATCAGCAAATGGCAAAAACACCAGTTTCATTTCCAGCTTTAGCATAAATTGCTTATCTCTGCGCCTTCAGCCCAGCTCATGGGTGATCTGGCCACGGAGGAGACACATTTATAGCGCAGTTATATAAATACTCACTGTAAATGCACGCAGACACACACACACACGCACACACGTGTGCACATGCAGGCACCCCTCTGCAGTCTACTGGCCAGCAGCTCTACTTTTCTCATAATGCTAAGAGTAATAGTGGTGGTAGTAACAGTGCTGATGGTAATATATCCATCTTCCAGCCGCTTACCATGGTGAGTGGGGCAGGGAGCCTGGCCCAGGCGGCACAGGGTGTGAGATTCACTCAGTAAGGGATGCGAGTCTATTGCAGGGTAATGGTGATATCAATAATACTTGTGATATCAATAGCCCCCCCCGGAAACCTTTCCTGTCCAGTTTTCGAGCCCCAGATTGTGCCATTCTGGCTGCTGATGGCCCACTATCCGGCGTGTTTATTCATATCAATCCAATTAAGTTTCCTTCCTTTTGTCATTAGCGCTAATTTGTGCATCGGCGTTGGCTTTTTAGAATTAAATCAGGGCATTAAATGTTTATCAAACAAAATGAATCAGCCCAATGACTTGATCGGACGGCATTGTGGAGCGAACGGCGGCCTTGAGACCCTGGAGCCTCCGCGCCTCCCTCTGAGCGGCGTGCCGGTGTGTGACGTCCTTCTCCTGCTGCTTTCCCGAGAGAGCGCCCCCCAGTGGCCACTAGGGTCTCGTGTTAGGTTTGGAGGTGCAGCTCATTTGCCGGGCGCATTCACTTGTCACAACCCTCCTTGTTCCCACACCGCGCTATAATGGAGCTCATGCGTCACGTGACAGAGGAATCACTCATATCCCCCCCCCCACCCCAACACTGCCGGTGTCACCCTGAGCACCGTTTCCTTCTTGTCTGTAACAAAAGCTCTCTTCCTCGCCCCGTCGCTCACTTCCACGTCCGGATATATTTATATAGTGCCTTGCACGGCGGCGACGGTGTTCAGTACTCAGAGAGATGTGCACTGAAGTCGGCTCTGTGCAGCTGGCTATTTGGGGAGAGTGGGGGCACACCACGTGAACACACCCTGTATGGCAGAGCGAGGATTCAGAGGGGACAGGCTTGTGGCAAAACATACGCTAATCCTTCCACTTTCTGCCCAGGATCGTTGGGGGAGGGGGCCCTTGTAGAGACAGCCAGTGATGTGAGGGCGCCCCTTGATGATGCAGGCGACGGGCACCTCAGATGGGCGCTCCGTACCACACAGCTGCCTCTTCCTGCATTTAGTGTGACAGTGCGCCCCCTGGTGGCCTTGCTGGCCATTGACACCCACTGGGGTCTCCTTCACAGGCATCCATTACTCAGCGCATGTAAAACTCCCACCTCGGGTATACCGTTCCAGTCAGGTGGGGCACAGCCAGGGGTGGTTGTGATTGGAGCTTTGTCCTCACCCTCCTCATCCTCTCCCCCTCCTCTCTCTGCTTCAGGTCGATGAAGAAGGAGCCCTGGATCAGGCTGTGAAGTTCTGCCAGGTCCAGCTGGCCACTTCTGCACAGAGACAGGTAAGGCCCAGCCCCGCACATCCTCCACACATCCCTACCTGCTGCTTGTGAGTGACACCCCCCTGGGCCCTTTGGGTTCCTGGGTTCCTATCTCGCTCTTGTCAGTGCTGTTTTTCTGTGGGCTAATAGGCCGAGGTGCTATGTTCTTTTTTTTTCCCCCTCCCCATTTATACGCCTGGCCCTTTCTCGTTCCCCCCCGATCAGTGTACGCGGGGGTAGTGGGGCAGTTTCTGCTGAAAGCGGGCATTGGGAGGGGACCAGAAGGACAGGGGTCGCCCCCCGCCCTGGACGGTACCGCGATTAGCCATTGATGTGATCCAGACATCCCCAGCCACTGGATTTCCGGCAAGGAGGCCCCTAGAAACTAATAACTGCGCTCGCAGCCGGGCCTTGCCGCTGCGGGACACGAGCTGTGGGTCAGGCTGGCGCACGTGCGCCCCTCGCTGGAGGCCTCGAGAGCCTGCACTCATATCATTCACAAACACTCATTTTTCACCACCCCGCACGTTCACAGGGTTGTGCTTTATTGTGATTTTGGCATTTTGGTGTGACTTCACATGCCTTTCCCCTCCCACTTGGCATTCTTGAAATGTTTCAGGCCTTTGGGCAGCTGTCAGCCCCCTAACAAACCCGGCGAGTCATTCTCAGGCTGCTGGAGGTCGATGGCCAGAAGTCAGGCTGGGGGGAAGCCGCTCTCAGGCCTCTCTGTGGTCTTAACAAGCCCCTCTCATTCCTTAGCCATGTCTCACATTTGCTGACACCTTACTCTCTCTCTCTCTCTCTCGCTCCCTCACTCACACAGTCCTTCTCTTTCCCACGATCTCCCGCCCCCCCCTTTTGCTGCCCGCCGTCCACTCCGTAAACCGCTGGCACTCCGCCGTTTCCAAGGCAGCGACTGCCCGTTGCTGAGGCCTCTGGCGTGCCCGGCGGTGTCCCGCGCGATGCTGGGTTGGGGTTGGGGGGGGGGGGGTGGGTGAGACAGGAGGCCCGGAGCAGGTCTGTTTTGTAACGCCATAGCAACGAGGTGTGGGTGGTGATCGGGCGACTGAGTTACAGCAAAATCGCCATGCGTGCGAGCCTGAGAGTGGGAGCCCAGTGAACAATCGAGGGAGCAGTGCAGAGCTGCAGCCGCAGGCTCTGGGGTCTGGGTCATCCCGGACTGTCTTTCCGAGAGTTCGGAATAACCCCGGCCCGTGTGAGGAAGTCCCCACGTGGGGCTTTTTTGATACGGGGACTTTTTCTGTGGTGCCAGTGTGGTATGCCGCACCGTCCTCTTCTCTAACGTGTTCCACATTTCCTCTGAGGCACACTTGCAGTCTGTTTACTTTGCAGCATTTAATTATTGGTCAACGGTGTATTTAATGTGTTTCTTGCACTTGAATGCACCTGAGGCATGAGTCCTGTCACCTTTGGCCTTCCGTGTGCGGATTGCAATGTTGAGATGGTCGCTGTAAGGTTCCCCAGTGGTCCCGATGTTTCCCCGGTGGTCCCGATGTTTCCCCCCGTTTGATTGGTGGCTGATGCCAATTTCCCCTTGAGCTTTGAAAATAATAACCATCCTTGCCATCAAATACTCGCACACACACGCCCTCTCCCATCACGGTTCTTCTACGCCGTATCGCCACGGTAACACGGGCGACAAGTTGCAAAAGTTGGAAACTGCTTTGAGTTCTGAAGCAGGTTGTGGCTTTTCTGATTGGCAGTGGGGTCCTTTGAGCGCCGTACCCCCTGCTGGCCTGAGTGTGTCAGACAAGCTGTCTTGCTCTGGGGGGCAGGCTGCCGGTTGTGCATTTAACCAGTTAAAAAAAATAATGTTTCAATGCAAACTTGCAATCAAAAGTGTGGGAAGCCACTATTAGTCGATGTGCAGACTGGAGAGAGCAACTAAAGATGTTTTTAAAAAATACAAAGTCAGCCTGCAGATGGATGGGCCAGAACAGCAAGGCGGGTCTTGCAGTCGATATTTTCCATGTAAAATTTCAGCTTTCAGTGTCCTGACTGATTAGAAGAATCGCACGCCAAGACAAATCAATACACTCTCCAATGCTATGACGATGGAGATGGAGGCGTTGGGTTGTTAAGTGTTAAATGGAAGTGTGAAGCTCATTAGGGTTAGTCATACTTTTAATGGCACGTCCGTGGCACTGTCATGCAGCCCCCGGGTCCGTGCTTTGAAACTAGGGCACTTCCCCGACGCGGTGGGTGCTCAGTAATGGCTGCTGCCATTACCGTGCCTTTGTTCCTGAGTCGGGGTGGGACATGGTGCCTGAGAGCCGCCGGCTCCTTCCGTTTGCCATCGACGGTCCCTGCGCCGGACACCCCCTCCGCTAGCGACGTCAGCACCGCCAGGCTCAGCCGCTGCCTCACACCGCACGCAACTGCCGTGCATCCTGCCACATGACCCTGCCGGGCCCCCCTACCCTCTTTTTCTTTTTTTCTCCCCCCTCCTTTTCTTTTTTCACCGGCCGTGTGCAGAGCGAGGTACAGCAGGCTTGGAGGCAATGTGTAATCAGCGGGAGTTTCCATGGTGATGGGGAGGCGAGGCATCGTGTGTATGCTTCACTGTGAGCGTGAGCGAGCGAGCCCGCACTGATCCGTGTGTGTGGGTCTGCCCGCCTGCCTGTAATGCCTGCCTGCCTGCCTGTCCTGCTCACCTGCCTGTTATGCCTGCCTGTCCTGCCCATCCTGCCCACCCCTCCTGCCTGTCCGGCCCACCTGTGCTGCCTGTTCTTCCCGCCCACCTGCTCGCTCGTCTGCCCGCCTGGCTCGCACCCCCTCTGTGTATCCCTTGAGCCTCTCTCCCCAGGGCGCTGAGGAGCAGGATGAGTCAGGAGCGCCGAGCTGCGAGGCTCCGCCCCCCTAGTGTCATTCACACACCCGGTCGGGGACTGCACTTCACTAAAAGGTTGCAGGTTCTCATCCCAGCTCTAGTAAACACCTGGGTTTGCGCATGCTGACCCTGCATTTTAGTGGTGAATGTCCTGACTAAACTGAAATATTTTTAAACTGTCAATTAAGTCTTAAAAACATAGAAGTAATAATAAAAAATACAGAAGACTTCAGCATTTGTTCGTCCCCCAAAACACCCACAAAGCTCTGTGCTCTTCATGGCGATTGGCTGCATCTGCTCAGGTGAACAGGCTGACGATACTTGGGTGGGGGGTGCGGCCTCAACTGAAGCTCTTCCATT
Organism: Petrocephalus schoutedeni; assembly: GCA_026780765.1. NCBI lineage: Eukaryota > Metazoa > Chordata > Actinopteri > Osteoglossiformes > Mormyridae > Petrocephalus > Petrocephalus schoutedeni. The sequence goes on along the minus strand of JAODKL010000040.1, from coordinate 8,535,678 downwards.
GTGTCGCTGTTTCTCAGGCACTGTAGGCCTTTGTCACTTTTCTCCAGACCTGTGGTGTTGAGTGACGTAGCCACTGATCTTCCTGTGTGTCTGGGAACATCTCGATGTGGAAACGGGTTGATCTGAACCAAGAGTACCCATCATGCTTTGCTCGCCGGTGGCAGCCCCCTTGCTTGATTCACTGCTCTCTGACACCCCCGCCCCCTCGTGTCACCCCCCTCTGTTTTGAGTCACCTGTTGTATGCATGTGACCCAGAGCTAACCCACTTTACCATCTTCACCGCAGTACTGACTGGGGGCCATGGCACCCTGAACCGTTAACTATTCGGCTTTTCTAGCGCAGCCATGAAGCCGGAAAGCCCATTGCGTTATAACGCCGAAGCACACATCGCGTGGGTCCCAGCACGGACAGGGGGCTACTGTGGGCACATCTGCACTCCCTGGTACTGGTCAAGCCCAGGCTGGTACATCCCCCTCTTCCCTGGGTGGTGTCTCTGCATGCTGCTGTTTCTGACCAATTTTCCTTGCCCCACTGTAGACCTGATTCAAGGTCAGTGTGCCTCCATCCATCCATCCCCTTGTAGTGCTGAGGCTTTTGGACTCTAGACTCTGTGTTGGGCCCCCAGGAAGAGCCCTGTCACTGTAACAGTTAGCACGTTAGCATGTTAGCACATATTTTACATATCTCAGCCTTTTTAGATCTGGGTCTCCAGTCCTGATTCAGGCAGGCTGGGTGCATCATGCTCATTCATTTGTAAGCGTTTTTTTTATTTTGAGTCGTTTTATTGCTCCGGCGGCTGTCCTTCTCTTCCCTCCCCTCAGAGTTACCTGATTTGGGTGGGGGAGGAGGGCACTCACAGAAGTCTGCTCTCCGGGAACAGACGGCGAACCTGGAGTTTGTGTTTCCCGTCGTCCATTGGCTGTGTTCTCCCCCGTTGCCATGGCAGCGGCTCTGAGACTGTCACGGGTTGTTTGCGCGGCTCTTCTGCTTACGAGTGGCCCTTGGAAAAAGGCGGGCGAAAGCGCAGTGTCGGGTCCTGGGCGGGGGGGCAGGCTGGTGGGTGGAGTTGCATTGGCAGTGTGGAGCTCGGCTCCACTCCGGGACTCTGTGCCAGGATCTCCACCGCGAGTCCAAACCCGCTGCCACCGGCCCGCAGCCGGCGCCGCTCGTGCTCCAGGTCGGCTTGCATGCCGTTTGTGTTGAGTCCCTGGCGTTTGGTTTTTGTTTGTTTTTTGTGTGTTTGTTTGTTTTTGTGTGCGCTTGTCTGCTTTGCCTGTAGGTTTGCCAGCGTCAGTTTGTCAGCCTCTTTGTCCCCTCCTGCTTGCCGTACGCCACAATCCGGTGCCAGGACTCGCTCGTCAAAAACAGCTCGACTTTCCTTGCTGGCTAAAGCGGCACTTTTCTGCAGTCACCACCACTCACGATCTCAACCCCCTTTTCTGATTACAGTGCAGCAGTGACACACCCACCACACCCAAGCCCACCAAAGAGCACCGGGACGTCTTCTTCCCCTCCTCACTACCTAACCCAGCCCCGCAGCCACCGGACGGCTCTACCCCCCAGGGCCCACCCACTGGGCCCCCGGACCAATCGCAGCTCAGGAAGCAGCCAGGTGCCCAGGCAGCTGGCATGGCCTTCCTGCCCCAATCAGGTGAGTGTCTGGCCGAAAATTCAGATTTGGCATTGTCCAGCGGATAACTGAGCGACCATCAGACTGCGGGCGTTCAGGTCGGACGTGACCGTCTGCATGCCCTGCTGTCACTGCCAGCGCTGACTCCTCAGGAGCAGAGCCTCCTTCCCTCTGTGCCTCAGAGGAGCCCCCGGAAGCCAGGCTGGTCAGAAGCCTTGCATTTAGCAGCTGGGCTGTGAGCGAAGCCTCCCGGCTCAAATCCCAGTGGGGGGACCCGAATTTGTACCGGTGTGCGGGGTAATTAGCTCCGTTGGCTGCGGGGAAACCTCCAGCTGTGTAAAAGGGAGGGAAATGTTACGAAAGGCTGCTTTGTAGCGCGGCTGAGCCTGTGGTTGGCCAGGTGAGGCGGTGCACACGTTACGTAATGCGCGTTCGTACGCACTTTAAAAACCGTGTGCGAAAATATAGTTGCGGGAAGGAGACGGGGCAGGAGGGACGCGCACTCAGACGCAGCCGCGCACACGCAAGTGGGAGTTCCAGCCCGCCGCCGGGCATCTGGACACTCGGCGCTGAAATCGATACAAAATGGTTGCCCAGGCAACCCAAAGAAGAGGTCGCGGAGAGGGAAGGCGCTCCACATTAGCTAGCAGCGCTCGGAGGGATAGCACGGCGCCCATCGCCGCCTGCCGGGGACCTGCCCATCTGTCCATCCGCTACCCAGCCCGTTCCTCCGTCGCTCCTTCGTCTGGGTCCACGTCAGTGGAGCAGACCGCCGAGGGCTGCTCTTTATAGCGAGGAACGAGCCATCCCTCTTCCCGCGGGCCGTCTCAGCCTGACGAGGAGCTGGGGCTGGTACGTATAGCGAGCGCTCCGCGGCTACCCTGTGCTTTCCTGTGTTAATCCCCCGGTAACCAACAGGTGTCCTCCTGCTGTCCCAGCGGCTACTGGAAATAACACTGTAGCACTGCCCAGGGTTCCCGTTTGACGCCGTCCGACCGGCTTATGGGTCGCCCTCGGTTACCGGCCCAGGGCGCCTTCACAGAGCTGTAGTCTGACTCCACAGGACCGCCTTTATTTTTTCTCTTTCCATTTTCACCTGCTGGAAAAACCACTCTTGACTCCAGGCAGCTGTTTCTAATCAGCCTGTAACTAAGGTGGCTGTTTCTCTGTAGCTATGTATAAATCATAATTAGGGCAGTTTATGACTTCAGGGTTTGTTTTGGCAGGTCTGTGTGTGTGTGTGTGTGTGTGTGTGTGTGTGTGTGTGTGTGTGTCTGTCTGTCTGTCTGTATTCGTGTTCATGAGGACGTGCATGTGCACGTGTGTTTGTGAGAGCGTGAACAAGGCTTTCATTTTCAACGACATGTGGATTTGTCGCCATCTTGTGGTGAGCCAGTGTAATCGCGCCGTGCCTGTCCAGCATCACACGGGCTGTCTCTGTCTCACTCTCCAGAGGAGCGGGAGGAGCTCCTGGAGGGCTTGGGCTTCAGGCAGCACGAGAGCCGGCTGTGCCAGCAGATGAAGATGGCCACCGTGTCCCCAGGCCAGGAGGCAGCCGGCTGGCTGAGCGAGGAGGCAGCGTCCTGCAGCACCACGCAGCCGCTCTGCTCAGTGCCCCCAGGCTCATCCCTGAGCTCACCCCCCGACACGCCCAGCTCCAGGCAGTCGGACCCTGGCCGCGTTCGTTCCCGCGTCCCACCCCACGTGCCAAAGCTCTTCATCCCCTCCACGGTCACCAAATTCCCACCCGAGATCACGGTGACCCCGCCCACACCCACGCTGCTCTCGCCCAAGGGGAGCATCTCCGAGGAGACCAAGCAGAAGCTCAAGGTGCGGCCGCCTCTCTCTCTCTCTCCCCACATTCACCACTCGCTTCCTCTCCCTTCGTTTTCCTTCCATCTCTCCTGCAAACATACCCCCTCTGTTTCTCTGTCCCTCCCCATCTTCCTGTTCCTGCCGCCATCTCTTCCTTCTGCCATCAGGCCCTGCAGTGACTCTCCCTGCATCGAGGGGGGTCCGAATAGAGCAGAACCGCTGAGGCACATGCACAGAGCATCCATTTGTTCGCTGTACAATACCCATTGTATAATAGTATTTATTTCTGAGCCGTTACTATTGTACTCCGTGCAATACTTCCCCTGACATTCTTTGCACTGTTTATTATCATCTATAATTTGTTACTGTCTGTTAATGTCTAAATGTCATTTTACTGCCTAAATGTGTGTATTGTGCTATTGTAAACCTGCAATTTCCATCGGGGCTAATAGTCTGTGTGTGTGTGTGTGTGTGTGTTTGTCAAGCTCCCCCCAAGCTCCCATGCTTTCCCCTGCCACACCGAGTACATTTTGTCTCACCCCCATGACAGAGTTGACTGACCCCCACCCCCCCCCGGTCCCTCCCCTGCAGAACATCATCCTGTCCTCCCAGTCAGCTGCAAACGTAAAGAAGGAGACGCTGTGCCAGCCGGCGCTGGAGGTGCAAGAGACCTCCAGCCAGGAGTCCTCGCTGGAGAGCGACACCGAGGAGGAGGAGGAAGACTACATGGACATCTGACACGGGAGACGGCTGCCTGTCCCCCGTCGCGTGGTCTCCTCATTATCATTTCTGAGCTTTCCGCACATCTGTTTAGCTCAAGGGCTGCCTCACCCCCTGAGTCTTGCTCCCCGCTCGCTGGTGATGGAAAGTGCCGTTTTACACTCTGCGTCACGCCCCCCGTGCCTGCATGTACCAAACAGCAGACTGGACCTTCAAGTGCTTCATTTTTAAGGAACTCCTCTACCAATGTCCTATGCAGCCCACAGTGGAAGGGGGGGGGGGGGCTCCACACCCACTGGGTCCAGGCTCTCCCGAATGCTGTGGTCACACATCCTTCACCCCACTCCGGCTGGATGAGTGAGGACGTTAGCATCTGGACCCCGGATAATGAGGTTAACATCTGGTGTGTGATGGATGGCAGATGCTAACCGAAGCATCCGGCTTCACCAGTACAGACAGTCTGCCCGCCCCACCAGTACCAGCCCGGTGTCACCGATACTAACTGTAGCAGCTGACCGACATGGGCTTCGCCGATGGTTCCTAAGGTAACACAGCAGCACTTAGCAACCAGACCACATGACCTGTTGCCTGTCTAATGGGTTTACATTTATAGTATAAATTCTCCTGTTTTAAATGTTTTCCGTACTTAAGTGTAAAAAAAAGATCACACCTTGTGTTTGAGCCGCACTTGCCAAGAGTACGCATTATTTAGATGGTCTGTAATATGCTGTCTGGTCCCCTTGTCATTTTTTTTTTTTTTTTTTTTTTTTTTTTAAGCATGACAGCTTTACTTTGGTGTAGGGCGGGTGGGCACAATGCATTCTGGCACCAGCATTATCACATGTGGTGTGGAGAAGGTCATGTTGGCATGAGCAGAATACATCTCTTTGGTTTTGTACATATCTAATATGCACGTGAGGTAAATTTCTATCAACTTGTTTCCACATTGGGCTTGTTTTATCTCAGCGTGAACCACAAGGGGGCGCCGTGGGTTTTGACCGCGCAGTTTGTTGTTTTTAAGGATTCAGTGTGTAGAGTATATATTTAAAACCTGAAATACTACATGAAATATCGTCTGCAGACAAAGGAATGTTTTTCTATAGATTGTTTTCTATATGAAGATGGTAATTTGCAGTATTTTTCTTGTTGATACTGTGAGAGCAGCATTTTTAAAAACTAAGAATACCTTTGTAAATATTTCTAAAGGCCGTCAGCCAAAAAAGTCCTGCTAAACATCCTATAAATGTATGTTTGTATTTTTGGTGTAATATACTGTTTTGTATTCTGCTGCGCTATAAATGGGAATGTATCATGGCTGATTTTTGGGTCTGAAGTTTATGTAAGAGTTCCGCTTGGTGCTTTGTTTAAAAAGACTGAGCATTGCAGCTCTTGGTCACCAGGGGGCAGTGTTATTCTCTTAATACTGATTTGCTGCATTAAAAATGTTACAAACCAAAAATACACTCGATAACACACCTTTTTCTCTGTGGAGTGCTTCTTTCCACATAAGCACATATTATCCTCCCAGATATGTCACTTTTCTTTATATTTTTTACAGCTGTCTCAGAATATGTAAAAAGTTTGGGTTCGAGTTTTTCCTTGTATTTTATTATTATTATTATTTATTATTTATTTATATATTTTTTACAGTTATCTTCACCCGGGGTGCCTGGTCATGTGGCACTTTGTCGCCCCCTGGGGATGGGCTTGTAAACCTGCAGGTTGCATGTCTGCTGTGTGGGAGTGCTTGGTTCCCATCTTGACAAAGAGGCAGTGGATGTGCTTTGTATTCATTGGGGGCTCTCTGTGCCTAACGAACCTGTTGTACCCATGAGGCACTGGGAGATTTGAGGGCAGCTGAATATGATAAGGCGGCATGGTGCTTAACCACACAGGAATCTAAATCGACTCAAAAAATTAAACGTCAGCCTCGTTGGCTATTTTTAAAATCATGCTCTTGGGCCGCATAAATAAGAAAGCGATGCTCTAATTTTCCATCTGTGGGCCCAGTAGGGTAATGGCAGTGAAGGGGGGGGGGCATCAGCACGAGGCCGCTGGTTCTAATCCCACATGGGTTCACCTTCCGCATCCTTAATTTGTTTTGCCACCGTGAATACAGGGCTGGTTAATTAGGTAAAAGCTGTGAGGGCCTTTTTTGGTAGGGCGCCCAAGCCTGTGACGTCATACCAATGTGTGGGGTCTGTCAGCCACTAGGCTTATGCTAAGCGTCATCCCGCAGCCCGACAGTGTCCCCGAGCCTCCCACACAAGGTGGGCTATTACGCCTCATTAGCAAGCAGCAGTTGCTGTAAATTTGCCACCCCCCCCCCCCCCCCCCCAAATCGCTGACTAGGCGGACGATGCTTTAGGTTTGCTCTGTTTTTTTATGGACAGGACCAAATGTGAGCTTGTCCACCTCGTTTGGATTTCATGACTTTGTCATCTGCATGGCTCTGAAAAGTGTACAAGTGTACCTTCCCCTCCGGTTGTTCTGCAGTGCTCTCAAATGCTGAAATACAAGTGAAGCAGCAGTGATTGTAATTCATTCCTATTTTTTTTGTGATTTATAAACTGCTTCATAAAGGGACATAAGACAGGCCAGTGTAGTAAGGGTAAATATACTATTAGTCGAGCAGCTAGATTCCTCAGTGGCATGAAGATCATGGAGAAAAGGCAAAACAATGGGAACGGACGTCCTCCTTAAAAGCGGCATGCGGACAGGAGTCTGCGCGAGGGGCTGCGGTGGCCACGTCCCTAATCTGAGATGGAGACACGCGTATTTGCATGAAAATAAATCGAGCTTGACAGTCTGTTACAGAGTACTCAACTACTTGGTTGAAACAAAATCCTGGTCTGGATTTTTACTTTTTACTTTTACTTTGCCCAACTCTGACCCCTGGTTTGTCCCAGTTCGGCTCTGGTGTGTCCCGGCTCACCCCTGGTTTGTCCCATTCCAGCTCTGGTGTGTCCCGGCTCACCCCTGGTTTGTCCCAGTTCGGCCCTCTTCCCTGATTTGTCCCGGTTCGGCTCTGGCATGTCCTGGCTTGGCTTAATGTGTCCTGGCTGTACTCTCAAAGTGGCCAATTAAGGCATCAAAAAGGCGCGCCGCATGGCTAATGGGGGCCAGAGGTGTGACGTTTCTCGTCGGGGCCCCGGGGGAGGGCCTTTTTAGTGGCCGTCTGATCCCGGCAGCAGGCTGTGTATTAGCAGCTGCTGCCCATTCAGAGCAGGGGATTTGTGCACTTAGGGCAAATGGCCACAGACTGACACCCTTGGCGGGGGGTGGGGGGGTGGGGGGGGAGACCAGTGCGCAGGGGATCAATGACACCCCCCCCCCCCCCATTCCAATCTGCAATGGCCCTAACGTCTCATCACTAAGGCTGGGGGTGGGAGTATTGGTGCACTTAAACTTCAATCCATATAATGAGTTACGAGTCAAGCCAGTCAAGGAGTAGCTCAGTATAGATGTGGTAATGTTTCTGTGTGTGTGTCTCTGTGCACTGCAGCCCAGCTGTACTCACTCACTGTTGGAAGTGTGGATTCAGAATTGCATACATAGCTACTAGTTTTGGACTAATTTAATGTTAATTCCCTAGGTTACTTGTCTACAGAGGGGACTGGAACCCTTTCTGATGTTAGGATTTAAGGATTCAAAAGCTTTGTCATTAGTACAAGCAGAATGAAACGCGTCCACGTGCAAACTTAACACACAACAATAAACAGTAATAAAGCCAGCAGCCTATAACTCTCCAGTGTGCTCCCTGAACTGGTCCCTAAATTCCAGCAAAGGGTGATAAACATATGGGGGAGGGGGGCAGTGTACACTGTGCGCATGGCCTCTTACACGCCCACCCCCGGGGCTGTTTTCTGACCCGCTCTCACCGTCTGTCAGGTGCTCTGATACCCGAGTGCCTGCGAGGAGAAGGAGGAGGAGTGTTTCACGAGATGTGCTGAAAGCAGGCTAATTGAGGCCCTCGCTGGTGAGACAGAGTCCCTGCGGCCTGTCTGTCAGCCGCTCCACATACGAGCATGCCGACATGCCGGACGGCTGAGACGCGCCCCTCTGATCCGAATGCGGACATGTGCAGTATGAAAGGAGCTTAAAGAGTCTGTGTCCTTAACTGTTGTGGTACCTGCAGGCCCTATTTTAGATGATTGGCAGAGATGAAAGCTGTCTGTCCATCTGCCCACCTGCCTGTCTGCCTGCTCGCCTGTCTGTCTGTCCATCTGCCTACCTGCCTGTCTGGCTGCTCGCCTGTCTGTCTGCCCATCTGCCTACCTGCCTGTCTGGCTGCTCGCCTGTCTTTCTGCCCACCTGCCTGCTCGCCTGTCTTTCTCTCTGTCCATCTGCCCACCTGCCTGTCTGCCTGCTCGCCTGTCTGTCTGTCTGTCCATCTGCCTACCTGCCTGTCTGGCTGCTCGCCTGTCTTTCTTTCTGCCCACCTGCCTGCTCGTCTCTGTCTGTCCATCTGCCCACCTGCCTGCCTGCCTACCTGCCTGTCTGTCCATCTGCCTGCCTACCTACCTGCCTGTCTGTCTGTCCTTCTGTCAGCCACACTGCTGTTGATGTTGATGCTCTGCTGCTCAGCACATAATCTGAGACGGTCTCCCATTAGAAGGGGGGACAACCCTCTTTATTGGACTCACGAGCACCTCAGCACACCCCACCGCCCGTGTATGGGTTCAACGCTGCTTCTGCCAAAACAGACACCTCCATCAACAGGTCCTGAGCCTTCACAGGCCCCCAGACCCCCCGGGTCTTTCATCCTTCCGGGATGGATTAGATGCTTATATTCATAGCTATATGCATGGCTTGGTTTTTGTTTACAGCTTACTAGAGCTGCTCAGAAAATAGTAGATCTAGTTCCTTAAATAATACAGCACCTGCTAGCAGTCAACAGAGCTCTGGAAAATGCTTACTGTTGAATGCTGTTCAGACCTATAGTAAAATGTCCCATCATCTTAATCCTCTGCCTCGCTTACATCTGAAGCCAGGTGAACCAGCTTAAGTTTGCTACCCCAAACAGACGTCCTCAGATATGTATTGAAGGTTCTTTCTGGGAGGGGAGAACCCCGTCAGAAGTGCAAAGTGAGGAGAATAGCACTAAACTTGTGATTAATAACTCCTCGACGACAATAGGTTTCGCGCGGTGGTTGAGTCATATCGCACGCTGGGGGGAAGCATTGGGGGGGGGGGGGGAAGTACCCTGGCAATCCCCCCCCCCCCAGTAG
>JAODKL010000040.1:8511899-8524729 GCA_026780765.1 Petrocephalus schoutedeni | reverse complement strand
GCTTCCGGGATAGGCTCCGGACCCCCCGCGACCCTGTACAGGATAAGCGGGTTGGAAGATGGATGGATGGATGGACATTCATTTGTTGGGGGGGGGGGGCTAAGTACAAAACCTCACTAATGCCTAAATGAATCCAAAATCAGCTTGGGTTTTTTGGTAATAAATATGTTGTTTTCCCCTTTAGATTGAAAGACATTCTGGATTGGATCCTTCTTCCTCTTTTTATGAGCCTCATATAGAAAATACACCAAATGTTGGGGTGCAACTTCAGATTATGACCTTTGCAGTGAAAATATCGGCCTGTTATGGCTCTGACATACATGGATCGCAAATCTGTACGGGGTGCACAGCACACAGGAGGACCCTGGGAGTTTACAGTCACAATGGACTGGAATCTGAAGCAACAAAGGGATTTCTGAGTAACGTCCAAGCTGCCGAGGTCCTGAGCAGGGGACCTCACCTCAGCTGTCCCGGTACTGGCACCAGAACCGTCCGGCGGGTCGCCCGAATGAAAGTGGCGGACAGTGTTAAAGTCACTCTGTGCCGTGGACATGCCACTTAGCATGAGCCCATCTGAGTGATGGACATGGCCCAGTCAGGGTAGGAGATGGGACAGGGCTTGGGGGAGGGGGGGGGCAGGTTGTGGATTTGAGGCTGTGGATTTGGCTTGGGAGGGGAGGGGGTCACTGGAAGACCCCCAGCCTGAGAGCCGGCTCCTCCGCTACCCAATCCGTCTGTCTGCGCTCCTACACAGAGGCACGGCGCTAACGGAGCGTTAAGTGGTGGCCATACAGGCTCCCTCCACCTGGGGAAAGCAGGGTCCCACAGGGGAAACCAGCCCTAATGAGATTACTGGGGGCCCATTGTTCTCTCCAGACACCCCCAATACACAACCCTGCCACTTCAAGGCCCCCGCCCCCAGGTGAGCCTCACCTGAAGGGAGTCATCCCGGCTTGCCGCAGGTAACGACGTACGTTATGGATTTACGCGCTGGACTTTCACTCTCCCTAACTGCCGGCGTCTCGTCTCCACGCAGCGCTGAATGTCGAGAGGCTGCATCAGGGGCCTGTTAAAGCCTCATAATGTGTTCACAGCATTTCACAGGGCCCTCTCACCTGAATTGCTGCCTGAGGGCGAGGCCCGCTCTGACCCTGAGAGGCAGATATATCACCACTGGCTTCTCAGTTACGGTCAGCAAGCTGCTTATTTTCCACAGTTTTCCGAGGAGACCATGCGGTTCTCGAGACCAACGTAGCCCACAAACGTAGCAGCTGAGCTGCTTGTTAAGGCGCCGTGATGCATGCTGGTGCCACCGTCGCCGTTGTGGGCTCCTTTCCCGCGGTCACGCAAAACGGATGAGCAACAGGATTTGAGGTTTTTTGGAAGAGAATAAATTTGCTAAATCGCAGTACTGTAAGCTGACTCAGTGTGAAGAGTTGGTAATCTACAGCAGTGTGATTTTTCTCAAAACCGAAGCAGACTACACAGACAGTGAGTTGCTGACTGTTTTTGAAATGCTTGATCCTTTCCCGAGAGTCATCTTGCATATGGCTTACATGGACTGGAATGAATATTTAGCCCTGAAAACACTGAGCTAGCTATAAACACTTAGTGGGTACATGGGTGATGTCCATGGAATTATAGCACCTGTGTTTTAGCCCCCTACTAGGTACGGTGGTGTTTGCATGAATAACTAATTACGACTCTGTGTCCATCCCAGACTGCTCCTGAGACAGTCCGAGCCCTTAGCAGAGGCCCATCCACATTTGTTTAAAACTCTCCTAGCAGTTCATAAAGGTGTACTTCCTCTGGGCCCTTTCCTGTGGGGATCGGTATCAAGGCTCTGCTAAGTCCCTTTGATTTTGCCCTCTGTCCAATGAGGCACAACCTAGGACCTCCTCCCCCCTACTGTGCCACTTCAAAGGCTGGGAATGGTCCCGCAGGCTCCGCCCCCAGAGGGACTCTCCTTAAAAGCAGGGGGCATACTTCCCTCTAGGTACAGATAACTCTACAGACCTCAATCAGCTCACTTGCTCCTTTCCTGGCATATCTTGTGGACTAGACTGACCCCTTCAGCCATTGTAAAGGTGGGATGTATGAAGCTTGGGTTTCTGATCACTGGAATTGACCATTGGACTCCATCCATACCTCTCTGGCCTCTGCTACTTGGCCTTCCCTGGAAACTACACATTTTGGATTTGCCTTCCTTCCGTAACAGTAAAGGATGCAGCCCATTCGAGGTGAGTGCATTGGCTTGTTTCTGTCTTTTGGATGTTTTTGTCTGACTGTTGGATAATAAAGCTAACAGCTATACTTTCATAAAACTTCATCTCTTGTAAGTCATTAAACATGAACTGTTATTGGTGTCTGTCTGCACTGCATTGTCTGCTGATGTTTCTGTTGACGTTACCTGTCTTGTGCTTTTGGCAACAGTAATGTGCCCCCCTAAACTCCTAATTTTGTTTTCTAGATTTAAAGCCAAATTTCAGTGTCCCCCCACCAACGTCGTCCATGCCGGGGGGTCCGGATGCCTATCAACAGAGCAGCGTCCAAATGACACTAGAAGATGCTGAGCTCTGGAAGTCCTTCCACGAGATCGGAACGGAAATGATCATTACCAAGCCGGGCAGGTAAGGGAATGAGCCAGGCCTGTAGAACCGTCCATTACCTGTTGCAATCAGGAAGATAATCCATTATTAGCTCAGATACAAATGTGAATGCCTCTATTTCTATTTGTTCTTGAGAATGGCCCCCATGGATAGCAGTATGGATGACCAAATTGTGGAATTGTGTTTCTCTTTCAGGAGGATGTTCCCACACTGCAAGATCAGCCTCACTGGACTACTGCCCTACGCCAAGTATATAATGCTGGTCGACATGGTTCCTGTTGATTCCTTCAGATATAAGGTGAGTAGGGCATCGGTGGAGACGTAATTCAGCTCCTCATTGCCAAGAAAGAACTAGTGACATTAATACACTCAATCCAACGCTGCCTGTTCAAACGGGCAAAATTATAAAGACCAGTGGGACTAGTGATTGCAGTGGGCCTTCAGCTTGTCTCCACTGCGTCTCCTGCCCAGTTCCCATGTTAGCTGCCACTATTCGTCAAGGAACATCAAAGGACATTGCCGCTTCCTGTTGTTTCTAACCCCTGCTGGGTGCTGCTTCACATGCCTTTTCTCCCCTGCCTCTCTCCATGGGTGGTACAGCCCTAAGTAAACAAGGCAGCACCATCACCCAGAGTGTACCTTTATCTCCATAACACGTCTGCCAGTGAAATTTAGATTGCATTTAGTTACGGTTGAGAGAAGCGCATCATCATTTGACCTGTGAATGCTAACGGTGTCTCTTTTTACCCCCAAAAGTGGAACAAGGACAAGTGGGAGGTGGCCGGGAAGGCTGAGCCGCAGCCCCCATGCCGGACCTATGTCCACCCAGACTCACCAGCGCCTGGCAGCCATTGGATGAAGCAACCCGTGTCCTTCCTGAAGCTCAAGCTGACTAACAACACACTTGACCAGCATGGCCATGTGAGTGACTCTGCCCCATGCTTCACCACCCCCAGTTCCATCCATAACCACAAACTGAGCTACCACAAAGCACCCTTAGATCAGAAGGACTTTTGTAAAATGTTGTACACACCTGAAAGTATCTCGATGATTGACACTGAGTAAGAACTTGGGTTACTTTCATATTTCAGCTGGGCCATTTGCTCAAAGGTTTACACAAACTCACCTGTCTCTTTTTACTCTGCAGATCATCCTTCACTCCATGCACAGGTATCACCCACGTTTCCACATCGTCCAGGCCGATGACCTCTTCAGCGTCCGCTGGAGTGTCTTCCAGACCTTCGCTTTCCCCGAGACGTCCTTCACGGCAGTCACAGCCTACCAGAACACCAAAGTAAGACCCAGCCCTGTTCTAATTTTCACTAATGCTTGTAGGATGTAGGTTCAAGCCCCAGAATGCTTTTCATAGTACAACCAACACACAATATCCTTCTCAAGGAAATATCTTAAGATAAACTGCATGTGTATTATTCTATACTTATCCGAACCTTTTACCAAAGGTAACTTATAAATACTGTTCAAAAAGAAGATAACGTAGTGTGTTGGGCAAATTCTTGTTGCAATCTTTTTTAAACACAACTCAGAATGTCAGTCATAACTTGCAGGATCTATTGTATTTGGTATGTTGTAGAACAATTGTAAATGTGAGCAACTTGCTGTCTGGTAATTTTGGATTTTTTGATGTTTAGATTACCAAGCTGAAGATAGACCACAATCCTTTTGCTAAAGGTTTCAGAGATGAAGGCACCAACACAAAAAGGTAATTTCTGGATGAGTTCTCTGGTGCATTAGTGCTCTCGTCTTGTGGGTGAAGCTTACATGATTGTCTGATTGTCCTTCTTTGTCCCTTGTACAGGCGAGCACACAGGAGTCACTCTTTTACTGAGAGGCCTTCTAAAAAACCCAATGTTGTAAGCAAGGATTCAGAACTCGGAAGCCCTCCAGGTACGGCCCTTGGTGGTCTCGATGGTGAGCTCCCTGCACCATCTTTCGATGCGAGAGGCACTCCTTGCCTTTCTATGTACCTGAAACTCACCAGTAGTGCCGTCTGTCTGTTTCCCCACACAGATTTTCGTGGCTCGCCCTACGAAACTTTTGAGGAGGATCGCCATCGTCCCTCAGAGATGACCAAGAGTAAAGACGGCACTGTGGTGAAGGAGGAACGCTACTCACCCTGGGGGGCTGAGCAGGACGCCCAGCTGGGCCTGCGCACTGAGTCGCCGGTGGGCACCGAAGCCCGGGACGTCTACGGCACGGAGCAGCTAGTGCCCGCTGCGGCTTCCTACCAGCCTTACAGGTATGCGCCTCATCGCAAAGCCAACAGGTTCATGTGTTCTTCACCACCAGTCAAACTGGGCTTTACAACAACCATAACTTATTCATCTTGTACCCAAGATGATGTGAAGCTGGGGACTTGATTACCAACCACTTAACCATCTCTCTTTCTCTAATGCACAGGGTCCATGGTTATGGGAGGTCGCCCTCATCTTCCTCCAGTGTGGGCAGCATCACAGGCCGCCCCGGCTATGAGTCCCGGGTCCCCGATGTGGATGAAGCACACAAGGCCCACCCCAGCCTGGACATGGGATCCACCCTCAGCAGCTCCCAGCTCCCTACCGCCTCTCCCCAGGACTACGCTGGTGCCCTTAATGTGGCTGTGACCCCGACAGGGAAGACAGCGGTGCTGGGCCACACCTTGTACACCCCCTATGGTGCTGAGCAGGCCCTTGGCCAGTGGGGCGGCCCCACTCCTGGGCAGTATCCTGCCCCATCTGCCCACCACCTCCCTGCAGAGTATAGTGCCCCTGCCATGCACCATGGCTATCACCACAGCAACATAGCTGACTGGAGCCAATACCCGCTCTTCTCCTACTCATGCTGGTGACTGCAGCGCAGATGAAGGACGCAAGAGCTCCAGCAGTGAGATGGGTTCCAGGTGTCTGGGCCAAGATACAGACTCGTGTACCCAGCTGAAACCGTGGTTGACTCAACAACAAGGACTCTGCCCAATTGCTGCTGACCACTCAAGCAATCTTCAGCATGATGGGTCTCCCCCAGGACAAAGCTTCTGAGGAGATCTCTCCACGCCTCCCATGGTCCATGCACTCTGGTCAGCTCTGGCACCTTTCTTCCAAAGACCACAAAAACAGGTTCTGATGGAGACAGATTAATATCGGAGGGGACTTTTTAGGTTTCTTCAGTTTATTTATTTAGTGACTCCGTTTGTGTTCATCCTGTTAAATTGTACTATTTTGTAAAGAGAACCAACAATATTTGTTTGGTGTAAAATTTAGTGTAAATTTTTTATTTGAGATTGTAATAATATGAAGTGTATGAAGGGGTAATTAAAATTGTGTTTTCAACTATTAAGAGTTCACGTAACGCGTCATTTCTGTTGTGTGAAAAGCTCCCGCTAACTTATTCGACTCTCACATTTGTCTTCTGCTAAGGCAGTGAATAATTTCATTTCTAGAATTCTCCTGGCATCTAGGCAGGCCATCTTCGCATGTAAAGATTTCTTCTGCTGCACTGAGAAGCCTTGTCTCATGAGAGACGGGGAAAATAAAACGGCTTTGAGTAACAGTTCAGTGTCAGGTCTGTCTCTTCTGAGTGAATGAATGCTGATGCTGTCCACAGACTTTATTCAGATCTTGTAGCATTTGTGCTTTAACGTTAGCTGTTATCAACATGGCTGGATGTTTTGTGGAAGGGTTGGGGATCTGAACCCTGCCTCCTCCCCTTGTGTGGAGTTCTTCCCATGTTGCCTGGGATTCTTCCAGTGAAATTATGGTTAACTTGCATCTCTAAATAGTCCATAGTGTATCCCTGTTAGTGTGCGTTCTCCAATGAGCCGTCATTCTGTCAAATATATATTCTAGCCTTCTGGCCCATGTTGAAGGTCTCCGAAATCCAGGTCTCCGAAACCCATCATTTGGAAGATGGGTGACTTTTTTGCTGACGCATTGAGGTTATTGGCCAGCTCAGGACTGTAAGAGTATAAGTCCATGACAGAATGGGTGAGCAGCAGTTGTTTTGCTGCTACTCTATGCACTCTGCCATGTTTCCATTTGGTGGAAGGAGCAGGACCCTTTGGGTTATTTGGAGGTGGGGGTTGCAGTAGACCTGATGTGTTAACTGGCTCAGCTGATGAGTGTAATTAGGAAGGCGGTGTCAGATCCTAAATGAGTTCATGTCTTGTTTCCTCCTTGGGAACAGTTGTGAAAGGAGGACAGGGTGGGGCACACAGTACCCCTCTGTCCACCCCCCGCCCACCACAAAACCCCAAACACTTCCAGCCTAGTGGGCTTCCTGCACCAAAGCATTGGAGCATCCGGAGGATTTAGGGGACAGTCAAGTCATGCCTCACTTGCAAAGTCCTCCACCAAACCTCACAGACTGTACAGAAATCAGTCCTGGTATGGTCGGAAATAAAAAAATCTATTCTTTGCATGTAAACAATGTTTGCAGACCAAACAGTGGAATAAAGGCAACCTGGGACTGATTAGACTTCAGTTCTTTGTTTGCAAACAATGCAGATTATTTGGGATTGTAGCCATTGTTCACTAAGTTTATGGTGCACTACATGTCTCATTGCACAGTGTCTACATTTTCATTGTGATGATTGTATTTTACCACTTCTGCATATGCATCTTAATTTACACTTGCACCTTTAATAATCTGTACTTATGATTTGTGTTAATTTATGTTTAGAAGAAGGACATATAAAGTAAGATTTTCCTTGCATGGTGGAACTGACTGTTTACGTTGCATATGACTAATAAACACTTGAATCTCAAATATGCTCAGGAATTTCACAATTCACAACTATGCCTCGACTACTGACTTTGTGATTAACAGATAAATTATAAGCACGTTTGATTTCCTTCATTGATATTAGTGTCGGAAATGATGATTTGTATGTTTAGACATCATCAATGAAATCCATAAGCCATCATGTCCAGAACGTAAGATCTTTATGTGAGATCTCTGTGTTTTCCACGTGTATAACATGTTGATTTAAAAATGGTTGAAGTAGGGGGTCTTGGGCCTGGGGGTGTATGTGAGGGGTGAGATGGAGCCATTGGGTGTGTTTGCATTGGCCAGATGGCCAGGTATGGTCATCCAGTATTACACGGATGTGAATCACTAATGACTGCTCTAAGTAGCAGGACACAGGGATGGGAACAAAGGCCCCCCAGTGTCCTTTTTATTCCACTCAATTCATTAGGGTTTTGTTTAGGCCAACATCCCCCCCTCCAACACCACTTGACCATGCAGTCTATGATAAGACCTCTTCAGTGGCCGCTCCAACAAGCTGGTCTCCATTCCAAACAAACTGGGACTATTTTATGGGATGGTGTGTGGCTCTGTGCCAGCAATTAGATAATCACCTGGTCAAACCCCATGGTAGGCAGAGTGATGTCACCACTGGGCAAGGCCTTAAAGCCTTTAAGGAACAGATCACAGATGCGAAGCCGTATGAGTAAGCTGATATTAATTGATTAGAGAGGCAACAATATTAGATCCAGATTAAAGAATGTACCAGCAAAGAAGTACAGGAGTTGTTGCCATGTGAAGGTGCGTATACTACACAGACACAAGCCCCACCCACTATTTAAAGGGACATCCGAAAAGCTGCCTTACGTGGGGGGAGTGGGATCTTAGGGATTTGAACAGCTGACTGGCATAGGATAATGGAGAGGGGGGAATGATTCACAGAGCCTATATCCTGTACTTGATTTCATAGAGCTTGTGTGCATACAGGTTAACTGGACATGCCAGGACAATAAAGCCACACACATACTCTAGTTTTACGGTCTTCTAATCATCAGGTTATGAGGGCTGTGCCTGTAGTCAGAAGCTTGCAGGTTCAAATCCCCTGGTTGGCGGAGTGAGTTCACCTTTAGGTTCGGGAACCTAAAAGCCCTTCACCACCCCCACCGCCAGTTGCTTCAGAGATCGTCTGACCTCAGAGCAGCTTTCATGAAAAAAATGTACGTAACTTTATATAAAAATGTGTGCTAAACAAATAAAATCAGAATGTTTATTCACCACGTACAAGGAATTTCATTTGGTGCAAATGGTGGCATGACAATTAAACATATAATCAAGACAAAAAATAGAATCGAAGTAAAATATAGATAAAACAGAATAAAAATAAGTTGTGCAAATAATAGATGTAGACTAAAGGTCAGACAACCAAATATATGGTGTAGACAACGTGGTGTATGTGCAGATGTGCTTAACAATATAATAAGAGTACGAAACTCCTACAGTGAGTGATGGGATATAACAGTGAGCTTCTGATGGGTCTTTATTTAAGAGGACAATGTCCTGGGGGAAGAGGCCCCTCAGGAGGCGGGCGGTCCCATCTGCAAGGGAGATGCTCCATTGAGATCCAGAGGGATGGATTTCATCCAGGTGAGGAACAGGACCGGCCCCATCCAGTCATTTTTAAAAGCCCAGGTAAGAGTCACATCGCAGCAGGGAAATGAACATCTAAAGAAATGTGCTTCTCCCTCTCGTGAAATGATTGTACTGATGGCTGATGATGTAAGGACATGTGAATGGATGTGACACGCATTCTTAGGGTGGCTGAGAAATGTGGTCCGCCCAGTTATCTGCCTCATAACGACTGTAACTGATAGCTTTACACTCGTCTCTCCAGCCCCTGAGCTTTGCCTCTCAGGAGCCCTTTGTATGCAGAAAGGCAAACAAAGAGCCAGACATGAATATCAATCAGGGCTATCATTTTGGAGACAGGCAAATAGGCTTCTTGGTGACTGAAAAACAAAATGAAACCGAGCAATCTTAATGTCAGTTCTTGGCACAAAGATACAAATATGAGAGAAGTCTTTGTAAATCCATCCACAATCTAACCGCTGAGTTATACTTCAGCGTAGAATTTACATAGTAGAAATCTGCATACTTATGGTGTATCCTAGCACGCCTCTCCCCAGAAATGTAACTAAAGGCGTCAGGCTATGGAGTAGGATGTGCCATTGCCTATGACGTAAGGTTTATGTAAAAGTATAGATTAGCCATCACGCTGGTCTGTGTCTTCGATGACCTGGAGTCTATCCCAGGCAGCACAAGGCTGGGGCACACACATTCCATTATAAGACACATGCAGTCATATACTACAGGCAATTTAGCCATACCAGTTAGCCTAAGTCTACGTCTTTGGACTCCAGGAAGAAAACGTGTACTCTTTGCAGACAGAGGTGAGACTGAAACCCTGAACTCCGGAGGTATGAGGAAACAGTGCTACCCACCGAGTCACTGCACCACACTGTATAAATCCTGTACCCACTGAGTCACTGCACTGTGTATATCCTGTACCCACGGAGCCACTGCACCACACTGTGTAAATCCCCACTTTAAAAACAATGGATCCTATATTGTTTATTTAAGAAATTTACAAACACTACATTTGTGTGGCTGTACCATTAACAGCATGAACAAAATTTTGAAATTCAAGACTGAAAACTCCAGGTTACAGGAGAAAATAATGCCACACATCAATGTTGTCTACACAGTGCAGCACGCCTTATCTGACGTTCTCAGCAGGAAGGTGAAACAACAGAGCATGTTTATCAATTGCTTAGCGGCCGCCAGTGGACAAACAACATCAAAGGTAACATCTCCTTGGAGAAACCAGCTGTACCTTAGATGACAATGGTATCCATGGAGAAAACAACCATACCTTTGATGACAATTGTCTCCCTGGAATAAACAGCTCTGTCCATGGAGATCTTAGATATACCTTAGACGGCAACATCTCCAGATGTATCCATGGAGACTGCAGTACCTCAAATGCCAACAGAGATGTTGTTTGCTATGATCAGGTAAAGTCAGCTAAGACATGAAATTTGGACCCATAGTAGTTTGACAGTACATGAGCTGATACCTCGGTCAGATCTATATACTGGCAAATATAAAAAATATATATAAAAAATACATATAAAAATATATCAAAATCCATTTTGGCCTAATTTATGCAGCTGTTCTGTGCACAGAAAGGCAGATTATGCTCTACATGTTTCATCAGGCGCATGTTAGAATAGGCCAATGGTGTTAGGCCAATAGACAAGGGTGGACATGACGGAGCAGCCAGAGGAAAACTAAGTGTGGTCCAGCCCATGTAAGTTGTTTTTAAAAAATGAATCCAGAATGTCGTGCTAGAAGTAGGCGGGTGTGGAGATTGGGAAAGCTGTGGGAAAATATCACACAGTTCTTTTTGTGGGTTATTTACAGGGTAGCCTGGCAAACTTCACCATTTTTTTAACATCCAAATAAACACTGCATATTTCACCAAACAATTCAGGTAAAAATCACTTTCTTCATGATACAATACTGTGACTCATCCCAGAATAAAGAGAAAAGTCATCAGACTGAGTGGTTCTGCTTACTTGGCAAGCATTTCATGCTAACACACTGGCATTAATTGCAATGGTGGCCAATTATCTGAGAAAAAAGTAGCTTGCTTAAGGGTACAACAATGTCTCTTGGGATGTGGATTTGTGCCCTTTCAAACCCAGACCCAGTTCCCAGCCTCATAACTATGAAACATGGTGCCAACAACTTCAGAGCATCAAAACATGCTTCTGTCAGCAGAGCAGAAGGCTGCTTAGTGGACACGGCCTAAGCATCAAGAACGAACGTATAAATGCATTAAAAATCAGTGCAGTAATATAAGGTATGCAAAGTAATTGAGACTGGATAAAGTGAAGACAGCCTGACTGTGCTCAGGGGAATCAGCCAAAACAGCAGTGACTTCTGGGGGAAACAAAAAACAACTAACGCTAGAACCAAGAGTCTACCGGTAAAACTTCCATCTTTCATGTCATATTATTCAGTGCAAGATCACAGGGAGCCTGCAGCCTACCCCAGGAAGCACAGCATACAAGGCAAGAAGGAATGCCAGTACATCACAGCGTACCCAATAAAAGGGCAACTCCGAGACATCAACATCAATCCCATGTCTTGGACTGCAGAGATGAGGCAAAGTCCCTAAAAGAATACCCACCTGAACACTGAGGAGAACATGCAAACATACCAGGACAGGAATCATAGCCACAAGCCGGCAGGCCACTGAGCCACTGCATGCTGCCTAGTACTGCGCATTTCCAAACGGATGTTTTGTTGCAAGGAAGTCAAGCATGAGACCTTAAGGACAGTCATCACATGTGACAGCTTTCCAGGGGGAAAAGCAAAGGTACCAAAGCTCCAGGGGCTTCCTGACCTCCAGGTCAAGCCACCAGACTGTAGCCCATGGAGCTGGTAACATATTGCATCAGTATGCCCAAAATCACTGTAATGACACCCAGGATCCTTGTCTCATCCATTGTATGTGTTCCAATGGGTGAGTGGGTGGGTGGGGGGGGGGGGGGGGGAGAATCACGATGCAACAAGCTTCCAAATGCCCTAACGACGGCCGACAAAGCAGCCCGAATCGACCGGCGGCACAACATATCGGGTGCATTTCCATTAGTCCCTGGGTGGCAGTCTGGCAATGAATTGGCCTCGCTGTTTAATGGCACCAATCTAAAGCTTTTAACTGTCGTTACTACACCAACATTAGTAAAACTAGATGGTGTGGGTGTGTCTGTGGTCTGCCTTGGGGTGATTAAGCAAACAGCACTTTGCACTGATGGTCTGATGGTGTTTCCCGGACACCGTGGACATAACCGGCGGTGAGGCAGGACAGAGCAGGAGGCACGGAGCTGTCAATGGCTCGCCGCACTGAAGGGGCACCAAGACACTGTGGCGGATCAACCTTTAGCGGCTTGTCCAAAAATAAACACTTTATATATCAAAGCAATTGAAACAGACCACATTCTGTCTCATTATCGACAGTATAATCGCAGCACTGCCGGCGGGGTTACAAGGACCCACCCATAGGAACACCAGCTGCCCAAATGCATCACACCAACATAATATTATCAGAAATATAAAGTAAAATTAGACCTGGGTAATATATAAACAGGAAGCCGAGGGAGGGGCCACACAAGAGTGCAACTCAGAGACTGGCCCAGTTGTTTGGGGGGGGGGGGGATGCTCCAGACAGCTGCAGATAAAACAGATGAGCATCAGAGGTGGGGTGGGGCTGAGGGGGTGCTTAATGCAGAGGAAGTCAACCTTCATAAAGTCAGTGGTGCATGCGGCCAAATGGGGAGGAACTGCTTGAGACAGGGCAGGGAGGGGGAGCAGAAGTAAGCAGGACATACCCCCCCCCCCCCCCCCCCCCCCCGCCCCCCC
>JAODKL010000040.1:8496452-8511764 GCA_026780765.1 Petrocephalus schoutedeni | reverse complement strand
GCAGGGAGGGGGAGCAGAAGTAAGCAGGACATCCCCCACCCCCCCCCCCCACTCTTAATCGGCCACTCCGCACTACCACTCTAATCAATCTGCCACCCCCAGCTCCAGAACCGCTGCTGTAAATAAGGCTTGTGAACAAAAGGTCGCAGTGCTGGGACAGTAACCAGCTGTTACCCCTGGAATTTAGGGAAGATCACAGTGAAGGGGACGATGCAAGGGGTCTGTGCTTGTATGTATAAAAACAAAGATCACAATGAAGAGGATGATGTATAATTGCGAGTGGTCTGTGCTTGTATGCATAAAAACAGATCAAATGAAGAGGATGATGTATAACTACGAGTCGTCTGTGCTTGTATGTATAAAAAAAAGATCACAATGAAGAGGATGATGTATAACTGCGAGGGGTCTGTGCTTTTATGCATAAAAACAACAAGTCATTTGCAACTTACTCATGTTAAAAGGTCACTGGTGTCACTAGAGCATGGACACAGCTGTGCAGTGACAGTCAATACAAGTGTCAAACCGCTGGAATTTAATAAGTAAACGATACACAGAATGTTACCAATTTCTTGGTTTTAGGGAAAGCAATGACCCAGTGATGAGCTTTTTGTTATTCTAAGTAACTCTCTTCATGTTTCATATGTAAGTTGTATTATTAGGATATGTGACTATTATCTCCACCACAAATGTTTGGTTAATGGCTGAATACTCATAGGTTTAAGCAGTTTTTGGTATTATAAAAAAACACATTTACAAGGTGCAGCATAAGACTAGTGGGAATGAATTGCCATTTTGTCTTTCTAATGCATCGTAAAATCGTTCGTTCGTAATTTTCTTACATATAATCCGGATCTTGATACACATACATTTTCTCCAGGTATACCGTTGGGTGGGTGACATACGCCCCCCTTGTGGTCAGAAGGACGCATTGCAGAAAACAGGACGTGGGCAGCAGAGTTATGGGGGGCATCGGCGGCCCGTGCGTCTTTAATTTAAAGTTGTTTTACCCTCCAGTCAAGAACTTTTAATGTCAGTGCCTTTTAAGTTGCCACTCGTCCGATACAAATGAGCCTCCGTACTCAGCTACTTCTGTCGTTGTGACCCGGCCATTAACATTTTGGCCCAGGCTGTCAGGTTTGCTCTGGTGCCGACGCTGATCAGCCCATGGGACTGTTATTTAATGGGGACTTTATAACGTTACATCTGAGACCTGGCAGAATTTTTAAAAATCTGATCAAGCATTATGCAATACGACTAACAGATCGATTCAAACTTACGGTACCTGTTGAAGAAAACAGCCTAGCAAAGCGACATAGTCCCGTTGTACGATTTAATTAGTCATATAACAAAAATCCCTATGAAACACATAACTTTTAATATTCTTAAGTAACACTTTCCTCTACCAGCCACCCTGACGCGCCGCAGGGTCCAATGCCGACGGAAGGGGACCGAATGCAGCGTACGGC
Source organism: Petrocephalus schoutedeni (assembly GCA_026780765.1). Lineage (NCBI taxonomy): Eukaryota > Metazoa > Chordata > Actinopteri > Osteoglossiformes > Mormyridae > Petrocephalus > Petrocephalus schoutedeni. The sequence goes on along the minus strand of JAODKL010000040.1, from coordinate 8,510,298 downwards.
CGCTGGGGGGCGCCGTAGCGGCTCCTAATGTATGTAACCACAAACCCTGAAAGTGAGCGGGCTCTCTGCTCTGTCCAGCACACATCCAGGGCTCAGATTTATTTGCTACAGCCCCGGATTCTCTAGAAATGTATGAAAAATAAAAAAGGAAACTTGCACCGATGAGAAGGAAAAACCGTGCATGTGTTGTTTGTCTACTATGCAGACGCGTCAATCTAGGACGATTTCCCCTTTATAATTGACATGTAATATTTAAAAGCCAGATGTTTGCTGAACTACCTCAGATTGTGGGTAACAGCTAGAGTGCAGTGATCCGCTGCCTCGAGTTCATTGAGCTAATTAACTAGCACTCTGGCAGCTAAAGAGTCCGTTTGCTAACGTGAGATGAGGCACGGCGTCGGTGCTGCACTGACGCCGGCTTGGAGTACCGACGGATGCCGTCTTTCCGTAAAGTTCCCGCACGCCACTGCTCGGGCATCCGACTAGGAGCCTCGACCTTGAAAAGTTTCTCGCTGACGCGCGTCAGTTTCCCAGCTCCGTTTATAGATTCTCATTAGAAATCCTTAATTGCTCGCCATCCCCCCTCAGGGCAGGTCCACAAAGCAGCAGTTGTGTTCCAATTTGTGTTATAATAAGTGTTTATAACCGCTCTGCTCCATTTCAGAGCCCCATCTGCGGAAACGGCGTACAAATGAAGAGGAGCACACAAACTACAAGTTAACACTTTTATTTACTTGCACTGTACATGAGTTACCCACACACGTCAACCATGTGATGCATGTAAATGTAAGAAAATAAAAGGCACAATTTAGTTTTTTTAATAAAATATAAACAAAAAGCACAGTAATACTGTTAATGTCAAAAGGCATATAGTTGACCTCAATGTTTTTTTTTTAAGAAATTAAAGGACCTATTCTTTTAAACTAGAAATTGTAATATTGCTTGAGTTGAAGGACTAAAGATAGGCGGAACTGCACAAGTAATGATACGGCGGTTCCCGGCAGGCGGAACACGCAGTTTGGCTTTAAAAAGCGGGGGGGGGGGAGCACTGTGGCCCATGGGGGCCAGGGCATCATGCAAGCCAGCCATTCGCAGGCCATCTCCCTTTTTCCATTTTTAAGAGTAAAAAAAGCGGCATCCTGGGGACGACGCCCCCGCGGGGTTTGTCGCCGGCGGGTTAAGGATGGGGCTTTAAACCCTGCAGGGCGGATCTAGATAAAGGCAGGGGCGAAGCTGGGGAGACTGATGGCAGAGATCTACGAGGAGCATAACGCGACAGGCTACAAAAACGGCCCAAGTCAGATAGGACATGACGCCTATTTACTCTGTTTACATCAGGTCAAAACCCGAATTAGATTTCAGCCCGCCGGAGTCCGCATTTAGAGAGACTCGCACATTTCCTCGGCAAGTCGCCCCCACCTCGTTTCGGGTTTATATCTGATACGAAAAAGTACATTTTAAAACCAGCAGGGGCTTTGGCCATAAGCGGAGACTGAGGCGCGTCCGCTTCAAAGCGAAGCAGTGAATAAAACGCAGCTTAACGTTTATTCCCCAACGGGATCTAAGCCGCACGAATTGCTTCAATCTACCGTTTCACGACTAAAATCCAAATTGGCACCGTAAATAAAAGGAAAAAAACAGCGTCACCGAGTACGACATACTTTACGACTAGTTCCGTGCTAAATGTCACTAGTTCTGCTTTTACGGCGACCAGCGGTCTTTTGAAAGCCATCACGTCCAATTGGCGAGGGTATTCGCACAGCTAATTAAAAGGCGATCTAGTCTGGGGGGGGGGGGGGTAACAGCGGGGTTTGTCCGGGTCCATGATCTCTGTGCTCCCCGATTCAGGGCTCTCAGTTAGGGCCACCAGGGGAGCCACGGTGACGCGCAGAAGGGTCGCCATTAAACCTGCTGCCTCCTCTCAGCCGCAAGTCCATCATCCCCCACCACGCCTGGGGGTAAGTCCTCCCCACATCCAAGCACGTGTCCGCAAATGTCTAACAAAAAACAGAAAAACACCCGCATCACGTGATCACCTAGGCACCGTCACGTGACTGAGCGTCACCGATGTTACGCGGGACCACACGATTGTTGCTTTTATTCCATGGGTTTTTTTTTTTTTTTTTTAACTTTCACCGGGTTGACTAGCGAAGCCAGACTTCTCATCTTACCTGCGAAAGCTCAGGCAGCTTGAAGAGAAAAAAAGATTAAAAATCATACCTAACATTGCACCACAGCTACAGTGCACACCTCACCCGTCACCGGTAAAAGTGGGGAGGTTAGGTGGGTGGGTGAATCTGCTGCTAGGCAACAGGTAAACAGCCGTTTGGACGAGCGGAGCTTAGGAGCAGCGGCTTAGCGAACACCGATTTCCATGAACGTCATGTAAACAGCTGCGTCCCCCACAGTGCCAGGCCATGCCACAGCCGACGGCGGAGGGAGTCGGGAGGCCACGGCACCGCCGCCTCATTCGTTCTCGTCCGGATTCTGCGGGTCGATGATTTTCACGTGGGTGAAAGGGAAGAGCCCTTTGCGGCCGTTCACCTCGCCTTCCCACTGGCCACTAATGTTCATCCGTGTCACTTTGACCATGTCCCCCACCTGAGGAGAGGACAGCAAAAGGGAAGGCGATGGGTCATGTTTCACGGAAATGGGAAAACCACTTAAAATCAAATACATTTCAATGAACGGTGGGATGCATGACTTCACCAAACACCATTTTTGCGTCATGCAGTGTTTTGCTTGCATAGAAAATGTCACTTCAGATTAGTCTGCCCCCCCCCCCACCCCCCCACCAAAAAAAGGTTGTGCTTGGATTATAAGAGGAGCAGGACACAGTATAGGTGCAATGCAATAACTGAGGACCACTTTGGATGAACCATCTTCCTAATCATAGTACCTACTGTGAGTATCTGCGTCATCATAGTATGTTCAACTGTTTTTGTACTGAGATTGTGCTCTGTCCTGTGTTCTGGTGTATAGTTTTCTATGAGCCCTTAGAACAGGAACCAGCTAAATCTAGCAGTCATCCACCTGCCGGAAGTGGCAACTCAATGTCTTTTCATTATCCTAGTTGTGTGTCACAGATTCCTGTACAATCAACACATGGCACTAAGACTACATAGACCAGGACCAATCGTCCAGCACCATCTACACCAAACACGGTCACTTAAAGGGAAATTCCCTTTGAAATGCCGAAATGTCTTTATGTTCATGCCACAAATGAAATCATATTTCACAAACCCAGAACGCAATATCAGTGTTTTTTCCACCCTCATCAAATTTACCGGAACCTCTAAAACCATCTGCAGATATCATGTTTTAGAATTCTGTGGGGAGTAAAATATGCACAACCAGAAACAAATATCAGCAGATATTGATCTATGAGAAAGACAATCCACTTACAGCCCAATTACACAGCATAATTCTCACAATTTCCAAGTCTAAGATTCCAACATATGCTAAAGACAGTGCCAGTAAAACAATCAGCTGGTATAATATATAAATTACACAAGGCTTTAATCATTTTGTTTACTCATTTTCTTTGTCTAAAGCAAGTAAAAAAAAAATAAAAAAAAACCTCAGACAAAAGCAAATGAGAGGGAGAGAAAGAGGGAGGTCCAAAGCTATCCCAGCACCAAACAGCTCATAGGATCACCTGCGGATAAAGTGACATTAATCTGATTTAGGTGAGCCGACCAGCCAAGGACTAAATATCACATTCCCGGCGGCAAAATGATCCCCCACCCCCATCTAAAATCTGTCGCAGAGCATAAGTAATCAGAAGCTGCAGGGGACAACAGACCGGTGCAGGAGTCACACTGGGCCAAGATTTACAAGTGACACTGGCATCCTCAGTGTGTTTACTCTGCATCACTCTAACACTTCTTAGCACATGTTCTGGTGCTCCATCACTTGGACAGTTGAATTTCACACACCAAATATCCACATTTTCTGAAAAAAATCCATAATAAGCAAGCATCCTGATTAAGCAGGATCATCACTGGTGTCTGAGGTGTCACCACTCCTCGCCAGTAACCACTGCGCCACCTGCTCGCTCTGCACTTCCGATCGTTTGGTCGGGTCTGTCCAGACCCGCAGGCGATGGCAGAAAAAGAAATCCTGCCCATCCTTGTTTATGCTTCCCATCTGCCGCCGATCACGAGGCAAGTGGCTGAATCGCTGACATTTTCGTAGGTCGCTTCCCGACCCGTCCAGAGCCCCAGTTCCATTTCAAGAACAGCCACAGGTTAGTTTCCAGCGCAGCTAATTTTACCAACAACGTCATCACGTGTGAAGTTACCGCGGCGCCTGCCCATCGTTGGATGAGGAGCAGTCAAACACTCCAGTTGGAAAGTGATGTCCATGTTGGTGACAAAATTCTACAGCCCTCATTACACCCACACATGCAAATTAAGTGTTTTATTCTGGGGGAAAATGTTTAGAAGTATTATATGTATATTTTATATACAATATTGATACTGTAATAGTGACAATTAGACACACATCTTAACTAACTTGTAGCAACGTGGGGGGGGGGATTTATGAGTCAGCAGTAACTAATCATATTAAGGATGTAAGAATTGATGAATATCCAGACAACAGAAGGATCTGTGTGTGTGTGTGTGTGCAGCAACCCCCCCCCCCCCCAAAAGAAAAAAACCTGGAGCCTCATGAAAGGAATACTGCTGCAGAAAACAATCTTAGTGACGATTTCAAATCCACGGCTAAGTGCTGAGCGCCTATCTGGGCTTCACGAAAAGTGCAGGTAACGCGAGTCTGTCTCCAGGAAGACAAGACCTGGCCCCGACGTGCACGCGCAATTTGTGAAGGCGCACAAAAAGTGTTCATTTAGCTTCTCCGCCTTTACCTTCCATGACTTCACCCCGAGGATGTGAACCTGTGCAGTGCGTTCTGTGCAACGTAAACAATGCCAGCTCCGTGGTTTTATTTCATCGTTTTAAAAGTGACGTGTCCCCAGTTTGACCACAGGCAGACACGACTAAAACCGCAACTACTTTGTAAACAGAGGTGAAAACCTGCAAGCACCTTTACGTTCTGAGCACGGCGTGCTTTGCTAATAGCGGGCTGGATGGCCGAGCACCTCCGCTGCACAATCCTGCAGCTATGCAGCTATGAATAATCTGTCTAGGGGCCTCTGCTTAATAACTTGCAGCCAACAATGTATTTTTAGCCAACTGCAATCAGATAAGGTACCCCCCCCCCCCACTAAAATTTTTCACACCAGCACCTAAAGCTAAAAACCCAGGGGGCTCTGAATGGCCAGTGACAGAGTATGTAAATTGCGGCAGTGCACCCTAAAAGTACAGGGTGTGACCTCAGTGAAACTGCCTCCACTTTACAATGACCTACGGTGGGCAATCCCTACCTCTAGCGCCAGGGCGGTCCTGTCGTAGGCGCAGGGCACCCTTTTCTGGATGGCCTTGGCCATGACGGGCCCGTTCTGCGTGGAGGGCAAGGGGCTGGGCCCAGTCGGCAGGGGCGAGGACGTCTGAGGCTGTGCGTATGCATGGGCCGGCTCGGGGATCCCGTAGCTGTTTGCATTGCGGCTGCCGTGAGCGGGGTGGCCGGGGGGAAGGGTGCCTGGGTGGCCACCGGAGCGCACCAGCCTCTCTACGTAGGGCACGGGGATCATGCCCACCCGGCCCTCCTTGCTCCGGGCACTCCACCACTGCTCCTCCGGCTTGTCCAGGATCACCAGGATCTCGCCCTTCCGGAAGGGCAGGTCCTCCGCGTCGCTGCCCGTGAAGTCGTACAGAGTCCGCACATACTCCAGGTTCTCATCCAGGCCGCTCAGCGGCGTTGCAGGGCTGCTACTCACTGGGGGGTTAACATACCTGTGTGGGGGAGGGGGCACACAAGGGTTAGTAAATACATGGACAGTGTGTAGCTCGGTCTCTGTGCCTGTGATCAGAGGGTCGCAGCCCTCAGCCCTAGTCTTCGCAGAATAGTCAAGCCTCGCGACAGGGCTCCAGCAAGGCCTTTAAGCCCCGACACGCACACTCAAAGAGGCGCAAGATAAGAACTTGTGAAGCGAAATGGCAAAGAAAGCATCATTTCAAAATCAGACAGGGAGGCGAGTACGACTTAGTAGATGTGGGCTAAATCTGCTAACAGCCTGGCAAACTAACCTCAACATAGGCTCGATGATCACCTAAAAACAACTGCTGAAATTCCAGAGCACTCAGGAACCCATTTCCCAGCCCCAGGTAGGACCGGCGGCCGAGGTCTTCAGGCATTAACACCATATGGCCACCATGGGAGCCCAGGTTTGTGGGTGACGAGAATTGTGGCCGATCAACGATTACTTGGCACCAGAGGGCAATGACATCATAGGCTGACAGGGGCCAGGCCCACGGTGACACAGGAAGCAGGGCTTCGGCGTGCCTCGGGCTCGAGGCTGCCGCCCCGCCTCTGCTGTTCCCAATACCCGAAGACGCCGCACATTACAATAAAGGCTAGACCAGGCAGTGGCCAATCCCCCCACCAAACATTCAGATTTTCCCAGGTCGCTAGCCATGTGACTGTAATCCTCTCCTCCGTGGTCAAGTGGCTCTCTTTCATTAATTTCTTTGTTTTTCCATTTTCTCTGTTCTGCATTATTCTCTTAAACACACTGTAATGAATCCCAACACACCTATGTAAAGCGCCTTGGGCGACTTATATAAGGTGCCATATAAAAATAAATCGAACTGAATTAATATAAAGCACATGGTGCTTATTTAAAATGTAAACTGTGCAATATATTGGGGCGCTAGATGCAAATGAAGTGGGTTATATGTTAACGGGCTCCAACTCATCCCCTGAGTGGAGCGTGTCTTCTCTTCTAACTTCTCCCCTCATCATCTAAATGCCCATATAACTAGTTTATGTTTAAAACCCAGGAACCCAACCATGGAACCCCGGCCGGGTATTCATAGGGACCAGGAAGCCGGTGACAGTGGTTGGCGCCTCGCCCGCCTTCCCTTATTCCCCTTTCCCTTATGAATGAAACGCAGTGCTGCTTCCAGCTCCTGCAAAGGTGCTGGCTGCTCTGTAATGCAATATAAGATGTAAAGCACGTTTCCCCCCCCCCCCTCTCTCTCAGACCTCATCTTTAACAGTCTATTTCAAAACCGGATGTTCAAGTGTGCATTACACCCATCCACCGAGACCCGCACATCTGAACAACACATCTGTTTTGTGAGCTACAAAGATCACAGAGGTTTTCTAAAGGGGGAGAAAAAAAAATTACATCTGCAGACAACCTTATAACAATGCCAGCCGTCACCGTTACGCCTGCCCAATACACACACTCCGCTGACAGTGGCTGCACATTTTTCCTCCATGCACTTATTTCTTAAACCGAGCTTTTATAAATAGCAAAGCATGTGGCATGATCGATGAAATCGCGATAACCGCCGAGCGACTCGGAACCCGGGAGTGACAAGACATGCAGGAAACATGGGAAAGCGCTTTCGGGGAGACGCACTGATGCCGAGACGCGGGACAGCAGACAGCTTAATAAGAGCAGCAGGTGGGGCGACAGCGGCGCGATCGCGCCCCGTCAGCAAGCCGATCGGGGGGGGGGGGCTCCCGGCCGTGCCGGCGCTGGGCGTACCTGGCGGCCGGCTCGATCAGCGTCGTCGTGTCCAGGTAGTGGATCTTGTAGAAGTCGAGCAGGGCGGGCAGATTGTCGAACTCCTGGTCGCCGATCTTGAACCTCTTGGTGGGCAGCGAGTTGACGATGTAGTGGGAGACCTTGGAGTTCTCCGACACGGAGAGCACGTAGTCGCCGGGGCAGGTGGAGGAGTCCCGCACCAGGAAGACGCCGTGCCGCTGGCCCTGCAGCCGGCTCTGCGTCTCCTGGCGCGACACCGGACCGAAGTACCAGCTGGCCCGGTCCGACGAGTCGAACCGCGCGGATGACATGCTTCGCAAACTCGGCACGCGAACCTCCCGATCGGTATAATGTATCCGAGTGAAACCCCCCGCCGGACGGCGAAGCTAAATGAACAGAGCGCGCCGGTGCCCCGGAGCCGGCTGCAGCCCGCAGTCCCCCGGAATCAGCCGGATTTCGCCTCGGCGAGCCCGCCGCCGCCTGCCCACAGTTTCCCCTTAACTTCCTTCCAAAAATATACCTCGACTCCTGTATATATATATTGAAGGCGGTTGGCAGCACCGAGCCCGCCAGCTACCCCCGCCGCCGGCCAGCCATGCGCCGAGCGAGCGGCAGCTTCCGCACTAACGGCGGCCCCGGGCCCCGGCCACCAGCTTCCCGGCGGACCTCGGCGGCTTTCCCCTTACAGACGAGTTGCAGCGTAACCGGCCGCCCATAAACGCGCCCTTTTACAACCGGTACCCGAGCAGCGAGACCGACGCGGCCGGCCCGGCGCCGGCGACTTACGGAGAAAGGCTACCCCCGGCGAAGCATCGCCCCCCGGCGACTCGCAGCGACGTCCCCGGCCGATCTCGGGGCGGGGAGGGTCGGGCAGAGAAACGGAACACCAGCTTTGTTCCCCGACACTTACAGACTTTAAAAAAAAGAAGTGCTCAAAAAAATGGCGGCCTTCGGCGTGTCTTCGCGAAGCGGCGGACGACGACCCCCCCCTCCGTGCCCTCTGATTTATTCCCGGGCCAGCGCCTGCCCAGCGCTCATTCCCGCCGCAGCCCGCATTATTTTCGCCCGAGCGCGGTGTAACGTCGGCCGATCGGGCTCCCGCTCGCCTTGTTGATATTCCGCTGCCCTCCTGGGACCGAGCTGGAAGCGGAGAAATGGCGGCCGGAGGGCGGGGCCGTGCGCGCTCACTCTCACCCGGAGAGCGCCGCCTGGGGCGGGGCGGGGCGGGGCACAGCAGACCGGCGCCGTGCACCTGGAAGGGCCCTGGCGCGACCCCGCTCCGCTAGGGTCGCCACACGCCCCTTAAAATACGGAATCGTCCCGTTTTTAAGTTATACGGGACGCGGTTTCTCCCGTATTTCCGAGTTGTGAGGAACGCAGCATCATCCCTTCCACATTTAGCACGAAAATGCCATTTTATTGATTAGATTCATTTGTCTTATTTATAGTTAATAAGTTATGGGATGAGTTAACAATGTATATCATGAAGATTAATTTAACTGTGTACTGTTGTGCAGTTTTGATATAAAGCGACTCATTTCATTTGTCAAAGCTAATTTCATTACCAGTAGGAGTTAATAAATAAAAAGTTTTTCATTCAGTTTATTTTTATGTTCATTGATAATAAAGTACTTCAAATATTCAGTATGAATCGTGATACTTTTTTGAGACCATGGTTTAAGTTTTAATTGACCACCACTGGTGCGTCACTTGGCACATTACGGCAAGGCCCCACTATGGTAGGCGTCCTTTATTTTTCTGCATGAAATGCGGCGACCCTACGCTCCGCTCCCTATGCTGGCGGCGTTACGGAGGCGCCCCGCACGCAGAAAGTGCGCAGCACCGGCGCCAGGCGTCTGGAAGCGCTTTTGCTTTGGCTTATTTCAGGCTTAAAACGCATTATTTTGCTCAGGAGCGTGTTAATCTTCCTCCCCAGCTACCCTTGCCCATCACACTAATTGACCCTAAACCTCCACTTATGGTATTTTTTTCTTGCATAGTTCGAGAAAATTAGTCCGTCCAAATTCTGTAATATATAGTCCAATTCCACAGCTAAAGCAGAACGACACTGGTTATTCAAAATGATTGTGCATCTGAACGGGAAACCGATGCATTTAGGTACAATTTTAGTTTCGCAGATATACTTGAGTGTTAATTTAACGCCTTATTGCAAGCTTCCGATCCGGGGTGCAAACCTGTAAATCAAGATTTCCTGTTCGGGGTAGTAATTTTGGAGGCAGCCCCCAGCGGGTCCCACCGCACGGCTGAACTTCACCACACCACAGTGCATGTTTCAGAAGGGATCTCCTTCCCTGCGTCTGATTTAAAAAATGCAATATTGCATGTGCACTCTGCCTGGCGTTTTGCACCGTGTGTTGGATTTCGATCGAACGAGGCGCCCTAGGCAAATTTCATCGCCCGCGTCCTGCCGTCCGACACGAACTGAAACTGGCTCGCTAAGTCGGCGCCCCATCTACAGCCGTAGCCCTGGACGGTTGCCAGGGTCGCCGAATGTTTAATCTGTTTATGTAAAAGGCACCGAATCTGGCGGAAGTAAGCATCGGCTCCCTCAGTACTGAAGTTTCGGGCCAGTATTTCATCCCCCGCGTTGGTATACTATATGATACTACAGCGACCATACGTCCTCCTTTTCCTGGCCTTGTCCTCCTTTTTTTGGGGACCTAAAAATGTCTGAAATGTCAGGTGAAATGTCTGGGATTTCACTTTGGTTCATGCTGACATATACTTTCTACAGTCAGCATGCTTTCTGTGTGTATATTTGCATTGCTTCTCCACCTTTCTGTGCCTTCTGCCCCAGATTTGCAAAGCATACAATTTCAAAGAATATGGTCATCCTGTGCTTTATTTGTACACTAAAATGCATGCAGTATGTGCCATTTGTATGATTTCTCGGCAGTCATTGGTTACAGCAGTGGGTTTGATTTTCCATGAACTATCATGGCATCCTGGGTGTCCCCTGCCTTGTGCCCTGGCCTAACTGGGATAAGCTCCAATTTCTGGAAGATAGACAGGTGGATTTAGGTTCTAGGGGTCCCTTTGAATAATGTGATCAGCCAAATGAATGAGGAACACAGTAAATAGTTTCAGGAAACTGGTTCATAAGTCCTTCTTTCACAACTGTTTCAAAAGCTAGATTGCATGACCGAGCTGCAGCTTTTAACAGCACCCTGCTTCCTTCACGTGTATCTGTAAGCTCTTACTCATCACAGCACTGAATCACACCACAGGGGAATATCCTCATCCTTTGGCTGCGATTCAATTCCGCACTGATCTGAAATCTGCCAAATGACTGTGACTCAGTTACCAGGATTGAAATAGGGTATTTAACAGAAAGGATGTGGAATCTAAATTTGCGAAATCTAGTTAAACCTCAGTAGGTTATTCATTTACCATGTAACTATAAACAGTGATGTCAATTATATAATTTAACATGGTTTTCATTTGTTTATGTATGGAGATGACTTCCAATGTGGCATTTAGGGGGTAGGTGACACCTGCTCAGAATTAAAGAGAAACAATTAAGATGAATAAAATTGGGCACTGCGATTTTCTTCAACCGTTTTGTAAACCTCCAGCTGAAACTGTACGATTAAATCGCATGTGTTCAAAAGTTCACAATATATTTGCGCGCACTATACGGGCCGTCAACAGTGCGATACCCTCACGAGGCGTGACCTGAATTTCAAACTGGTTTGATTTTCATCCGAACATACGATTGCCGATCGGGAGCTGGGCGTGAGGGGATAACTGGTGCTTGTTACCCCATGTATGCTACACGATGCATGGCGCACAATTAAGATGAAACTTGGGCCAGTCCAAAAATAATCGCATGAGTGAAAAATCGTCTGAAAATGGGCGGAAAATCGCAGTGTAATCCCAGCTTTAGTACAGTCACATGAGTAACATATGCACTCAGGTGCTTATAAAGAAATCTTTTATTATTAATATCACTTGGACAGTTACGATTTAATCATCTTTCAATTTCAAGGTGATTAATTGTGATTAATCAATTTTCTGTATGTAGTGTTCCATTAGTACTTAGGAGCACTATTTTCCAGAGGGGAATAAAAAAAACCGGCGAGCACCAAGGCCAAATGAAGAATAAGCCAAGTAAAATACAATATTAATCAGTATTGTCGTCAAGAATCATAAAATCGCTTTGAGCGTCCTTCTGGCTACTTGGGAGTGCCAGCATACATGAGCTGGTTTCCCCAGCCGGTAGCTTTCTGCGAAGGGCAAATAGTTCCCCACTACTCAAGGAAATCATGTCCCAGACAGCCTGGACTCATCAATCTCCAGCACAGCTGCCTATTATATAAATGATGTTTAGGTGTCTGATGATAATACACTGAGCCAATATGTGCTTGGTGAAGCAATAGAAAGCCCACAACTGGAGGCAGAGTGTCAGCAACACTCCAGATTTAAACTGTGTGTTTTGTATGCCTACAATGAGGTTACAGTATTCAAGGCAGCAAAATAAACACAACAGAAACAACAAGAAAATATAATAATGAAGTGGACCTCATATGATACATTTTATACTATAAGGAAACATTTAGGTTTGAAAAATGACTTTCCTTGTTTGGAGTTATGGTGTCCATTCCAGAATATTTTGCATGATGAGTCCATGTTTCAGGTCATGTTGTTGAAGATCTTTATCGGGTTCAGGTTTTTAAAGCAGAGTTGAAACAGGTTCGCAGTAGGATAAACCTTTTTATTTTAAACATTAATAAACAGTGAGTGTAAAAGTAAACAAAAGCAATTAAGCACAGTGTTTTTGTTGCTGTTTTTCCATCTCAGATACTGATCTGTAGACGACGTCAGGCAGCTGGCTATCAGATAATCAGCCTTCTTTGTTAACAGCCTCATTCGAAAAATTCAACATTAACAATTTTATACATCGAAACAATGATCTCTCGTTTTCTTTCCACTGATATAAAATGCATTATCAGAGCAGGACTTATATGAAAGCAATTTTATATGTGCAAAGAAATAAAGGCCTTCAAAGAGGGGGATCGAAAGGCTGCTTGGATCCATCAAAAAAAAAAAAAAAAACATAAGTAAAATATCATGGGCTTCAGACTACCTTCACAGTGAAACCTTGGCCAATGTGATGATACTGTACCCTCAACAGCTGCCTGTGAAACAGGAAAAGTTCTGGAACATTAAGCTTCTAGTTCAAATGGAGACTACTTTGCATGAGTGGGGATGGGAGGGGGTGTAGGGCAGCCTGGGATAGACCGGGAAAAAAAGTAGGCCACAATGACCTAGATTTCAAATTCCCTATAGCTTTTATGTGAAAATAGATGAGTGGCTTGGGAGATCAAATTAAATGTGGTTCTTTAACCTGTACACAGTCCTGTCAGTACTCTCCTGGGTCACCTACGTCCACCCACCACCCACAGCAGTGGGACACTCTCTGAACAGGGATGCCCAGACTCACTCAGCCGGAGACTGCTGAAGGCCACTCTGAATCATTGCCGGGCTGCATGGTAGCCACAGCTAACTGGAGCTAGCCAGCCGCTTCATGGGGTTAGCCGCTTTAAGTTTGGCTGGTTCCAGATGATGCCTGGAGACGCTGTTCATTTAACGCTTGCACCCAGCTGCCATCGGCACTCAGAAAACGCAACAGAACCCAGCAATCTGTCCATGCTTCACCTGTGGCAAATCGTTATTAAGGTAAAAGAAAGCTGTATAACATTATTATACTTTAACATGGAAACTTTGAAGTGTGGCATTCTGGGAAACAACTCTGTGAAAATAAGGCACAAGAAAAAAAAAAAAAAAAAGAAACGTTATAAAATGCACGTGACATCCTCAGTCCCTGGGCTCAGAATCTGCCCATAGTTGCCTGTTCCACAGTCGCATCCTGTGGGAGGCCGACAGGGACTCCAGGGACAAGGAGAACAAAGGGAGCTAACAAAGGGCACTCGGTTCTGCAACGGAAGGTCGTCTAGGTAGCCGTCAGTGCCGCTCATTGCAGCCGCTGTCAAATGAACATTGCCGATAAAGTGATTCAGCACTATTCTAGATAAATGGACCCCCCCCTTCCAAATTCACACCACAAATAGTACCAACTGTACTATAGTACTTTTTGTGAAAGGAGAACATGTAAAGATTTGGGCATTGCAGAGCACACTTTTCTCCCCCAAATGCCTGCTTTGGAAAATCCCACAAAGGCAACGGTTGTAGTCTAACCATCCC
>JAODKL010000040.1:8480649-8496442 GCA_026780765.1 Petrocephalus schoutedeni | reverse complement strand
CCCCCCCCCCCCCCCCCCCCCCCCCCCAGCCTTCTTCCGGTGCTTTGACACAAGGGCATGTTGGCATCGTCCCTCATTCGTGCAAGACGTTGTATAGGTGGCCGCCCCCGCATCAATGGCAAAACAGGTTTTCTGAGAAATTCTCAAAACCTACACCAATGAGGATGTTTTGGCCTTTCTAGAGGTTTCCCTGATTCCCCCCAACACGACACAAACAACCTCATCCTCCCCCAGCACAGAGCCTGCTTTCGAATAGAGAGGGATGGGCACACAGCCTGGAAGAGAGAAGCAGGCCGAGATCTGGTCAAAAAAAGAAAAGCACAGAAAAAAAAGCCATGCTGAAAAGAAGATAGAAAGCAAGCCAAGAACCAGTAACAAGGCAGATGTGGGCTTGGGCCTCGCAGGATACAGGGAGGCCAACGTGCAGGAGGCCTGTGCCAGCTTCCGGTCTGCCCTAGCATTAACGGGACAGGGTACCCTAAATGTGAGCAGCCCCTGCTTTTTGGTGCATTTGCTGGGACTTCTGTCCAAAGCCAGTGTTTCCTTGACCAGTGTCAATCTTCAGAAGTGAAACAGCAGTAGGTGACCCTGAATCGCACAAGTGTGCCTGTGTGCGTGTTGGGAAAGGGCCATGGATTTACACTGTATATTAATGAAATTATTGGCTTTAAAGTCTGTGCTTTAATAATTATAATAATATCATTTAACGTATTGTAACAAACTTCCCCCTGCGAGCCGTACTGCCCAAGCTGGCAGGGCCTCCCTGGGACGGCCCACTTCTCACATCTGGCTGAAGGTATGCACTGAAGTCCCCGTCCCCTGTGGCACCCTGTCAGTCGTCGCTGGAGTCGTCGGAATTGTCGAAGTCCGGATCTTCCCACGACGCCTTAGCGCGCTGCCCCCAGCCGCGGGCCTGGGCCAGGGTGGAGCGAGGCACCAGCAGCTCGCAGGCAGCTAGGCCCGACACGCGCTCCTCGAAGGCGGTGCCGCTCTCCCAGTGGTCGCTCGCCGGCTCGTACACGTGCACGTGCTTCATGCGGCTGCCTTTGTCGTGCGAGCGGCCTCCTAGCACGTAGACGCGGCCGTCCAGCACCGCGATGCCTGGCTCTCCGTGCCCTGCTGGCAGCGGGCTCACCAGCGACCAGCTGTCCGTGCTCGCGTTGTAGCACGCCACCTGTTGGGGGGTGAGGGCACAGGCATATGCCAAGATTTCCCCTGCAGTTGTACAAAGATACTTTAACAGTGAGATTATCCCTCTCAGTTTACCATATGCTACACACTGATGCTACACCCCAGGGTCACGTGACAGGATGACCCATCTTGTTCAGTCAAATAGCTCCACACTGATACTACACCCTAAAGTCACATGACCCTCCCAATAACAGCTACACACAGACTAAACCACTTACACATATGGCGTTTTTCCACTGGCATACAGGAACCAACCTGTACCTGAGCCATACTGCAAAAAAAGCACAGTTCCAGCTCGGTAAAGGCGTTGCCGGGTTTGGAGCGTGACAGTGATGTAAAACCAAAGGGCCACTTATTTACTGGCCTGTATTCCTTCAGATAATCCATACATGTCGACACTGATCACCAGTATCTCCAAGCATTTCGACCAATCAGATGGTTGATGCAACCAGCTTGGATTAGTCGCGCTTTCGGTCTTCTGTCCACGGTACGGCTCAGTTCTTGTTAACAGTGGTAAAGCGCCATTAGCCACAGACTACGACCCTGATCACCAGGCATTGATCATTGATCATTCCTGATCATACCCCATCATTCCTCATCATTTCTGATCATGCCCCATCATTCCTGATCATGCCCCATCATTCCTGATCATGCCCCATCATTCCTGATCATTCCCCATCATGCCCCATCATTCCTGATCATGCCCCATCATTCCTGATCATGTCCCATCATTCCTGATCATTCCCCATCATTCCTGATCATTCCCCATCATGCCCCATCATTCCTGATCATTCCCCATCATGCCCCATCATTCCTGATCATGCCCCATCATTCCCCATCATGCCCCATCATTCCCCATCATGCCCCATCATTCCTGATCATGCCCCATCATTCCCCATCATTCCCCATCATGCCCCATCATTCCCCATCATGCCCCATCATTCCTGATCATGCCCCATCATTCCCCTTCATTCCCCATCATGCCCCATCATTCCCCATCATGCCCCATCATTCCCCATCATTCCCCATCATGCCCCATCATTCCTGATCATGCCCCACCACGCAGCTAACTGCCTGGGTACCTTGAGCACATCTCGCCGGTAGCCCCGCTCGTCATTGCTGCCCCCGATGACGTATGCGCGCCCGCCCACCGCTGCCATGCCGTGCCACGCCCTCTCCACGGGGCCCTCAGCGCGGCCCATCCATTGGTTGGCTTGGGGGTCGTAGCAGTATGTCTCCTTGAGGTAGGACATGCCGCGGCGGCCACACGTGATGTAGATCTTCCCGTCCACCACGGCCCCCGCGTGGGCGTACACCTGGACCAAGCAAAGGTCCAAGCGTTGGGGTCAAAGATCAAAGGTGTTTTTTTCCCCCAAATTCTAGTTTCTAGAATTTCTTACAATAAAAACTTAAAAAAATAAATTTCCTGGTCGGTCTATATCTAGAGTGTTACGGGAAATAGCTTGCTGAGGTCTCAGAAGCTGCCTGGGGGTCAGACATGGTAATATCGTCTACACTAAAACTCTGTGTGTGGCCTTTGATTCAGCCTATACTTCACAAAAACTACGTGTCCCATGTCCATCGTGGGACAGTGACAAGGCTGCAACCTGCAAAATTCTGTGAATATCTAGTGGAGGCCTACGAGAACAAGGGGTCCTCCATCGTCCACAAGGTCATCTGTCCATTTACACATTTTTTTCCACCGCCATTTCTTCAGAGACAAAAACCACGAGATATTTTTCACCCTTGAGTTTACAAAAACCAAATGAGGAAACCACTCCGACTTCCCCAGAACAAGCGATGATCTGGTCAGCCACACTGTGCCCTAAATTATCTGATGTTAAAAATTCACAGCGGCAAAATATCCCTCTATCAACACTGTAATCTTCTAGAGATAGAAAACTGAATTTTACTGCTGTATGAATTAATGGAAAGTGAAACCCCAGGCATGTGTATAATGGAAATTAAGCTCATCAGCTAAATGATTCGCGAGCCAATGGCTGACCTCTCGCCGGACAGCAGCCACGTACTCCCAGGTGTTGGTGCCGGGGCTATATCGCTCCACGCAGTCCAGCTCGTTGCTGTAGTCACGGCCTCCTATGGCATAAATGTACCCCCCCAGCACGCAGACGCAGTGGTCTGCGTGCTGCTGCTGCAGTGGCTTGATGATGCACCAACTGTTGTGACGGGGGTCATACCTTGGGTGGGCCGGGAGGGGGGGGTGGGGCGGGAGTTAAAAGAGATAAGGGGATAAGGCAGGCGCTACACAAAATCTGATTAGACAGCCGACCCTGAAACATCTCGCATCTTCAGATGAATGGGGCCCTCACCTCCAGCAGCGAGTCTCAGCACGGAAGCTGCTGGTGTTCTTGTCCCCACCGATGAGATAGACGAAGTTGTTGAGCACGGCGATGCCCTGGTTGGACATGCGGGGAGCCTGGGGGGCAGCCAGGGTCCTCCACTCACCCCAGGAGGGATGGAAGACCTGGAGCTCGTCGCCGTGGGCGACAGAGTCCGGCGAGTACATGCCGCCGAAGCCCAGGATGCAGCGTGAGCGGGAGCGCGGCTGGGTGAGCGCCCCCTGCAGGACGGGCTGCCACAGCTCCTGCGCGTGGTAACGCAAAGCCGCCGCCACGCGCTCCCGCAGCACGCAGTTCCTCAGGCGCTCGTGGAGGCGCTGCAACACCGGGCGCTCCATCAGGCAGAAGCGTACCGCCTCCAGCATCGGAAGCGGGTCCTGGGGGGAGGGCAAGGGCAGAGGCGGAGCTTCTGAGTCATTCCGCCACCCATTGGCCGTGCTACGCTGGAACACTCCCAGCTACTGTGGCACACTGCTCACTCCAGATTAACAGCCTCACAGCCATAAAATGATCAATGATCATTCAATAATGGTAAATACTCATCATTATTATTACACCCATAATTATGATTTAGGGTGTAAACAAATTCCACAGTAGATGGAATTTTCATGCTCTGACAATAATCCAGGGAGTGCTCGGCAATTCACGGTAAATCCTGCAAATGTGGCCTTCACCTGACTTACTCGCTAGCAGTTACGTTTGCATCAGGACTTTCAAAAAGTCAGTTTTTATTTTTAGACTGCACAAGAAAAGCCATGCACAGCAATAAGATGGGAGTTCACAACTAGTTCCTTAAATTTACATCACAGTTTTTGTTTTCTTTTTTGGTTTTCCAGGGATCCTGCGAATATGGTGCCACACGCATTTCCTCAAATGAGAGGGAGCGTAATGAACGCTTAAGACATGCATCCCCTGGCTAAACCGAATCAGCGCGAGAAATATATGAGAAGCTTTGACAAAAGCATCACTTCAATGTAATCACTTATGGAAAGTTAATTCATGAGAGGCAGAATTTATGAATTACAGTTTATTCTAGTACAATGCAATGAATTAGCTTATAGATTATATTTATTTACATGGGCGGAACATAAGTCTTGTTCATGCCAACACATTTAGCTGTCTGATCTCAGCCAGAATGAGGAGTATCTGAAATAATACCGGTCTGAAAAAGAGTGGGGCTCCCCCAGGTGGCTGTACCTGTAAGCACACCTGGTCCGTCTCGACCTGCTCAGGGCTGTAGTGGTAGTGCAGAGCTGCCTCATACACTTCGTTCTCAGAGTCGACCTCAAGGTCATCACTGGAGAGCACGTCAAAGACCTTCTCTGAAGGGAGATGGCGGTAGACAGATGTATGGGAGAAGGTCTGGATGTTCTTCAGGAGGTAAGAGTGCACCCTGGCCCCGAGCTGCTCCAGATTGTACATGTCAGCCAGCTTGTACACCTCCAGAATGTTGTCATCATCCAGCCAAGAGAAGAGGAAGTCACAGCAGAAGCCAATCACCTCCTGAATCTAGAGAATGAATCCAGAAAACGGGATTACTGGGTTACTGACAAACGCAGGCAAAACCGAGAAGTTGCTGAATCGAGAAATTCAA
Source organism: Petrocephalus schoutedeni (assembly GCA_026780765.1). NCBI lineage: Eukaryota > Metazoa > Chordata > Actinopteri > Osteoglossiformes > Mormyridae > Petrocephalus > Petrocephalus schoutedeni. Next base: position 8,491,297 of record JAODKL010000040.1, on the reverse strand, counting down.
TCCATAAAACTGGTCTTAGGGTATGGGCCACTGACCAGATGCAGAAGAATCCAGTAAACTCTTGAATGCAGAGAATGAATCCAAAAAACTGATCTTAACGCAACGATCACTGATCCACATCCACAATTATGATTAATTCACAAGTGTGGTCCACTTATACTTATTGCTGGACATTGGCTGTCTAACTTGCTCAACCCCCAATATTAGATGACTAAGACCGCACTCCCCCCGTCCAAAAACTGTGTTTCATCATAAATACACAGTCTTCTTTAGCCTCATCATCACCAGAGTCACTCTTAAATCAGACAGTCAGTGAACAGTCAGATAGAAACACAAATCAGTCACACCCCAAAGAGGCTGTGACTGAACGAAAGACGAGCGCATTTCCGCTCGGGTACAAAGCGGCGTCCTGACCTGCCTCTGGTCTCACGCTTCCTGTTTTGGGCTTGACAGAAACTGCACACAGTTCCCGCAAACAGCCTCATCAAGGGCTCGTGCATTTCTAAGATCTCTTTTCTCTAACTCGTAGCATTAGCTGCAATTGATCGTTCTCAAGACATGGACAACGGCTTTATTATGACCCTAACAGAACACAAATTATTTTTAAGAACCGGGGACAGTGCTTAATAACAAAGGGGACCAACATTAGAGAAGATTAAAAAATGCTTCACGCTTGTTCCCCATGGCTGGGTCTAAGAGAGCCCAGGGGGGCACAGCCCCTCCCTACACATGCTCAGTCACTCACAAAAACTCCTTTCTATCATTTGAAATCTTATTGCCATTTTGTGGTTGTATTAACCAACCCGGTCCTTGGGGTCCCACACACAGTCCACGGGAGCTAGGAGGGAGCAAAAATGTCAAATGTCTTTCAGGGTTCTCGGAGGGAACAAACAACATGGACCAGCTGCTGGTACCCGAGGACCGGATTAGGAAACACTGACCTAACATACTGATGTATCATATATCATTGCACAGCCAATACCTCAAATCTTCCTCCCTATCATGCCAGTCCAGTCAGGCCAGTTGGTCCCCTGTTGTACTTTGCATGGATGCAAATAATGTTTTTACAGTTCAGAAGAAAAGCGATTTTCATATTACGCATGAAATTATAATGCTGTAAATAAGCTAGCTAACGGCTTAGCTTATCCTTAAAAGTAAAACACGGTAAACATCCAGGAGACCTTCTGACTAGCAAAATGCTAGCAGCGTATCTGAGTGACCGCATTCGACTTTTGAACCATCACTATAGCATAAAAGGACAGTTCGAGAATTAAACCTAAATGGTCCAGGCTAATGTTTTAATGCCGAGCAGACAAAGTGTTTACCACTCACATTACGTACTTCGCTCCAGTGGTTAATAAGAGGAAGCTAACAAGTCAGAACCAAACAGTACAGTGGTTGCCAGTGGTTGCACGTACAGTACAATGCACGTTAGCTTCTTTGCACTAAGATGAAAATGCCAATTTACCAATTAACTGATAATTGTAATCTGAATTAGGGCCTAATTCAAAAGTACCTACAACTTCTAACCTTCTTCACCCCATTTGTACCACCAAAGCCCTATCCTTTTTTATATGGACTAAAAGAACAGTATGATTCTCTGACTCACTGTTCATATTGTTTTGCATGTACTGCATTTAGGTACTGCATACCCATTAGTCAGTGAGGTATATTCTTACCTGCTACCTCAATAATGAAGTATCAGCAAATGACTTCCCCCACCCCTGAAGCTGTTCTTGAGCTCCTGTGATATGCCTACCAAAACTCAGGTCCATAGACAATGCAGTCCACAAAGACCTGCATTACAACCTGCAGAATCTGGACAGCCCAGGTACCTGTGTTTGTATGGACTCTGCATTTAACAGTGTAGTCTTGGAACTATTGTTAACTAAACTAGGCCAGGTAAATGTATCCAAACCTATCTGCAAGTGGATCTACGAGTTCCTGATAAACAAGACAAGACGTGTTTGGCTGGGTCAACAATCCCCAGACCCCTGAGTGTACCCCAGGGATGAGTGCCCTACTCCATATACAATAATGACTGCACCTTAAAAGATACCATTTGCAAAATTTCTCAAATTCAAATTCAAATGACACCCTAGGTTGGGTTCACCTCCGAGTAGGGTGGAGGTGAACCATCTCGAGTTCTAGAACAGCTACCATAATATGGAACTCTCTGAGGAACCTGGAAATTACTATCGACTTCTGAAAACAAACCTCTCTGCATCCATCTCAGAAATAAAAGGTTCTACTGTAAGCAGAGATTAGTATTTTAAATTCCTGGGGAGCCCCATATTACAGGACCTCAAGTGGGACAGGAATGTCATTACATGGCATCTACTCACTCCAAGGGCAAGCTTTGAAAAGCTGTGGCTTGCAGAGAAGAATATCAGTTACCTTCCTTCAGCTGCTGATATGCTTAAGTCCAGGGCAAGGACACAGACTGAAAAGCTCTTTGCTGAACCCTGATCTGGCAGAGAGCCGTTTGCTGTTAAAACTAAAACTAAATGCCACTTGGAGAGTTCTTTCCTCCAGGCTTTAGGCATCGTGGACAAAATGTCCACTCCAATTCCCAGCCGACATCAATGTCTACCTTGCACATTCTGTTCGAGCACTTGGCACATAATAGTGATTTGAATGTGTCCAGATGTGACTGATATAGCTTACACTCCAGCAAGCATTGCTTACTGGTCCAACTCATAAATTACTACTTTCTTCTCCTACTGATGGCAGATGCTACCTGCAGCAGGCTGGCTGCACAAAGGACCTCCTGCACACTGTCCAGGTCCAACTGAAGCTCTGCAGTGTAGATGAAGTCCAGAAGCTTTGTCATGGCTGCATATGATACCCCATGCACGGGCACTTCCTGTTCATGCATCTCCCGCAGTCCTCCAGCAAACATGCCCCTGAAGAAAACAAGATCCATGTAAGGACAGTTCCTGCCCACAATGAACAACTGAAAAACATCACATTTATATAACTCACAAGTGTGCCACATAGCTCTGCTAGGTTGAAGGCGAAACAGAAACGGAAGAGAACCTTGACAAACTGTGACACATCAAAGAGGCAGATGGGATATAGCAGTGAGATGGAAAAGTAAACAGACGTAAGTCACCTGGCCAAGGTTTTCCAGCAAAGTCCAAAGAGGGCGATAAAGGCCTGCCTGTTACCTGAAGTAGTCACAGGACGCTGCCAGCAGTAGCCGGTGGGCCCGGATAGGCCGCCCATCCACCAGAAGCGTGACGTCAAACAGGGCGCCCGACTCCCTGAGTGACAGCAGTCCCGTCAGCACGCCCTGTGAGTGGGCGTGGCTCCGGTACACCTGCCGGCTGCACTGGCCCACTTGGGAGGCCTCCACACCATCCGCCATCGTTCATCACATTAGTCGAACTGCCCCACTGCCCATGGTGCCTCTTATCACATTTCCTGATTGGATAATGACAGGTGAACAGGGGGCATCAGGGGACAATATTACTGCAGTGAGTCATTAGTTACTATTAAGTATTCTACGTATTTATTTGACTGGCACATTTTCTCCAGTGTATCGCAAAAGAAAGGTGAGGGGTAGCATGATCCAGGTCCAAAAACCACCTAATGTTTAAAAATAGCATCAACATAATCCAAAAGTGTGTGCCACCAGCACATGCAGTTAGCTTCAAAAGTTTTAACAATCCCGACAGCAGAAAGCAAAATACTAAAAGTGCATTCACCTGTATCCAGTGTTCGGATTACTTATATAAAATTCGGATTACTTATATAAAATATATGTATATAAATATATTGTCTCTGTTACTACAAGGCAAACGTAACAAGACCATCCGCAGACACTCCTTAGCATAAACAACTATTTCTTTAAAAGATGATATCCGCAACCTAACAAGAAATACTCGACTACTGTACCAAGCACCTTTTCCAAAACAGAGCAGACAAAAACAACAGCACAAAACTGCTGATGACTATGAATAAAGACATACTTCCGAATCCCACCAAATGCTCCGCTTTTCGTAACAAGTCAATCGCCTAAAACCGGCAATATGTAGTAAAAGTACGTCTTGTTTTCCTTTCGCTTCCTCCCCCCCACCCCCCACCTGTCCTAATGTTTACGTTCTAAATCGCTTCCGGTTCACGGACGTCACATCCGCTCACGTTTTTGTTATTTCCAAATTCCCTGGGAGTTGCTTTTTCTGTTCCTTCTCTCTTTATCAGAGAAAATATTACAAATTCTCTGTTTCTTCTATAATAAAAAATGAATAGGGAATGGTGTCATGTCCGTTTTTACATCGCGTATTGAACATAGCCTTACATTATATAATTTAGGAATACTATTGTCAAAAGAGACGTTCGAGAGAGGCAGTGAATGCACCACAAGTAGACAGCTGTCAAGAAGACAAATAGAGGTGCATCTCAGTAAATAAGAATATCATCAAACCATAATCCGTAAACCATAATCATCAAAATTAGAAGAAATAAATGTTTGAAACATATAATTACATGTGTAATAAATCTATTTAATATATGGGTTTCACTTTTTGAATTGGATTGGTGAAATAAATTAACTTTTCTATCATATTCTAATTTATTGAGATGCACCTGTACATACAAGCTCAGTTAGTTTGCTGTTGTGTACATTAGCATTGCAACAAGAACTATACAAAACATTGTTAGGACCACGCCACAGAACATCTAGTGAAATGTAAAACACAGAAGACACACTATACAGGAACCCTGCTGCCAAGAAACCATGACCAAGGAATCGTTAATGAAGACAGAGAGCAGATCAGTGGTACGATGAATTATTTGAGATGTTCCAAGATTACATTATTCTTAAGACATTTCTTGGTAACAGAAAGTTTGAAAAGAAAATAGCAAATGTTATCGAAGGGCATTTTCAATAATGAATTGCCCTTAAATTTAAGCATCATTATGTTAAGACTGTGTGTTCATTTGTCGGTGTTGTAAACGACAGCAAATTGTGCAAGTCACAGATTGCAGCTGTGTGTACGTGTGAACCAGGCTTTTCTGTCCCTGTTCACCCTGTTCACTTCCCCCACTGTTCTGTCTGTTTGTGTTTTTGGATCAGTGAACTAGATCATCCCGTTCACAACTGAGATCATCCCATTCATTAAAAGATTCGTTTAAAAAGCGAATGGAAATCGTTACACAGGTCGTCGACATTTCTCTGTTGAGATTTCATAATAACCGACGCACAGAAAAGTACCTGCATGATGTAGTTCAGGGGTGCCCACTCTTTTTCGGCTTGCGAGCTACTTTTAAAATAATAAGGTCAAAATGATCTACCTACATTAAAATGTTAAATACATGTCATTTTTAGTATATATAAGTTATAAGGATATAAGATATAAGGATAGATCTTTTTGAACGTTTCGTGATCTACCCGCATTACCTTTACGATCAACTGGTCGATCGCGATCGACGTATTGAGGACCTCTGATGTAAATAGTCAGCGATGTAGTTTTTTTTAATGCTCAGATACATTCTGAAAAACCGAAGTTACTTTCCCAATACTCTTCACAGTTGCCATGACATTAGTCTATGTGGGCTAAACTGTGAATCATTTCTCATTGTTTTCATATAAAATGCTTTCACAGACTAAAATCTTCAAAATTCATGGATTCCATTCTCACTCAAATTCCACCACCATCAAAACCTTACATTTCTAGAGCCCATTTTGCACATGCTGACATACTGTCCCCAAAACTGTTAAACATACATTCAAAACTGAATGACAGCGATTTGCTACATTACCATCAACAATACTACCGAATCAAAATGCAAAAATATCTCCATCCAGTTTCTATAACTGCTTGCCCCAGAGGTTGTATACGGGTGCAAGGCAGGGCATAACCCAGGATGGGGCACAAACCCATCGCAGGGTGCGCACACACACCATTCATTCACACGTCACTCGGTCACACACCATGCACACCTCCAGACAATGTAGTAACTCCAGTTAGCCAGAGTGTTGTGGACTGTGGGGGAAAACCAGAGTACCCGGAGGAAACCCCATAATGACATGGAGAGAACATGCAAACTACACACACATGGAGCGGGGCCCAGCCAAGTGGGGGAAGTGTATCTTTTTATATGTAATTGCCGCCCCCCCCCCTCCCCCAATGGCAGAGACTATACATATATATTCACTATATATAGCAATGTGTGTGTGTGTGTGTGTGTGTGCGATGTACTGTATATGCAAAGTGTATTTTTTTCCGGTAAAATACTGCTTTTTGTGTTTTTCATTTTTGAAAATTGCTAATGAATATTTGGTAATTACACCACAGTAAGAAATAAAGGCCATTGAAATCTGCTACAAGACAGTTTGCTTATTCCTGGACATTTTATAGAGTGAAGAAATGTTCTGTTTTGTAATACAATATCTGTGAAAACTTCTTTGTGTGTGATATCGTGTCCTTCCATAAAGATATTAGGCACTAATGTTTTGGTCGTGGGAATCTCTTTCATGGCATGAATTAGCTGTTTTGGTGGCTGTAGTGCATTTTGGAGCAGGGATTAACTGTTTGGCCAAGCTGTGTGTTGGTATTGTAGACTGTGTGAAGAGTTTTGAGAAAGTGACTTCAATATTGCAGACTGTTTCTCAGCTATTCAAAAGAAATTGTAAATTGTAAACGAAAAAAAAACTATGGCGGATTCACACTGCCATCTAGTGACATGTTTTAATTATTACGACAAAAAACACCTTTGCTGGTAGTATCATACGGTACATTCGGAAGGAACATTAGGCATTTAATTTGTTTATGACACTGAGTGAAACAGGGTTTTAAATTTGCATGAGGAGGTTTTCGTAATATGTCAGACAAATGCATGGTACACACACCAACCAGACATAACATTGAAACCACCTGCCTAATATTGTGTAGGTCCCTCCCTGCACCTTTACAGAACGGTACAAACAACATTAATGTACCTCCAATGGTACAAAAGTGTTCCTCATAGTCCATTTTTGTATCTTAAAAGGTACTTTATCTACAGCTAGGGTACTCTCAGCTAGGAGACCCTTGAGGGTTCAGCGCCACTGACAATTGGTACTCTTTGTTCTGACACCATTTTATCATAGCCAGCACTAACTATTTTAGCAATTTGTGCTACAGTAGCTCTCCTGTGGGATCGGACCAGACGGACCTTCACTCCCCATGTGCATTAGTGAGCCTTTGGCACCCATGGCCCCATCGCCGGTTCACTGGTTGGCCTTCCTTGGACCACTTTCAGCAGGTACTGACCACTACATACTCACAACATCCCACCAGACCTCTCATTTCGGAGATGCTCTGACCTAGTTGTCTAGCCATCATAATTTGGCCCTTGTCAAAGTCGTTGAGATCCTTAAACTTAATCCTTAAACCCATTTTCCCTGCTTCCAACGAATCAACTTCATGAATTAACTTTCATACTGTATAAAGGCACCCTTGGCAGGCACCATTGTAATCAGATAATCAATGGTATTCACTTCACCTGTCAGTGGTTTTAATGTTATGGCTGATTGCTGTATTTTCTCGAGTCACTGTTTTTAGCCCTACTGTGTTTCACATTTAAGAGTGTCCTTGTATGATTATGCTCCTCGCTGACAGGCTTTTGCTGACTCCCCTGTCTAACTGGCTGGATCAGCTAAAAAAAACACGGTTCCCTTTACGTTTCTGTGAAGAAGTCCTGGACTGACTTTGAGGGAGTCTCATTAAAAAGACCAAACGGATAATCTCCGCACTGAAAATCTCCAAATATTTAAAACAATTCTTTGAAATGACAAAAAACCTAAACATAAACTTTTCCTAAATTTGAACCTGTTTGAACCCCACTTACAAAAAGCATACACAAAGATAAAAAAAATCCATTTTAATCCAAAAGACCAATGATTTACTTACAAAGATGGACTTTGACAAACTGCTACTTTGGGAAATGCCATTTCATTGGGGCAAACCTGGCCTCGGTGCTCAGTGAATAGGAATACCAGCTTACTAAGTTACTGATTAAAACATGGATTCTGCAGAGTATCGGACCTGGATGGGCCCGATGGACTGTAAGCAGGTAACGATTGAAAAGTTACTCTTTCCTTCAATCTCTTCCATTTATACATTAGGATTTGAACTTTTTGTCCCTGCTTACACTTGTACGATTCATTAATGATCACGAGATCAGCATGTAACCAAGGCTTAGTTTGTGGTCAAATAACACATAAGTATTACCACAATGCTATATTATGTGTGCCCCATCAAGTAAAGTGTTGCCCAGTAGGTTTATATGTAACTAAATTGTGAGTTTATAATATTTATATGGCAGTTATTACTCTGACACTTATGGTCCAAAAGTTTGCTTCAAATCACATTGTTTCTGTAGGTAGAGTCAGCAAATAAATTTAGATCAAATGTATTATACTATATCCACCTATTTGTCTGCATAGGTCTCTGAGCCTGTTTTATGTGATATCCTACATTTGCAGTCATGCCTCCTCACATCTACACCCTCTGCTCTCTTCTTTCTCACTGCCTCTTCAGGAGGGCAGCTGCCCGTGTCCCTGGTCCCAAAGGTGATGTCACCAAGTGCCATGTGTCTGGAGCATCTTTGGCTTATTCCACCGTTGTGCCATCTCAAATAGCTGTATTGCATCATAATTATTCCTACCCCCACGACCTCCCACTGTCAGGGCTCTGGGTATAAATCCTGCCCTGGCTCAGTGTGTGCAGGTTGCATAATCTTCCTGTGTTTGCATGGGCTTCCATCGGATAATCCAGATTCTTCTGAGTGCAGAGACACTCGGCTTACATGATTTAATGGTTTTAAGTAGCTGGTCCTGCCAGTCTGTACCTTGAGATGTACTGACGCTCCATCCGTGCCCGGACTTCCCGACATCAGCTCCAGGCTTGTCCTGACCCCGCATCGCGTGAGACGTTAAGGAAAATTGAGGGATGCGTATTTTTACAACATCAGCATCCATCACATATTTCATTAGCCTTTAGTTATAGTTACTGTCCACATAGCAGGGACGGCATGCAGCTTAGCAGGGTAGGGATCACTGAAGAATCTTGATGTAGATGTTCTTGTACAAAAGGCAAGTAATATTTCATTTTAACAGCTGTAATTTTGATTGATATTTCATATATAATAACAGATTACACTGACAGGTTTTTACAGTTTTTACACTGACAGTTATTTTCTTCTACTCTTAGCCCTTGTAATTTATTGTGGTTTAAAACACACAAATAAATCTGTTTCAGCCAGTGGTCCCAAATATTTCACACTGTTGGGATATATTTGGTGACAGTTGTTAAAAAAAAGTGAACTGGGATAATTCTTATGTGAGATCTTTTATGCTGGGTCCTCATAATAATACAGAAAAAAAGTACAGTACAGGACATCAGATTTCACTGCTCTTGGTTTTTTTAATGTAAAGTGCAATGTGTCGCCCTTCACTGACTTGCATTCAAGGGGCTTTGCCACATTTTCTACCAACTTTCAATGCTCAAGCTGAAGTAGATATTTTCTATATATGTCTCCTATAAGCTGGCTGAAAAAAATAGTAAACATTATCAATAATGCCATTCAGATATGTGGTGGCATCTTTTATGTGTTGGATTACCCGGTACAAACTAATATCTCAAAATGACTTATGCTAAATTTACCTTTCAACCTGACATTTATTGTCTAAGTTTTGCAGTTTTCCTCAATTGCTTTGGCATATTTCATGAAACACATTTAACATTCTCAACACTATAAGAGCATTTTTCAGTACAATTCATGCATACAGCACAACACTATGGTTTAGACACAAAAGCCTGTAACTTGCCCAAAACAATTACACTTTTCTTTTCCTCAAATGACAATTAACATTTGCAACAACAAGTGTAATCCCCACACCATAATGTCACTGCGGCACACCAGAATGTCGTTTCTCCTTGCTTCACACATATTTCCAAAATTTTTAGTACATATATGCAAATAACAACATAAGAACCTAAGAAATATACAAACGAGAGGAGGCCATTCGGCCCATCAAGCTCGTTTGGGGAGAACTCAACTAACAGGTCAGAGATTTTAAAATCTTATCTAGCTCCACTTTAAAGGAACACAAGGATTTGGCTTGCACTATGCTATCAGGAAGACTATTCCAAATTCTAACTACATTCTGTGTAAAGAAGTTTTTTCTCAGCTCCACTTTGAAATGTTCTCTTGCTAATTTCCAACTATGGCCATGAGCTCTCTTATTTGAACTAATGTTGAAGTAACTATTTAATTGGACAGCATCCAGATCTGTTAGGATCTTATATACCTGGATCGTGTCCCTCCTTAGTCTCCTTTGCTCAAGGCAGAATAGATTGAGCTCAACTAACCTTTCCTCATAAGACATTCCTTTTAGCCAAGGAATCATTTTTGTAGCCCTGCGTTGAACCCTTTCTAAGGCAGCGATGTCCTTCTTAAGGTAAGGTGACCAGAACTGCACACAATATTCTAGGTGGGGTCTTACATGGAAGCATCAACATATACACCAAGGTCTCTTTCACAGTCGGCTTCCTGTATTTCCGTGGCACCCATAAAATACGTGTGTCTTATATTTTTGTTCCCTATATGGATTACCTTACACTTGTCCCCATTAAACTTCATCTGCCAGGTATCAGCC
>JAODKL010000040.1:8465448-8475954 GCA_026780765.1 Petrocephalus schoutedeni | reverse complement strand
TTCCAGAAGGTCCCCCAGTGCCCCATAAACCTGAACCCCTCTTCCCTACACCACCCTTTTAACCACGCGTTAAATCTGCTTATCTTCGCTAACTTAGCCTGGCTTGTGCTTGGCATGGGAAGTAATCCGGAGAATACCACCGTGGATGTTCTGCTTTTAAGCTTATCTCCGACTTCTAAAAAGTTTTCCTGCAGAACAGTTCTTCTACCCTTGCCTATGTTATTGGTGCCAACTTTGGATCCTCCCCGGCCGGGGCCGAAAGCCTATGCTAATGATCCGGAAGGTCTCCTACCTGGCACAGTTTTCTGTTGCTTTAGTCTTGTTGGTAGATGTTAAATAGATGATGTAGTTTCCCACTGTAAAAACTTTACACACAGAACTGTATATGTATGTTATCACTGTGTTAGCCAGCACATGCAAAACAGCTAACCAAGTTGGTTGCTTTGAGAAATGCTCCAAAGCAATTGAGACTGGTGCAGAACTGTAAACCTGATTCTGATACATATCCTACAGTAATAAAGGCAGTATATTGAAGTTGCGTCACTTTTCTTCTGAGCTTCCCCTGCTATACTGTAGCATTTCATAAAGATCTTCTGCCCACGCAAATACTAATACAAAATTCTTTATTGTAACTTCATGATTTGTTACATGAAATACAACTGACTTTTTACGCTAGTTACTTCATAATGTGAAGCAAATTAATTTATAAGACCAAGAGGACACAGTTGATCATGAAGTGCCCATTTTAACGCCCAATAATGAGGTTTCCTTGCAGTGAAGGCACAGACACATTAAAGAGGGGGCACACTTGCACCGTCATGTGGATAGAACTATACAAGCAACCTTTTGCTCCGATGTCTAGTGTGACCACTATGCATGAAAAGGCCAAAAAATATATGCATCAAGAGATAGTTCACAATCCAGGAATACAGTGGTACATTGTTCTTTCACAAGAGCTACTGGGTACTGCCAGAAAACAGAGAGGGAGTTCACACCAAAGACAGAAGAACTGAAGGAGGAGAATACTCTTCCATCTTGAAAGAAATAAACCCACGGATGTGAAGGATCCATATATGCGAGCAGGAGAACCTGGTGATAGAAGCCATGCTGATTACAGTAGAGCCGCAGCAGGGGAGAGATGGCTGTGCAGCTTATACTAGTATTAGGGGACTCTGGGGAGGAGGTGTACTGGAGTCTCTGGTCAATATGTTAAGGCCAGAAAATGACTCTGAATACAGGCCAACAATATTATGTTTAAGCAACAAATATATTGCAGTTTTTCCTCAGATGCTTTGATACATTTGTGGAACCTTTGCATTTGCAAGTGTATTTCTCAAAATAATTTGGACAAACAGCACCACAAAATGGATTACCTGCAAAAGCATGTAACGTCCTCAGAATCCTTAGTTTATCCATCAAAAGCAAATATTTATGTCAATGAACATGTCAAAGCCATTGGAATAACAAGTCCTTCTGTCATTGTTCATGAACGAGATGGTAATAATGATTCATTCTGTAAGTATGGCTAAGGTTTTGATGACAGTGACTGAAAATGCACAAGACTGGACTTTTTCAACAGTACAAAGTTTTCAACAATTTCAACAGTACAAAGATCGACATATTGTACATATACTGTAACACACACAGATACAGTGCTATGTAAAAGTTTGGGCACCCCTCTGAGGTTGCTTGATAATTTGCTTTGTTTTCATAAAAGAAGTTCACAGGGATATGTCGTTTTCTCCTAGAGAAATGTAGACAAGGGGATGTTTATCAGACCAAAATTCTCAGTATAGCATTATTGAGCTGTGTGAAATAAAATAAAATGTAAAAAATAGGATGTGCAAAAGTTTGTGCGACATTTTAATTGCATTAATTTGAAGACCTGTAGTTATTTACTGCTGACAGGTTGCAGCACAAAATTGCTTTGATTAGCCCATTAGACCTTAAACTACAAGGACAGATGCAACCAATCATGAAAAAAGTCATTTAACATAGGTAATTGCTAGTTGTGCTTGTCCTTGGCTCTCTTAGAGAGTGGAAACATGGGGACCTCTGAAGCTCTACTGACCTAAAAACTATATTTCATCAAAAAAGATATTTCATCGTTATGAATTAGGAGATGAGCATAAGAAATTATCACAAAGGTTTGGACTGTCTCCACAGTCAGTAATGCAGTTAGGAAAGGGAAGGCCACAGGAACAGTGCTTGTGAAGGAAAGATGTGGTAGGCCAAGAAAAATGCCTGAAAGGCACAGGGGAAGGCAGGTTAAAATGGTCACAGACAGACCACAGACCAGAGTTACAACAGCATCTGGCTGCTGATGGTGTCTTTGTACATCGTTCCACAGTACAGCGCACTTTGCACCGGGAACAGCTAAGTGGAAGGGTGATGCATAAAAAAAGTACTCACCCCAAGCAGAGTTGCATGAGGTATGCAGAAACGCATGTGGACAAGCCAGAGACATTTTGGAAAAAAATACCATGGACAGATGAGGCTAAGGCAGAGTTATTTGGTCACAGCCAGAGGCGAAAAAGCACTCCGCATTCCAGGTGAAGAGCATGCTGCCTACTGTAAAATTTGGTGGAAGGTCCATCACGTTACGGGGCTGTATACCTAACACAGGTACTGGAAATCTTGTTAAAGCTGAAGATCGCATGAATTCCTCACAGTATCAGCAGATTCTTGACAGTAATGTTCAAGAGTCAGTGACAAAGTTGAAGTTACGCCAGGGTTGGATGTTTCAGCACGACAATGATCCAAAGCACCATTCAAAATCTACCAAGGAAGTCATGTCGAGGCACAAGTACAGTGTTCTAGAACGTCATCCTGGTCCCCAGATCTGAACATGAAATGAAATGTATGGATTGATTTGAAGCAGGCTGTCCACGGTCGGAAGCCATCAGATCTGACTGAAATGGAGGCATTTTGTATGGAAGAATAGTCCAAAATACCACCAGTCAGGGACTTGTCTGTGGCTATAGGAGGCTTCTACAGGCTGTTATTTCTCCAAGATGAGGCTCTACTAAATATTGATAGGATTATTCCTTTGGGGTGCCCAAATTTATGCACCTGCCTATTTTTGTTTAAATGCACATTAAATTGGTTCTATTGGTCCAATATTATAAACATAAATATTATACCAGTAAAATGTTGCTGTTTAATGTATAAAATATATTAAAATGAAGTTGCTGCCTCAAAAGCTTGGGAAGTTATAAATTGATAGCATGATTTTTATCAGGGGCGCCCAAATTTTTGCATATCACTGTATATATACACATGTGCAGTATGTAGAATGGTGGCCAAAATTATTAGAACGCCTGACAGATCTGAACATATTGACTTTTGTTCAAGAAATATGCAGATGGTTTCGCTGAGCACAGCAAATATCAGATAAGGTGAGACCTACTGTTTTTATCCACTTTTAACTTTGGTATGTCCACCTTTTGCAGCAATTACAGGAGCACATCTCTCTGGCATAGTGTCAATATATTTCCTGAGAACTTCAGCACTAATGTTATCCCATGCCTCCTGCAACTCAAGCCAAAGGCTTTCCTTTAGCTGTACAATAGATCTGGCCAGTTTATTTTCCAGTCCATCACAAACGTGCTTGATGGGGTTGGGGTCCGGACTTTGCACAGTGATCCCCCCTTTGAAGTCTCTATTTTATCATTTATAGAGCGTAATGATCACTTTGTTGATATTTCCTTTGTTTTATGGATATTTTAATGGCCAATTCAACAAAAACAACAGAAACCTTTTAAATGTACCAAGTGTTCTAATAATTTTGGCCACCACTGTATGTATACACACACTGTAAGTATGCATAAATACGTGTGTGCTACAGTATATATACAGTATGTAACTGTATAAAGTATATCTACTGTAGACTCTAAAATGAATTGTTGGATTGTATACCTGTTTTCTCTATTGGAAGTTGTTCTCCCAACTTTCGGCTGCACCCTTCAACCAGCTTCAGTCATATTAAGGTCATGACTGAGAACACAAACGAACAGGTTTAGGAATCGTTTTTTGTTTCTTTTTTCAATTACAAGAAAAATGATGCATAGTTAATTGTAATAAAATGTAGATTTTTTTCATTGCTGTTGTGTTTTTTAAATGTAAACTGTATGTGGTGGAGGGGAAACATAGATCATTTTTGGATTCAGCACCTTAAAAAACATAAAATTTACCAAAAATACCCCATGCAGCTGAAATGTTTTATTTTTTTTGCAGACCTGTGTTATCAGTCAGTGACACTGAGAAAGTGGGAACTGACTATCATTCAGAATAGTGGAGCTCAGGAGCACACTTACACTGACATACTGACAGTATATTGTAGTATAAGTATTTTGACTCTCGTGGTTAAAACGATGCTGATTGTACTTTTCATTTTGATAGCACAGACTAATTCACCTTCTCCTGGAGCCAACACCTTATCGTGGTGGAGGGGTTTACGTGTTCCAGCGATCCCATGAGCTAAGTTGCTAAGTGGGGGTGGGGCTTGATGGCAAGCGCCTGGTGGCCAGGCCTGCACCCATGGGGCCTGGTCGGGCATGGCCCGAAGAAGCAATGTGGGTCCCCACTCCAATGGGCTCACCACCTGTAGGAGGGGCCAAGGGGGTCGGGTGCAGTGTGAGCTGGGCAGTGGCTGAAGGCGGGGACCTTGGTGGTCCGATCCTCGGCTGCAGAAGCTAGCTTAGGGACATTTTTGCAGATGATGTGGTTCTGTTGGCTTCATCGGACTGTGACCTTCAGCTCTCATTGAAGCAGTTTGCAGCCGAGTGTGATGGGGCTGGGATGAGAATCAGCACCTCCAAATCCGAGGCCATGGTCCTCAGCTGAAAAAGGGTGGAACGCCCTCTCCAGGTCGGGGAGGGGGTCCTTCACAGAAGCTCGGTCACTCGAGGGAGACTCAGAGTAGAGCCGCTGCTTCTCCACATTGAGAGGAGTCACATGAGGTGGCTCGGGCATCTGGTCAGGATGCCTCCTGGACGCCTCCTTGGTGGGGTATTCCGGGCATGTCCCACTGGGAGGAGGCCCCGGAGAAGACCCAGGACACGCTGGGGAGACTATGTCTCTCGGCTGGCCTGGGAACGCCTCGGGATTCCCCCGGAAGAGCTGGACGAAGTGGCCGGGGAGAGGGAAGTCTGGGTTTCCCCGCTTAGGCTGCTGACCCCGCAACCCGATCTGGATAAGTGGTAGAGAATGGATGGATGGATAGATGGACTAATTCACTGGTGGAATTTTTTGCTATTGAGACATGAGTTAATTGTTTTGGGTAAGTTACAGGCTTTTGCAGCTAAACCGTAAAGTCCTTTTAACCAAATGTGGCAAAGCAATTGAAAAAAAAAACTGCATGTGTGTTGGACTCACTCAGCCAGTTCATTAAATACAGGACATGTGACCCAAGCATGTAGGACATAGACTTGGGCAAGCACAGGACAAGATACCCAAATCCCTTTGCAGAACCAATGAGGAGCCACTTCACCCACCACCACTGTATAACACCCACCTGGATGATGCAACGGCAGCTATTTTGCACCAGTATGCTCACCACGCAGTAGCTAAGGAGCAGGAGAGACTTCACCATTTCCATATAAGGCATGATGGCTAGATTTAATAGGGCTGCAGGGGGCAATTTTAGCCAGGACATCATCCTAGCTTTACTAGTTGGCAACGGCTCCTTCCTCCAGCACGGGCAGACATCAGAGCCAGCGGGGCTGAACGTGTCTCTGTCAGGACGGGGACCCTGCTTGGTGAGCCTCCTTAACAGCTCCTCTCACACCAACCCCACCGGCACACGGCACTGTGTGTCTGGTCACGGCCGCCGCGTCTGTTTTCCACTCTCCCCAGGTCTCAGTTGGACTTTTATCTCCTTGCCGAGTCGACAGCAAAGTGAGCCCTGAGGCATGCTGGGAAAGGGGCCCTTCATCTTCGCTTCATGCTGAAGGCAAACAAATGTTTAACCGGGACGAATCAGACTCCTGTAGGTACAAGGGACAGAGGAAAGAGAAAACATGAACAGAATCCCTCTGCATCTGCCTGCCGTAATGCGCAGAGGTGGGAAAACTGGTGGAAAATATATGGTTGCAAATGCCACATCAATGTACTTCAAGCTCTTCTGGACTTCTGAAATAGAAATCAGTTTCTGTAACTGCTTATCCTGCTCAGGGTCTGTGGGGGAGAAACCAGAGTACCCAGAGGAAACCCCACAATGACATGCAAACTCCACACAGAAGGAAACCCGGCAGAGAGGTCCCGGAGGTGTGAGGCGACAGTGGCATTATTTCAGTGGTGCTCAGAGTTACAGTGCAGACAGACAGTCATAATTGATCCTTTGGATGGGTATATGACACTAAACCCATCCAAATTTCAGCCCCCCCTCAGCCCAAAGCTTCCAGAATGTGCAAAGGCCCAAGGCAGATTCACTCCCGGCTTGGAATGTGAGTTTTTCCTTAGCTGGAAGGTTAACCCTCTCCTCAGTGAAAAGAAATGTGTAATACCTGAGTTCATACAGATTTTGAAGGTTTTTTTTTGTTTTTCCTAAAATGTTTTCAATTCTAGGCTATTGCAATCTAATGAGCTGGTTCTTTGAGTTTGTACAATTTGTCCTCAAACCCCGTGAAGAAACTAGTAGCTTGCTTCAAAATTCATTATGGTTATCTATCTATCTATCTATCTAAGCACCCAAGCAGAGCCTACAGAAAAATGCTCCTGTTAGGAATGGCTGTGGTAAAATTTAATTTTGTAGGAAGCATAACACTACATCCCGATAGAAAGATTTGTATCTCACAAAACTGAATGAATCCATCCATCCATCCATCCATTTTCTATAACCGCTTGCAAACTGTAAGTCAGGTTTCGCAATACATAGGGGACTATTGTTTAGCCAGCAGGGGGCGCCTTTTGGCGGCGCTCACTCTGTGACTTTTGTATGCAAGGTGATCATGCGGCTAATGGCAAACAACCCTGGAGTTTTTGTTTTGGCTCCCACCCAGTGGTCATTTTTCTCATTGCATGTTGTCTATGCTATTGATTGGAAAAATTACGCATCTGCCATCCCTAATGACAGAACACAGCCCGCAGGTATTTGTTGTAATTCTAGGACGGGCTGGCGCCAGTATTAAATCCTATTTCTAGATTTACTGTGTAGAACATAATTACCAATATGTACTTTATCCTGATGATTTTCACGAACACCATTTCTTAGCGGGCCCGGTACATTGCTGTTTCTGCGATCACTAATAATTTTCCGATGTGCTCTCAGTTGGTTTCAGAGTTTGATGATTTATTGATTTAGCTGGAAAATGTTTTGAGCCAGGGATAAGCCTCTTGAAAGGCTGCTATATTACAAATCAAATTTTGATCGATTAATTATAAATCTGACTCCTGCTGTAGTGATGCCTGTTATGCAGTCATATTCCACCAGTGGTTGCTATTGGCTAATTATGCAGGTAAACAAAAACAATATGACACAAACCAAAAAGGGGGGAGTTGGTTTGCCTCAACTGTAAATTACTTTAGAGAAATGTCTGATAAATATGTACATACTGTTACATTATATACAGTTTCATAGACAGAGAAACAGAGAAAGAGACAGACAGAAAGATAGACAGACAGATAGATAGACAGACAGACAGGCAGATAGATAGACAGACAGACAGATAGACAGATAGATAGATAGATAGATAGACAGATATATAGATAGATACAGTAGATAGATAGAATGAAATAAATGTAACTTAAGCAAACACTAATGATATTATATTTATCCAACCTGAAGATCACACCAGCACATGCGAAAACATCATTTGAATAGGAGTTGGGTGTTGAACATTGCCATGAAAAACATGTTCTCCTCTTAATTTACATTGTTTCTATCTTAGTGGAATTCCCTGTGAACACTGGGTAAGATGCTGGCGCCAGGGCAGGTTCTAAAATGAAATGGGTTTGAGTAACCAGCCCCCAGAATTAGCTCACAACCCTTTGTCAACAAATTGTATCGAGAAAAATGTATCGGCAGGGTTGGTGGACCTCTAAACATAGAGCCTGGTAAAATCTACTGCACCGCATTGGCAGAGTCAAAAATATTGACTGTTCATAGAGGCAGTACATCTTTGTCGCCTTTGTCAAAAGTAATCTTAAATTAAAGTAACCCAATATTAAGCATACAGTAACAGGTGCAGCGCAAGAATATATTATAATCCATTAAGGTTTAGAGGCTTTGGCATATTTTACTGCAGAATTGAGCTGCTCCTTGATCAATTTAAGCTTATGTTATGCAACAACAGTCACATAAACTTCACAAATACTGTCTCAAATGATCACTGAATGACAATTAAAATGAAAACAGTTAAACATTACACATATTTGGCTGTGCTGTGCATTACTGTGAACACAATATTTTATATATTCAATTATATACTAGTATCCTGAATATGAGAAAGGACACCCTGAGAAACCAAAGGCCTTTGATTTTCGGTTGAGTTCAATTTAAAATTTTATATTTTCATAGCATTTTTTTAAACTGAACTGAAAGACCTTCCCTGAACTTCTCTATTTCTGATACTCTAGTCAAAATAATTATATCTAGTTGACAGATTACAGTCACTATGCGGTACATACATTATAAAGTTCCTATCGATATCAGTACTGACCTAAAAAAGGAATAATTATCACAGCCTTGAGTTCTGTGCATAAATATGATTTGTCCTTGGTCACCTGTCTGAAAAGATTCCTAATATAAGAAGCACCTATAAGTATGGCATTGTGATAACTAGTAGACAGTCTCCTTATTCTTAAATTACAAGTTCCAGCAAGATATTATATTTATTATTTGTAAAAATCATGAAAAGTCATTTCACGTGTATCAATTTGATATGAATTTTTGTTTGAGTATTGTAATGTTAGCTCTATAATGACATGAAAACATTTTTTGCAATTATGCAAAAACACCAAATGTTTATTCATTCATTACTGAAATATTATTATATTGTCACACTGTTTGAGCTTGACTTATTGTTTGAAAGCCTGTTATCGCTTATATGTCAAAGTTCTGAGATCCGAGAAATGAGCGCGCAGCTTTAAGGATTCACAAAAAGGCTACAGAATCGGTAAAGTATCAAAGGCAGGATGAAAACACAGGACAAGTTCAAAAAAAGTTCAAAAGTCAACAACTGAGCAAATAGCAGATTTAATATCTCAGAAAGGTTTTGCTTTGAAGAGGCCCTTGAGTTATCCTTGGGTTAATTAGGAGATAGGCAACATGTGTCTAATATTCAGACCAGGAATGGTGTGATCTGATTGGGCATGGTATGGATGGGTGTGGCCGCGGGGAGTGTTGATTGGTGGCAGGTGTTACATCACTAGCATGGAGTATTCACGGCTGAAAATGCATGAATAATTCATGAAAAAATAAGCAATGCTATCCAAGGGGATTTACAATGTCTACGAATTAAAATGAAAAGTTTAATTCACTTCCTTTTTGTTCAGTGCCTTTCCTAGAAAACCTAGCAGGGCAGCACATCTTATGGATGGTCAGGACAGCCAATGTTCCCAAGCAATATGCCGAACATTAGATACGACAGTATTTGGCACTCTAAACACCATAAAATTCAGAAACATCAATGGCAGCTTCCAGCATATTTAACAGCAGCGGAACCACTTACGAAATGGACAGACACTTCGGCGATGATATTCAACAAGTGCAGAGTAGTACTTAGAGAGGCTGAAATGTATATTATATGCACAATATGAGGCCCTCGGAGACAACAGGGATAGGTCTTTGTGAGAGATTCTGGGCACTTATACAGATGCCTCCATGTCTATGTCACATGACTGTGACGAGATCATCAAAAGGACAAAGACAATGCTTTAAGCCCAAGGAAGTTACACTTAGGCTGTTTAATGCATAAGCGCGACCCAGCATAGAATGCTGTGAACTTTGTTTCTACACCCACTTTGAAACACTTTGAATGTTCCTTCTTTTGGAAAAAGGTTTAGTGAAAAGCAGTGAGAGTGA
Source organism: Petrocephalus schoutedeni (assembly GCA_026780765.1). Classification (NCBI taxonomy): domain Eukaryota; kingdom Metazoa; phylum Chordata; class Actinopteri; order Osteoglossiformes; family Mormyridae; genus Petrocephalus; species Petrocephalus schoutedeni. Next base: position 8,465,930 of record JAODKL010000040.1, on the reverse strand, counting down.
TCTCTGGCCTTTACTGGGTACTATTATGGGATGGGATAAAAGCCCCAAATTCATTTAGGCTGGATAAGGGCGTATGTGACTTCAGTCTACAAGACTGAGATGGACAGAGACAAGGTTGAACTGCAGTGATTACATATTCATTTATTTATTTAGCAGATGCCTTATCCAAAGCGACGTCCAATTTAAAAAGCAGTTTCAGCCAGTCCCTGGAGCAATTGAGGGTTAAAGGCCTTGCTCAGGGACCCAAAACTGACATCACGCTGCCAGCCATGGAATTCAAAGCTTCCGATCACAGGCACAGAATCCTAACCTACAGCTGCAAATCACCCTGGTTACTTTGCTGTTAGCAGTAATTCAAGTTGGGCCTGCTATACATCAGAATAAATAAAAAGCATATTTACATACAGAGGGCGGCACGGTGGTGCAGTGGGTAGCACTGTCGCCTCACACCTCTGAGACCAGGTGTTCGAATCCGGCCCAGT
>JAODKL010000040.1:8450389-8464751 GCA_026780765.1 Petrocephalus schoutedeni | reverse complement strand
TGCTTCCGGGATAGGCTCCGGACCCCCCGCGACCCTGAACAGGATAAGCGGGTTGGAAAATGGATGGATGGATTTACATACAGAAAGGGTTGGTGGGGTTTGAAATAAATTTCTTTGTAGTACAACTGAGGCTCCGAATCAGAAGTCAGCTCTATTCAGCAAGGAAGACTGCAATATACTATATATGTAATTTGTCTTGGTGCATTTGGTCTGTTTAGCATAAAGCAGAGTAAAACTGACAGTCCTCAGATTCGAGTTCGCAGCTGAGAAAACCTTTAATGTCACTTAATGCATAAACACCCAAATGAGCAAGATAATATGAGTCACCTTCCCTCATTTCCGAAAACCTTCATCTTCAAATGTTTGTATATAATTGCATCAATGACGACAGCACAGTGAGATATAATATACACATAGTGCTGCAAATGTATTACTCTGCCACTAAAATTGTTTCTATTATGTTTATGTTGCCATAAAACTATAAATTTAAGTGTGTTAGCTTAGTAATCTCAAAACCTCTCCTCCAACGACCACAGTATTTACTGTTACCATCCAGTATCCCTTAGCACACCGTGTCTGGCTAATCAACACCTTGTGAAGTTGATTAACTAATTAGGTTAATTAAGAGAACTAGTGGTGAAATTTAATAAACACATGGCTGAGGTGCCCCCTAGGATAGATTTGAGAACCAAAGTTGCGCTACAAATTCCAACACAACACCCGTAACTGTTATGCTGCGCGGGATGGAGCATGCTGGAGCAGAAGGCGGGGAAAACACAGAGACGGATTTTATTTACAATGCAGACAATCAGAACTGAACTGGACTGGGCCCTAAAATGAGCGGGACCACAGGGGGTCAGAATGGGGGTACTGAAACCAGGGATGGGCAAACAAGAGAAGCAACGGTAGTGCCAAGACGGGGGAGTGCAAGACTGGGAATTACTTATATAAAAGAACTAACAAGGATTCAAATGACAGGCAGCTGGAGTGGATCACACAAAGGCAGGAATGAGCGGTAAGAAATACGTGCAACGGCTGGGTAGAAATGGAGTGTGAGATGGGCAGGGTGTGATAAGTAACTATCTGAAGAACAGAAGAAATTTTAACTCCTTTTTATTGTATTATTGTTTATTACTACATATTCCAATGCCAATATTTTTTTCAGTGGAATAAAATATACTGACTGTCCACATAAAAAAAAACTTTAAAAACAATTTTCTTTGGTTGCCTATGGCAGGGCAATCCAACCCAGAAAGGGCCACTGTGTGCAGTTTTTTTGCGGCAACTCGCTAATTAGATTTTAGATCTGATTGGCTGAAGAGTCCTTACAACTGTATTGGAACAGCTGCCCTAAAGGTTATCCCAAAAACCTGCATGCACACTGGCCCTTTGCGGATAAGACTGGCCACCCCTGCCTTACAGCCTCTGCTTGATCACTCTGCAATATGTGGCACTGACCTGACGGTCGCGCTTGATGAATTTGTAACGGTCTAAAACTTCGATTGTCTTGTTTGGAAGTGCTTAATTGAACGGGTGCCCCACTGCCATGCAAATATCCAATCTTTCAACACTTCAATGAATTTAACACGCCAGTGTGTCAGACAGCCCATTTATACCATGGAGCAGTTCACTTGATGTCGTTGCTGAAGCGTGGCCGCTTCGCCGCATGAGACATCTTCGCGGCTCAGAGGAATGTGTATAATCACAATGACCGCGCGATCTTCCCAAAACAAGTCACTGGCCTTCATTAAGGTCAGAGTCCTGCTGTCAGATTTGCGGAAGGTGTGATAAAAAGCCAAGATTCAAATGTGTGTAATGGGACATGGCGTGATTGTCAATCTATGCAATTATTTTGAAATTATTTCACATTAATTTTACACGGAAGCACTTTTGCGTGTGTTGGAAGGGTTGTCGAAAAATGAAAGGCTGCTGAAAAAGGTCAATATCTTTTTGATCGACGTTTAGCGAAACATTTTCCTTTCCAAACAGGGAAAAAAAACACTTTGAGGGGACTCCACAATATTTCTTGATGAAGTGGCGATTAATGATATGCCAGCTTGAAAAGCAGGCCGGCGCTTTAGCCGAAAGCCATGCAATAATGGGTTATTTTGTCAGAAACATTTCACATATTGCTCTCAGCAAAGCGGTTTTGAACCATTTAGTCATTCTGTGACTCCGGCACCGTGACGTACTATACATAATTGATGCGCACTGAATGTCAAAGATTTAACCCTCCAGTTTCTTTCCACCACTGGATGCCTAACACAGAGACTTACTTTCTTAAGGGCACAGCCAGCAACACACTCTCTCCTAGTACCCGAACATTTACTTAGCAGACACATTTGTCCAAAGTGGCATGCATGTGAAGATCATGTAGCAGATTCAACCAAGCATCCTGGAGCAAATGTGGATGAAGGGCCTTACTCAAAGGCTCCACGGTGACATCACTCTACCGGCCACAGGACGCAAACTGGCAACCTCACAGGCAAAGAGCCACATGTCAGCTTCCTTACATATAGGCTCGCTATGATCAGTTTTATAACTGCTTATCCTGGAGCCTATTCCCGGCAACACACTTTTCAGTATTATATTAATTCTACAGAATATTTCACAATGTAAATGTCTGTCCATAAATCCATTTCCCATAAATGTTTACCCTGTTCGGGTTTGGGGAGGAGGGGGTCTGGAGCCTATCCCAGAGGCTACGGGCACAAGGCAGGGAACAGCCCAGGACAGGGCGGCAGCCCTTCTCAGGGCACACTCACACACCAGTCACTCATACACACACACCTATGGGCAATTTGGTATTTCCAATTCACCGCAGCATGTTTGAGGACTGCGGGTGGTGGGGGGGATACCCAGAGGAAACCCCACGATGACACGGGGTGAATACGGGGCAAACTCCACACACGGAAGCCGGTTGGAGACTTGAACCCAGGTCCAGCCCTAAACTGAGTAAAGAGTCTAGTTATTGCTTATTAATGATGTACATTTTGTTAGCCCACTGATTAATTTATCTGGCACCACCAGTGGGGTGTGCTCTGATATTGAGTTGGCCCTCAGAATAATTCTGCTGCTGACCTGAGACCTGACTGGACTCAGTCAAACAGTATGTTGGCTGCCCCCTTGGCGACCTGCACCTGCTTCATTACTACCTTGTATCCTCAGTTAAAAGCTAAATTTATAAACATACCACTACTATGCTCAAGTTAACTGTCGTTACCTGAGTTCTTCATGTAACCAAACTAAGCACGTGCAATTCACAATTATGCTTTCAAGCCCCTTTAGTTAGATTACATCAGCTGTCATTCAACATTAAACTTGACCCAGAGCGTATAACTATAATCCACACTCATGTCATCTTAATGGCAACAGGTTTCTTCAGTACAGACTGCTGCACACACTACAGTGTAATGACCGTGACCAGTGAAGACATGGAGCACTGCGTCAGCCACAGCAGGAACAGTAACCTCACCCAGGGTAAAGGGCTGCCAGCAAAACCATACCCAGCTGCTCATTATGTCTGGCATTTAATGCTTGTATTACATAAGCTTGAAAATTCTTTCGGTGATTCAGCGAAATGAAGAGAAAATGCAAGACATGGACAAGTCACTGTAGTCAGGCTATTAATTACAAGCAGCCAGGTGGGTAGCTCGGGTCCAGAGAGTAAAAGTCTAGACCAAGATTTTGTATCAACCAACCAGCTGAGTATAAAGAGTCACAGTCTGCGTCTGAAATCCTTCAAAGGCTGCATTAAAAGATGGAATGTGTCACAGCGACTCGACAAGGCTGTTCAATTTCGAAGGATCCTTCAAACGCGGTCTAGAAACGCATCGTCCCTTTTACCAGTTGAGTCCATCACAGCCCGAGATTCATTGTACGGACCTTAAAAGGACACAGACTCCTAAGGCTACACACGTGCCCTTCGAAGGATGCAGCCCCTGAATTTGGACACAGACACACAGTATTCAGCTGGTTGGTTGAAGCAAAATCTTGGTCTGGACTTTTACTCTCTGGACCTGAACTACCCACCTCTGCAAACGGCATTGTGCGATTGCGTAAAGCCTAGCTAATTTGCAGGGTGATATAAGGCACAATTCCAGTGATTTTGTATTGATGCTGAAATAGCAGCAGTGGCACAAGAGATGAATGAGGGGCTATAACTCATTTAATTTTCTGCAATGTCAAAGGAGGATTTTTGAGTGAAGGGCCTGGGACATAGATAACTACTCAGTTTCTGCTGTTTTATATATAGACACGCAGAGGTACAGTATATACTATATATATATATATCCTTATGGAGACATGTAAATGCTCTGGGATGATTGCACAGGATAGCTTGGCAGTGGGGTATGCTTAGATGTTAAAATCAAGAACCCAAATGTCTTTGCTGGGCAAGATTATGTAACATAACTGTCACCACATCCCTGGTTAACTGTGTGTGCTCTGAGCCAGTTTATGCTTATAGACAACAAATTATAGAAGAAAGATGCAACAACATTTATGGCCTAATTAGGAACTTCAATTTCATCATAAAGCTTGGGGAGCTAATCGCTAATCCATTGCTATTTCAGCAGTATTTGTTAAACTGATGCTGATGAATGATGCTTTTGGCAACACACCTTATATAGGTAACATTTTGCACACTGGGATATTTTTTACCGGGGACAGTGAATGCGTGTCTTTTGAAGGCGTACGGCAGTAACACACCTCCTGGGACCTGGGCTGGTAGACTCTTGGTTTCTCACTCACAGGCTTCGCTGTTATGTAACCTTCTGGCCCCATTAAATCACCTTGCAGAGTTACATTCCAGGCATAGAAAGATATAATTATGTACAAATTAACACCTTCTGTGATACCTGCAAGCAGTAAGAAGATGGAAGGATTTGCGTTTCATGCCAAATGTATTTAGAGAATTTACATCCAAAGGTGAAACAACATTTAATATAATGCTATTTTACAGCAATATGCGATAACTCATTAGTCCTGCTTTTCATTCAACTGATAACTAATGCTCTACTAAAGCAGAGCTGATCAGAAACTGGCAGAGGAGTATTCATAAGGCTTGGCTGGGACTGACACAGTGAAGGGACAGTGCACTTTAAGAGTAACTCATACAGAAGACTTATGATGGTATGTCTATGTTTACACCACACAGAGACACAGAAACAGCCAGGCAGAGACGCAGAGACAGGCAGAGACACAGAGACAGGCAGGCAGAGACAGGCAGAGATACAGAAACAGGCAGGCAGAGACAGGCAGAGACACAGAGGCAGGCAGAGACAGAGACAGGCAGGCAGAGACACAGAGAACAGGCAGAGACACAGAAACAGGTAGGCAGAGACAGGCAGAGACACAGAAACAGGCAGGCAGAGACAGGCAGAGAGACAGAGACAGGCAGGCAGAGACAGGCAGAGACACAGAAACAGGCAGGCAGAGACACAGAAACAGGCAGGCAGAGACAGGCAGAGACAGGCAGGCAGAGACAGGCAGAGACACAGAGACAGGCAGGCAGAGACAGGCAGAGATACAGAAACAGGCAGGCAGAGACACAGAGACAGGCAGAGACACAGAGACAGAGACAGGCAGGTAGAGACACAGAGACAGGCAGAGACACAGAAACAGGCAGGCAGAGACAGGCAGAGACAGAGACAGGCAGAGACACAGAAACAGGCAGGCAGAGACAGGCAGAGACATAGAGACAGGCAGAGACACAGAGACAGGCAGGCAGAGATACAGAGACAGGCAGGCAGAGACACAGAAACAGGCAGGCAGAGACATGGAAACAGACAGAGACACAGAAACAGACAGAGACAGGCAGAGACACAGTTTACATGGCTGGCAGTCAAAGCCAAAGTTTAAACAACGGAGGGAAAATGAAAGGGCAAAAGGCAATTAAGGATTGACGCGGTGCTCTCGCTGGATGTAGCTGGATATCTACTGCACACCCAGCACTTATTTGGCTTGCTTTGCAATGCAGAAATGTGGGCTAGAGATCTTCCTTACCACTTGCAATGTTGCCTCACACCTCCAGGGCTGGGGGTCCAATTCCCAGCTCTGCTCTGTGTCTGCGTGTGTGTATTTATGCAGTCTGCATGTGGTGCACCCCTGCAGTTAACTGGCATTGCAGAATCTCCTAATGGTGCATGATGTGGTCGTGTGCTCACTGAAAAGGACTGGCATCCTCTCCAGGGTGTACCTCTGCCTTGTGCCGCCTCCTGGGATTGCCCCCACCCCCCGGAAGCAGACTAGAATAAGCAGGTGGATGCTACATTGTGCTCTAAAATACCAATAAATAAGTCAAAGTCAAAGTAAACTTTATTGTCATCTCTTCTGTATATTGTATAGATATTTACAGGACCATATATTTTGTTGCCATATACTAAAATCATATCCGCTCCAGATAAGGGAGCTGAACGTGTTTTCCATTTTCCAGTGAGCATGTTAACATTAATTGCCAGGAATAACAGCATTGAACTTCCCGGTTATGGCATGATGATTATGAGCGCCCCAGTACAGCCACATGCAGATACGGTATCAGGACTCCCGCGGCGCCCGCAGCCCGGTGCGGCAGCCCGTCCGGCGCTCTCAGCTCAGGGCGTCCCGCCGGCACGGTCACGCTGACATGGCGCTTACACCGCCGACGGCAGCAGCTGTCCGATCCGCTTCCTGTAGGAAATCTCGCAAGCAGCGCCGCAGCAGAAACACCTGCAGCTGCCCTCGGCAGCTTCCTTTAGCGTTCGGGCAATTATTCAATCAAAATCACAGCCTAATACGATCAAGCTATGGGTTTCAAGTTTGAGACACTTTGTGCGGAACCAAAGCCGCCCTCAGGTTTAAAACTGGAACCAAAGTTTCTTCCGTCTTTTTTTTTTTGGTCGAATATGGTCGTAACACGCTGGGGCAACCCAACGGTCATAACAGGGTTCAGTGCTTTCTGGAAATGTATCTTACCTATTTTAAGCAACTTCTCTGCCTTACCCGAAACAAGAAAAAAAATTATTTTAAAAACGTAACTTTGTGATTTGTGTACTATTGAACATTACACATAAATATTTAAGAATCATTTTTGTCTAACTGCCTCCATCATCGTTATCTTCCAGTTTGTCCTCCATCACCTGCTTTTTTCACCTCCAAGACATTTGGTCCTAAACCACCGTCCATCATGGAAAAGAGCAGACTATCCAGTATCCATATACAGAGTGGTTCATCATTTCATAAGGACAACCACAAAATTATGGCATAAATATATATTGAAAAATGGAAACAAGCATTTTGGAAGGAAGCTGACCTGCGGAACCGTGGAACCGACGATACATAAAAGCGTCAGTGTGCGCTCCCCCCATCGTCCACCAGAGGCAGTATTACTCCAAGACATTATATACCGAGTCAATGTCAGCTGGAGATTTCTGTAACCTACAGTCTCGCTGTTTTTTCTTCAAAACATTCTTGCTCTGAATTTAAATGCAGAATTAGAGACTATTAAATTATGAATCAATGTGGCAGTTGAAAAAAAAATATATAGTGCTTGCAAACCCCCCTTAAAATGAGATCTGATTCTTCCTGTCACTGTCTCTATTGCAAACTCATAGTATCCCGCAGAAAATCTTCAAAGTCAAAATCAATCATCTTGTCAGGAAATGTTTTAAAGAAAATCTGAAAAATGCTGCTTGCATAAGTATTCGGCACTTGTGTCGGAAGTTCCAAAAGGCACAAATGGACACTGCCTTATCGAGGACACAATCGTCTCACCATTGGCCTCCATCTGTGGTGACCCCTCCCCCCAGTATCACTATTATTGGAAATAATGTCAGCCTGAAGGTAAGGCGTGAAAATGAAGACTAAAGAGCATTTTAAAGAAGTTAGAGATAAAGTAATCGAATGTCATAAATTTAGAATGGAGTACAAAAAAATATCTGTGAGGCTGGACATCCCAGAAAGCACCATTGAATCAATACTGAAACAGTAGAAATTACCACAGTGGTGCAATGGACAGCACTTCCGACTATGAAGCGGAAGATTCTGGTTCCACAGCTCCCTCGGGGAGTTGGGCCTCTGTGCCTGTGATTAGAAGGTTGCTGGCCTAGCTGACCCTGTGGTCAGACAGCTTTGCTCTCTGTGTACATCTCAAAGAAGAGCGAGATGGGATTTGTGAAAAGAAGCATTCCGATGTACCCGTGTGCATGCTTGTACAGGTGGCAGCTAAAGCGATTTTTTCAGCCTCTCCAAACTCAGCAGCCACATGAAAATTAGACTGGCAGCCAAAATGAGGCCATTTTGACTCTGAAGGAGCTACAGAGTTCAGTGGCTGAGAGTAGAGTGAAGGTGCCCCAGTCGGCTATTTCAAGAGCTTACTGCAGCAGCACTTGCTGCTGGCCTGTATAGGAGGCTGGCTAGAAAGGAGACATTGCTGAGGAAGAGCTACATGAAAGCATGTCTAGAGTTTTCCAAAAGGTGTGAGAGTGACCCGGTTAACATATGGAACAAGAATTTGCGGACTGATCAGACCAAGATCCAAAATCCTGGCCAAAATTCAAAGCACAATGTGTCGCAAAACATGACATGGCCCGTGCCTCAATAAACAGCATCCCTACAGGAAGTGTGGCGGTAGCAGATCCAAGCAGAGGGGATGCTTTTCATCTACAGGGACTGGGCACCTTGTCAAAGACAAAGGGAGAATAAATTGAAAAAAATACATGTACATATTACAAGAAAATCTGCTTCGGTCTGTAAAAAAAAAAAAAAAAGTTGGGTGAAAAGTTAGCCTTTTAGCAGGAAAAAGATCCTAAGCACAAGCCCAAAGCAATACAGGAGTGATTAAAAGCAAAAAGGTGGATGCTCAGTCATAACCAAGTCAAAGCCCAGATCTGAATCCCACAAAGAAGCTGTGGGTTTCTCTGAACATCGCAGTCATCAGACTGCAAGTGACATCAGACCAAGTCTGCCATGAAGAATGGGCAAAAGTCACTCCTGAATAGCTAGATCCTCCAGAATACTTACAGCTGTTATAACGGCATACTCTGATGCCTGGGATAGACTCCAGGCCACTCTGTGACCTTGAGCAGGATAAGATAAGCAGTTAAAGGATGTATTATATAAGGAACAAGTCTTCTTACATAGATAATGCCTCTGCTTCTCATCGTAACAGGCAATTACTCTAAAAATGTCTAAAAATATGCATTTGTTTTTTTACATATACATTGTTGTTTTTGGTGATGTGTGTGGAATGGCGAGTTATCTCTTTTCTCTGGTTTATTTCGTTTTATCTCAGCTGGAACTGAACACTCTGTGGCCTCCCTCCTGTCATTCAGCAGAGAACCCGTCCGGCTCTACGCCAGAAGAGGGAGAGCCACAGAGCCGACCGGCACATGCAGCTGTTTACCGCCACACGTAAATTTACCCCAGAGGAAACAAATGCTGTCTCTAATAAACTGACAGGCAATTAGCAGGATGACTAGAGTCTGGGAGACGTGCTTTTGGTCTTTACCGCAAATCTTTCCCGAAGACCTGCAGAGTCAAGGTGACCTAGAGACCTTCTCCCAGCTTGTGGATATTCAGACTGGTCTCATCAGAATGAATCCCAGTGATGAAGCTAGCTTACCTTTCAAGCAAGACACCCATAAGGAACCCCCCCCCCTCCCCAAAGGTATTCAAGCACTCCGCAAAACAGTATACATAGACTACATTCCAAAGAGTGCCGCTGTATACATTATAGAGACATTTAACCTTTCCGCTCCTGCTGCCCTTTAATGTCAGCCTAATAATGTCGAAGACTCGTGCAGTTCCATCCTTTCGCAGTGATACTACATAGAGTGTGATGTGGGACACACCCAGGACCCAGTAAAGGATGCCAGGCTGACACAGGGCACACATTCACATTAAGGGCTATTTAAAGACACTCATTTGCCAAACTGCATATTTTTAGATTGCGGTTCCTGGAGGAAACCCACACAAACTGAGAAAGATAATGCAAGCTACGCACACACAGCCGGGGACGGCAATCTAATCCCCGCACTGGAGGGCTGAGACTGCTACGCTTCCTGCTTCATATATATTTATAACTATACAGCATATAGGTACAGGGTACACATTTTTATATAGGATTTATGATATATACTATCATTGTTTTTAATTATTTACAGCAAATGCTATCCTCCTTCTTATTGTAAATATAATTTAGGCAGCAGTGTGCAAATTCACGGGAGAATCTGACCAGGGACCAGTGAGTGGCTAGAGGCCTGCTGACTTAGAACACTGGCAATTATATGGAAAAAGGTGAAGGTTTATCTGACTGGCGCTACGTGACACTGCGGGGTGAGGAATGCGGGGCAGGGAGCGCAGGGGGAGGCTTCGGGCACCTCATGTGGTGTGGGGCGTGGCGGCACATGCCGCACCATTAGGCCGACCACTGCGGGTGCTCCTGACCATTCCAGCAGACACTCAACAGTGATGGGGGGAGAGATGAGAGACAACATCTGGATAAATACAGCATTTAACCACCCCCTTCCCACCCCCTAGAGAGCCCTGTCCGGCAGACACCCAGCAGCCCACCTCACCGTTGTTTGTTTGAAAAATTGAAACGGTGTTCATCTGTCACAAGTAATCAGGGAGGCCCACAGGCCACACCCCCTGGGGACTCTGACAGACAGCCAGGCCATTTAATCATTGCCTGATTAATAATTTTAATTTCATCATTTTCAGGCTAAGCGTCATTGTAATCGCATTCCAGCCAGGCAGTCAATAAAGCCATTGTTCTCAATAGGGGGAGTAGGGGGATGGAGTTTTTAAATCCATCTGAGACAGCAGCATTCTCCTGCCACCTTCTGCCAACTAAAAATCAATTTGCACCCGTCCTTATGCCATGCGTCTGCGCCTGAATGGTCCTGCCTCCCTTCTTTTTATCCTTTGTGTTTCTTTCCTGGGCACATCAGTCCTTTTTTGTTAGATCCACACCTATCTGAGGAGTCTGGGTCTGATTTGTTTGGGATTGGCAGCGGGGGTGAGTCTGTGGGGGGGAGGGGGGGTAGGCTTTTTTATCAGACGAAATATAACAGCGAGTGGTGTGACACACACGATGCTTGATCCCGAAGAAAACAAGGCTCCTCACTCCCTGGAGAGTAGCCTGCTTCCCTCTACCTCTTCATCTCTCTCTCTCTCTTTCCTTAACTCTCCTTCCCTCAATCCCACATTGGAATTCGGCTTCAAGCCTATTCAGTTGAACCTGAGACTGTGTGTCCTAAAAAAGGCTTTTACACATGGAAACACACTTAACGTTCTCTAATCACGGTTCGGAGGTGAACCTGAGCTGGAATGGATTGTGTGTAGCTGCAGTGACTCCGCCCCAGAACAGTTCTCCTTTCTGATTGGCTAAGATAATGCCAAACGTGTCCAATTCGGGAACACGTGGATACGATTTCGCCGATGATGCATATTGCACGTGAGCTGTGATCAGAGTAATGCGATTGACGTTTATAACCGTTAACTTTTTAACTGTTATAAACAATTAGGACCGTCACTAAAGCAGGTCCCCAAACCCTTTAGACAGGGGGTTGCATATTGCAATACAGGAATTTTGATTGTCATCCCAATGCAGTGTCGGCAAGCATCTCACATAGCATCAAACCCGAGAACTTGCATTATCCAGACAATGTCAAGACTCGACAGCAGATTTATTTAAGACTTTCCTCTTTTCGCAACATTTGTTTCGCAGAGTTATGGAGACATTTCAAGCGTGCAACAAGTACCGCCGCCGAGGTTTCTGCAGATGTGCGGCTGGCTGGCTGAAAGGAAATTTTCGGCCTGCAGTTAGCCGGAACGCTAAGAATTATAATAAGCAGCAAGGCTATTCAATCGCCACAGAGTAATGACGCCGGTGCTCTGCACAGCTTTAGTGTGTCATTTAACTGCTGACGACTGAATGCCGATAAAATCCCCCTTTCGAAATGTTAATTACAAAACTTAATTTATGTTTCGCATTGAAGTTATTTCTAAAGCAGATATTTCTAATGGATTTCAGGTTTTCTTTACTGTTGATAAATCTGTCACCGAAATTCAGTAAATGAATTAACATCAAAACTGAATGATGTGCTTAATTAAAACGAGTTTTATTGCACATAGACTAGATCATAAAAAAAACTCGTAGCCGGATTTGTTGCAGACGACTCCTAAGACAGGTGTATCATAACAACAAATAAATAAGATTAATGTAGCACAGCACTAACAAATGGTTTGTAAACATTAGGGGAGATAACTTGTAATCAACTGAAGGGACAGACATTTAAGACAAGTAACAAGTACGTGGGCTATAACGGCACAGGTTAGACATATAAACAGTTTTACATTTGTACTTAATGCACAAAATGGCAAAGAAGAAAATACTGAAACATTTAACAATGGTCTTTCCAATCATTCCAATAGCTCAACAGAGGCAGTCTGTCAATCAGCATCCGGACTAAATGGCGCATCATAACAATAGAGATAATTGCATGAATATTCTCACAGCTGTCAGCTGAAAAAGCACCACATGCTACCTCGGAGCACCGGCATGATTATCCATGAAGATTCAGATCGTATTTTCTGCAAAGCAATTAGCAGTCAAAGAGAGACCGGCGCCCGGAAAGTGTACCGGCGCGGCGCTTTTCGCGCTAAGCCGGTAATACCGCCCTGGAATGCGGTCTGCCATTCTCAGACACGCCGCTTCGGCGCACCGGTACGGCATCTCGCTACAGCGGGGCTGCCTGCTCTGTTCAGGGGGCTGGTGTGAACACCTGAACACCTATTTACATATATTATATACCACAGTTTTACTACATAGTCTGTAGGGTTTGCTAACTGTCCCAACGCTTTTGAGGCAGCTAATTTTAGGTTTATAATCATATCTGAAACCGGGGGTGTCTAAAGTGATTTCATATGAAAATGAGCGTTTAATTTCGTTTATTCTCTTAAGGTGCGCCTGCCAACAGAGACTTACTAATTACCCCGAAGTAACAGTGCGCTTTTCTTAGTTGATGTTAATTTATCGAGTGCCTTATGTGTGAATTATGTGTTTTATTAAGCATATTGATATAATTTCCCACGTAACATCGACTTTTTTTCACAGAGGCCTATTTTCCTTGCTGTTTATTGTAATCGATTAGCCTATACTGGAGTGATGTCATTTAAGGAAGCCAGAGTTTGAACGAAATATAGATCAGAACTGTACCGCTGACTTTGGGCGGTTTTAATGCAGGTATGAGGTGCTCATGAGTGACGCGCTAAGTGAAGCCAAATGAAAGGTCCGGAGAAATGAGCCAATCGGACACTTGACATGCTACCGTGTCCATCGGTGAGGCACCCGAACAGGGCGGATTTCTCACCCTGTCCTTCTCAGCTACAAAAACAGAGCTAGCTGTGATGAATTTTACCGCTGTCGGAAGTATTCAGGCGAAAATGATTAAGCATAGGGCACCTGTGATCATGAGAGAGCCTGACCAATTTACATAATTTTTATATTATAATGAGAGTGAGCCTACACTCTGCATGTGTGCCCGGAGTTTGCATGTTCTGCCTGTGTCTTGCTGGTTCTCCGCGGTTACCCTAATTTCCTCCCACAGCCCAGATACGTGTGTCACTGTGTGAGCATGTGCCCGAAGATGGGCTGGCATCCTGTCCAAGATGAACCCCATCTGGTGCCGTGTGCTTCTACTCTGGAAGATTACTGGTTCAAACCTCTGCAGAATAGCCATGGGTCCCTGTGCTGTGCCCCAAAGCTTGCTCTCACCTGAATATGTATGTTTATGTCTCATGGAGAGAAAAATGTATCCCAGTTGGTGAAAAGAGAATTTCCCCACGGGGATAAATAAAGTATCACTTTTTTATTCTATTATTTTTAAATGGGATATGGAGGTATTGATGAAAAAGACCTTTTATTAGTTAAAAAGTGCAAAGCCTAAAAATCTACTTAATGTACTTAATGTGCTTTTATGCCCCGTTTTATGTAAATGTGGTGTTTGAGTCTTAAAGTCCAAAGTCAAACAGAAAGCAGAAATTCAATGTGCTCAATTCTTTCTCTGATGTCAGTTTTGAGTTAGGCCTTTACATGGTTTGGAAACTGTCCTCTCCCAGTGTAGTTTTTTTTGTAGTAATTTTTGAGAATGCTGAATGTGACAGTAAGACAAAAAACCCTGGCATATTGGTTTTTAACGTGCATTTTTTTCCAGCTAACCTTTCCTTGGGTGCCACAGCAGCCACTTTGACCCGATTAGCGGTCTCAGTGAAGAAATGTACTGTCATGTAGTGGGAGTCCTGTCCAGTGTCTTGGAGACCAAAAAGGAGTCCAAGGCCATTTAAGATTCCCCCTGCACAGCCTGACTGCCCCCATTTC
>JAODKL010000040.1:8389191-8401195 GCA_026780765.1 Petrocephalus schoutedeni | reverse complement strand
TGGCAGTATATACAGTGTGCGGGGGTAGGCATTGTGCAAATGGCAGTATATACAGTGTAGTGGGGGTAGGCAGTGTGCATATGGCAGTATATACAGTGTGCGAGGGTAGGCAGTGTGCACATGGCAGTATATACAGTGTGTGGGGGTAGGCAGTGTGCACATGGCAGTATATACAGTGTGTGGGGGTAGGCAGTGTGCACATGGCAGTATATACCGACATCTCAGCTTTGTGTGTTAGCTGGTCATCTAGTTTGCACCTCTGGTTCCTATTCTCAGTTCCGCTGTACAAGGGAATGTGTGTAATGATGTAATATGTTATAGAATCATGGGTTCAGTTTTGCCCCTGGTTGTAGCTTTTGACTGTATTGTGAGTGAACATGATATGATTAGCATTTAGCCTAACTGATGCCAAATGATCTAATCACCCTGTTACCTGAAGGCATCCGGTAATGAGCAGAAACTGACGGAGATGAGGGAGGTTTTCTCTAAAGGTCTGGTCCTCGGATAAGCGGTAGCTGGCCGTCTGCTCCTTAAATGAATAAACCTGAATGTTTAAATGCAGGTGCGACCAGCAGGAATGTAACCCAGCACCAAAGGGGAGGATTCATCTTCTGAGCAAGCACTGAAAACTCAGGGCTTGGGAGAGCGTCCGTAAATCGGCAGCAAGACGGAGGGAAAATAAGCAGAAAACCTCAGCGAGGCCGGCAGACTCGCCCGCAGAGACGTGCGTGGCTTGTAATTGCAGCCAAAGGTGCTTCTACTGAATATTGAGTTTGAGAATCAGGAGCTCTTTCAGGACACGCTATTACAGCCCATAATGGTCAACAATGTGAGTGTGCGGAATGGAAATGAAGGACATCCAGGAGCTCGCAGCCATAGAAAGAGGAGACTCCGTGCTCCCTGTGTAATAGCATAGCGGTTAAAGTGGTAGATGAGAGACGTGTGATGTAGGAGCTGTTGGTATGAGGATTACTCCCCCCGTCCTCCTGAGAGGGATACTTCCCCTGTTTGGAGACCTGCTGATTAAGTTTACATTTACATTTATTTGGGAGATGCACTTGTCTTCCAGAACAAGGTACAAGTGAGGCAAACAATGCATAACGAGCATGTAGCTGTCAAGGAGACAACTAGATACAAGTGCTGCTTGGCCGAGCTTCCAGCGAGTGACCAGAAACGGTAACGAGAAGCAGCTACATTAGCACTTCATTATAAACACTGCGCACAAATATCACCTAGGAGAGAACCTGTTAGCACATGCTTTAGTCAATGTTGTTGCTTGTTAGTTAACTTTAGTTGATTTAGACAGAAGATAGATAGATGATTGCTAGATAGACAGACAGACAGACAGAAATACAGACACAGACAGACAGAAACACACAGACAGACAGACAGACAGACAGAAATACAGACAGACAGATAGACTGTTAGCCTTGAAGGAAATTGCAGGTTTACTGTAGTGCTACACAAAAAACACAGCAAGTAATTAACAATACCTATAAAAAATACACAACAACAAACATTAACACTGCACAGAATGTCATCAAGATCACTTAAAGTTTCTTTAGTTTTAAATATTCTGCAGTTTATTTTGAATAGAGTTAAGGTAACAGGTGAAAATGTTAATGCACATTTAGTATCCACTTTGCTAAGTACACCTACAGAGAACCAAACATAGTAGTAGGCTTTTTATTGTCGTGCCAGCCATATACAAATATACAGCTGTACCAGGCATCATTTCCCCAGGACCTCAGTGCAACATAAGACACAAGGAGGAGCAGCACGTGGGGGTAAAGTGCAGGAATGAAATACACGTGTGGGGGGGGCGGGGGTTTGGACACGGACCACACATAGGGCACATGACACGACAGGAGGGCAGACATACAGTATATACATGAATGGGGCAGTATGGGGAATGGTATGTAGGTTAACAAATACAGGATGTGGAAATATAATAAAATAGATAAATGAATAGATAATTTAGCAGCAGGTAACAGGAGTGCAAACATGATTAAAGTGACTGGTGAAGTGAGGAGTTTGTGCTTCGGGGAGTTCAGGAGTCTTATGGCTAGTGGGAGGAAGCTGTTACGTAGTCTGGTTGAGCTTGACATAGTCTGCTTGAGCTTGACTATCATAAGCCCTTCTGTCTGATTTAAGGGTAAGTTCTGTGCTCAGACAAGCCATTACGGACACCACTGTTGTATCATGCTTTTATTTTTTTCATTTGTGGCCTACCCATTAGCTTTTACGAGTCTGGCCGTTCTCCTCTGACCTCTCATCAGCAAGGTGTTTCCAACCTCTGGCTGCCCCTGATTGGTTGTTTTTTGTTTGTAGCACCATCCTGTGTAAACTCTAGAGACGGGAGAGTGTGAAAACCCCAGAAGGACGGCAGCTTCTGACACATGTGGCACCGACAGTGACCCCAGCATAAATAACTTCGATCGGGCATATTAGCTGCCGTGATGCTTAGCTGCACAGAAGGCGAACCTCTTGACCCCACCCACATGCTGTATATATTAATTTTCAGCGACATGATTCACTGTGTGAAGGAGCAGGTGTACCTAATCAAGTGGCCACTGAGCATGAATTAAATCAGGTGTATCGGGGCCGTGTTGACAGGTTATGTAACATAAGGTGGGATTTTAAGCAATGTTCATGTTGCTTTTTTTTCCCCCCAGACTATATTGCACTTGTTTCTGCTCACTCATTGGAAGGTCAGGCCAGCAACACTGGTACCTAGTTGACTCCTAACAGCAAGATGCTGAGCTGACTGCTCTAGTGTCCATAGATGGTGAAATAGTAGCACGGGAAGTCAGCAGTTATGAGAAATGTATAAATAAATCTGAAGTATACTTTGGGTATTGTAAGTAAACTTCATGGAAAAAGAAAACTCTTCCTGCTTACAGTATGTAGATATCTTGCATGCTTTCAAAAATGAGTGATAGCTGATGTGTGCTCCCCAATGTACCCCTCCCACCCCCCCACCCCCAGGGCCCCTGTTAAGTATTATTGCGCAGACTGATTTTGGACCCGACATTGTGCCTGGTGCATTTTGAGGTTTTGCAACCCAGTATTGATAAAGCATTTGGATGGATGAATAAATATGTTTGGAATTTAATAAGATTTGGGGAGGCTCAGTGGGTAGGTGGGTTTGAATCCCACCCCTGTGGAGTTTGCATGTTCCTCCAGTGTCATTTGAGTTTCTTCTGAGTGCTATGGTTTTTCCTGTAGTCCAAAGACATGCAATTAGACTAACTGGCGTCTCTAACTGGCCTGTGGTGCATGATCGAGCGTGAGTCTGCTCCTGCCCTGTGATGGACTGGCATCCCTTCCAGGGTGCAACATCAGCCTTACCCCCCATGCTGCCTGGGATAGACTCCAGGCCCTCCTGCAGCCCTGACTAGGATAATCAGTTTGAAGACGGATGGATGGAATAGAAATCGGCATGCATGTTGACTCTCTCTTTGGGACGTATATTAATATTTCATCCCAGTCCTTCCAGTTTGGGCATCTGGAAAGATGCTGGTGAGAATCTGCCAGTGGAACAAGCTTCCTCTCTCGTATCGTACCCAACAGACCATAATGCTTACAGTTGACAGTCCTGCAGTCTCCTTTTGGACTCCAGGCTGGATTTGGATTGGAGTTGGATTCGCTCATATTATGCAGAACGGTTCCTCTGATCCGGTCTTACAGCCACGCTCCCTCCTTCCCATTCTGTTAGAAGGGTCCGTGGCCCGGCGCCCTCTCCCCCCGCTCCGTCCGTGTGCACGTCCCTCAGCCTAATGACCAATGGCACTAGAGAGGCTGGCAGCATGATGTGCCTAGAGGGACGCGCTGTTACCTGGGCCGCCAAAGCTGATTAGGTTCCTGGCCCGTCTCCCATGAATGAAGAGACTCTTCACAGGTGCTATAAGGCACAGCTGTGATGCATGTGCTGCGATAAACATCAGAAACAACCTCTCCAGTCTTACAGAACCACTGCCGAGTAAAAGAAAACACACCGCATAATGAGAAACCCGTGACGAACAGCACATCGTGAGATGCTTCCTGAAACGTGGCTACTGCCGTGTGACCTTTTCCTTCTGTGGCCAGGAAAAGGAGAGAAATCATTTAAATGCTAAGGGTTTATGTACGTATCAATTTCCCCGTTCGTGTGCCTGACTGTCCAGATTCTCTAGGATCTAGGGAGTGCATGCGTGCTTTGGTGCTGAATGGTGCCGATAGAAGCCTGGAGTGAGGAGAATAATCCAAATGCGAGGGGAAATCTGCTTTCAGTTGGCCTTGTCTTGACTTGAAACCCGCGGGGGAATCTGTGCAAACTGTAAGTGTCGACAGTCGCGAGTGCTGTCCTGCTTTATGTAAAGCTCCAAAGAGAAGAAGGAAAAATCTAAGATGTTAGAGGCTTACCAGGAAAGACCTGAGGCGCTAAGTGATGCGGAAGGTGGTTCAACTCAATAATGAGGTCTGGGCTTGAAACATATATATATATATATATATATATATGATATTACAGTCCTAATGTACAATGAACGTCAGAACAAATTAATCTTATAGCCAGAGGCGATCAGTTTGACCATTCAGGACCTGAATATAAATACATTTTTCCTCAGTATTTGTTTTATGTCCAGCTAGTTCAGTTTCTAATTGTTTGTTTGTGTGTGTGTGTGCAGTGGTCTGTGTTTGTCTGTATATGTTTGGTGGTCTGCGATTGTGCATGTGTGTGAGACGGTCTGGATTTGCATAGATCACATTTGGGGACCGAAATGTCCCCAGAGTGTGGTAAAACCTGAGACGTCCTTACTTTTGGGGACATTTTCTCAGGCCCCCATTTGGATAACCTCAGTTTTATAAAAATCGATGAATGCAAACAAAAGAGTAAAAATGCCCAAAGTCCTGTATTTTGGTTGGTTACTTATGGTTAAGGTTGGGGCTGGGTAGGGGTTAAGGGTGTTGTGATTGGGATTAGGGTTTTTCCCCTAGAAATGGACGGTCCCCATTTAGTTTGTTTGTGTGTGAGTGTTTGGTGGTATGTCTTTGTTTGTGTGTGTGTGAGTGTTTGGTGGTATGTCTTTGTTTGTGTGTGTGGCTGTCTGTTTGTGTGTGTGTGGCTGTCTGTTTGTGTGTGTATGCGTGATGGATGGTCAACCCCCCCTACATGATCCAGACTCACTGTGACCCAACACTGGCGAAGCACTTATGGGAGACGGAGAGATGGATGGATATGCATTATTTCAAATTATACAAAATGTGAGGGTGAATGAATATTTTAACAAGTCACTGTCCAAGTTGTGTGTTGTGTATCGCATATGTAATATATAATCTGCATCATATTACATTTCGCTAATCTTAGTGAGTTTTTTTTTTTACGTGTGCACATGCAGTAATTATATTTACATGGACCGCCGTGTCTGTTGCCTGCTGTCTCTCTCCTGCTTCTCGCCTTGGCAGCGAGCTTTGAAGCACGCTAATTAAATCGGAGGAGACGGGCCAGCGAGCATGTCGCTCACGTGCTCGGCCCGCTCCGCCGTGACAGTAATGAGTGCGTCCCGTCCCTGCCGCAGCCCCTGCGTCTCGGCTTCCTGCCGGTGCGACTCCGTCGATCTGGCACCTGACGGCACCCACTAAAGGCCGCGCCAGCTGGAGCCCGCGGATAGGACGAGCTGCGCCGGGCCCTTGTTCTTTTTTTCTTCCCTTGCCTGTTGGAAATATCTACTTAG
This sequence comes from Petrocephalus schoutedeni, assembly GCA_026780765.1. Classification (NCBI taxonomy): domain Eukaryota; kingdom Metazoa; phylum Chordata; class Actinopteri; order Osteoglossiformes; family Mormyridae; genus Petrocephalus; species Petrocephalus schoutedeni. The sequence continues at coordinate 8,395,481 of JAODKL010000040.1, read as the reverse complement.
GAACAAGTGAGACGCACTTAATCTCCACCCTCCATCCTCCCCCGCTGTGCTCACCTCCGAAAGACACTCGACGGGCTTTGTGAAGAAGGAGGGAACCTCTCTTTCTCCAGCTCTCCTCAGGATTGTGGCCCCACTCCCCCCCACATTCTCACTGGAAGACGCAGCTTTGCACCTGGTGGGGGCGTTTCGTCATCCCTTCAGCCTCAGCGGCGAGGCAGAGGCTGCCTCTTTTTGTTAACAGATGGGCACCATGAAACTCTTGATATTCGTAAGCTGCTGCGTGCTCCCTGCTGCCCTCCGGCGAGGACGATTTCGTGGAGGGATAGCCCCCACCGCCCTTCCCGCCGAACATCCGACAGGCCGACAGATGCGAGCGCGAGGATGCTTTCGTATTTCCTGAAATGAGAGGCAGAGCAGATGTGGAACGGCCCCCTCCCTCTCTGCTTGCAGTGATCTGCACACGGGTGCCCTCGTGTCCCCGCAACGTTGTGTCCGTGTCACGTGTGACGTGGCACAAGGCGTGTTGCCATGAGTGTGACTTCAGAAGCCCTGAAAGTGAGTTTATGAAGTCAGTTCATATTGAGGGGGGGTTGTGAACAATGTCCCCACAAGCTAAAAGGAAACAAGTTTTGCCACACTGTGCATGCACACAGGCACACACACATACACACACAAACACACACACAGGCAACCACAACACAGACACACACAGACACATACAGACACACACAGATATACACACACACACAACTTGAAGTGAGGCTTTTATCGAAAGCAACTTGGAGAACTGGAGAAGTTCAGGCCTGGCCACCTTCCTCTCAAAGATACACCAAATTTCCCCCTGGGAATTGGACACTACTGTAATGCTAACTGTTTGCTCTTTATGGAAAGATATTTGAAATGGTATTTCATATTTAGTATATTCCATATTCCTCCAAACATGTTTTTCTGTCCTAGGCTGGCATTTCGTACAGGTTGGAAGGTCAGACGCTATGACTGGTTACACTTGTCCAGTTCATTGTCACCCCATTAATGATTTAAAATTTAAATAAAATCTAAAGAATGCAGGGAAAATATAAACATTATGTTTAGTGACCCTGTACTGGATAAGCAAAGCGAGGTGGATGGATGGATTATATTGAAGTCCATAAATAATAAAATGTGTAATTCTCCAGAACAATAGAGCTTAATGAATGTGTTAAATGCTGTAGCATCGGTGAGTGATAATGAACTAAAAATTGCAATAAAATGGCTGTGTTGTGAGACGTATTTGGCACCAAGCCAATTTCACAGTTACTCTGGTCATTCGCTGAAAAACAAACATAAAAAACCCACAAAACACTATCAACAAGATGAATGGAGACATGAGGGAAAACACATTGTTCTCAGGGTTAGTAAAATCAGGCACTTACTGTGGGATTCTGGGTAAGGAATGTAATTACCTCCTGTCGTGTCAACCACGGATGGCAGTGCTGGGCTGCCGCTATGGCCGAAGGCCTTCACTCTGGAAGTAAACAGGGACCAGAAGGCGGAAGGCACTGCGGCGCCTCCATGTGGACAGACAGGAGGCTTGTGTGGTGACCTACCACAGCTGAGAGCCTATAAACATTTCAGGGACCGGTGTTTAGGTGTGAACGTGGCGTGAACTGCACGGACGGGGAGGGGGATTGGGGGCTTATATAAAGGCACAAGTGTCGTATGCAGCTTACAGCTGTGCGCAGAATAAATGCCCCCTTGTGTTGGCGATGGGCGGTGCGGCCGTGAGTGATGGGCGCCGCTCTGTTCCGGCAGAGCCTCACCGTGTACCGCGGTACGGTCCGAGTGGGGGTGGGGGGTGAAGGAACCGGACCAACACAAGACAAACAGGAAGCATTTCATGACTTATCTTGCCAGCCATTGAGGAGTGTGTGCGTGTGAGTGTGGATGTGGGAGGGGTTTAGCTGTGGGACGTCTGGCCTGGTAGCAGATTTAGCAGGGGATCGGAGTGGGGTCTTTATCATAACCCAATGATACTGCATTCATTACAGTATCATCAAGTACTTCATGGAATGATGCATTAAACCAAATATCAGTACTATATTAGTATATCAAACCTGTGTAATTATTCTCATATTCTCAATGATACAACAAGCTCAGAGTGTATGCTATATGTGTTTTGTATATCTTTACATATTCTGCTACTATAGTCTCCCTGTAATTTTAACTCCCGCCATTAATTAGCTGGTAGGTTAACCACTAGGTGACACAGCAGTTAAGGGAAGCTTCCAGATCATAAGTGTACTTTTGTTGTCTATCTGTTGCCGGCACGTCTCTCCCAAACCTCCCTCCCCTCAGTCACACGAGACTGAGCTGTGGGCTGACATCGTTAAACACCGCAGCTTTGAATCCTTGTTCTGGTTGAAAAAGTAACTTAAAAATTCTTTCCCAGTGTCCCGCTGACCTGCCAGTTGACGACCCCATACATACACCCAAAACGGTACTCCTCTGTTTTTATGGCCCTCTCAAATAAAAGGAAGAAGCCCCACTATTCAGCTAAGGCATTGTCAGAGGAAGGGAGAGGCCTCTGTCTCCTTTCTGGTCAGAAATGGATTCCTCCATCCTGGCTTCTGTGTCTCACCAGCTCTGATGGGCCTTTATATCCTAAAGACCGAAATAGCGCCACATGACAGCAGAGGTATCTCTCCCCCCACAGACAGCCTTGGGGGTTAAACCCCATTTACACGATTCCATCTGGAGATAGAGGAAAAGAAAAACACTTTATTTATCAAAAGAAATGAGTCGCTTCGTGTGGTGAATGCAGACCTTTCTCTCTCTCTTTTTTTTTTAACAAACAACGTCGCTGCGGCTTTAAGGCCGAGTCATGGAGGGCAGTGCGTGTGCACTGTCCTTATCGCTGCCTCTCTGTAATCGATGAGCTTGTTGGAATACCAGTCTCTGCCACCAACCCCCTCCCCCCTCCCCACCCCACCCCCAAAGCCCTCCTCTGAAGTTTATCCTGCTTGTCCGGGACCCAGACAGCTTCCCTGGGTCTGTCCTGTCCAGGGCAGGTGGTGGGGCTGCTGGGTATAAAGGTGGTGGGGAGGAGTGTGTTCAGCGATGGAAGGAGCACAGCCCCCCCCCTCTGCATCAGGGGTCCTCGTGTTGTGCAGTGGAGCAAACCGCCATGTCAGGTGATCTCCAAAATACAATTTACTGTCCCAGCAGTGGACCGACCTTGAGGCGAGTCCGCCGATATCTCAGGCCCGATGGGCTCTCGGCAGAGGGAAGGGGTCCCGGCGGAGTGACCCCCTCCTTCCCCCACGGGTCCTTCTGCGCAACGGCCACATGCTTCGGGACACGCTGCCAGAAAAGAAATGGCATCGTGGGGAGATGATGTCTTTCGTCCGGGTCGACTGCAGATTCCGGAATAATGTCTGGGGATTGGGCTGAGTGAGCAGAGGTCGCCGGCCTTGCTCCTCGGGGGGCCTCTGTTTGAACACGCGGGGGCAGGTGTCAGCCGGGACAGGAAATATGCATCGGAAAAACACGGGTGTACGAACTGGGACTCTTATTGTGATAGAGGATGGCACAAGACCAATCGAAATGAGGGAGACTCTGTGACTAACTCAATTAGAAATATCCAGGCTGACAGCAACTAACACTTTTTTTGTACTGAAGGAAGCAGCATATGGGGAGAAGCCAGCATTAGCTTGGTGATGCAGTATGTTGGATCTGCACACGCTGAAAATGGCAAGTGCCGGACACGATCAGATCTGTTAGATGTGTCGTCTTGAGAGTATAATCTTGGTTAGGATATTTTTTTTTTCATCGGAATGGGGGTTGAGTGTGCGTGTGTATGTTCCATTGTCTGTATTCTCACCCAGAACCCTGGTGCTGAGCATCTTGCATCCTGGCAGTGATTTCAGCTTTCTCAAGACATAACCTTGGCTGGGATATGGCAGTCAGACATCCAAGAAGCAGGAAGATATATTCTCAGTGTACGTATTTTGAGAAATTCAAGGTTTTCTTATAGTGATGCCGCATGGACGGGCAGCACTGTGGTTTCACGCCGCGGTGCTTTGGAGTCTCAATGCTGCCCCTGTGTCCATGAGTCCTCCACTTCACTTTGGTGATTTCAATACATCTGATTAAGTTGTGTGCGTGTGTGTGTGTGTGACTCCTACAGTGGATTCACAACTAACAAAAGTGGAGGGATTCTACTTATATACAGAAACTAGACAATACTGACAAATTAAGGGGTTGAAAAGGCATGACATCCAATCTGGTCCAATCTGTCAATCTGTTTTCTGTTACTGTTCTGTTCTGTAACTCTAAATACAAATATTTGATTAGCTACATATGCATTGCAGCACATGTGTTATCTTGCACATGTGTTATTTTGCAGCAATTATCTTTAAACCATAGCTAGGGTGTCATGTTCAACCTAGCTGAACTACTCAAAGCCACATTTAGTGAAAAGAGGTCTTTGGAAAGACTGACGCGTGAGTGTGCCCAGCGATGGGCTGGCCCCCCGTCCTGGGTTGTTCCCCGCCTCGTGCCCGTAGCTTCCAGGATAGGCTCCAGACCCCCCGTGACCCAAAAAAGGATAAGCGGGTTGGAAAATGGATGGATGGATGGATGGAGGTCTTTGGAAGCAGGTGGCAGGGTGAAGGTTAAGGCCGCAGACCCATGGAAACAGGGTACTGGATACAAAGGAAAAAGGGTCCAGCTGTTTTACCCTATAAAGAGATATTCAGCGATGTTAACGGACATCTACTTAGGGCAGGTGCCAGTTGGACGGGAAAGAATATGTCTGCCATGGAAACAGTGAAATAAATGCACATCCTTCCCCAGTCTCTTAGATGTGCTTATGATGAGCCGAGGAGAGATTTCTGCCTTTGCTCTAATCAAAATCCACATCTCCTACCTGGGTTACAAATGGCAGGGATTTTTTTTCTAAAGGCTCTTTATATGCCTCGAATCTATCTGGGCTCCCGCCGAGCGAATTGTTGAGTATTCCTTTCACATGTTGTGATTGTGGGCTTGAGAATTCGAGAGGTTGAGCTATTAATTTCTCTCTGCCAGGCGAAGGTATAGCATGGAATGGTTAATTCGCTGGCCGGCAGTTACATGCGGCAGAAGTGATTTGCCCTCCCGTCCGGGTCGGCTCTATTCTACACGGGATATTTACTCTCTCGTGATGCTGTGTGGTATCATCACAGGTGCATCGGCGGTAGCCCTGCAGGTTTCGCTTCCGTTGTTTTGCTTAATGGAAATTCGCTGCCTCTGGTGTTATCTGCGTCGATGGGCCGGTCTGTCTTTTCCGGCTTCGCAAGCTTGGTCTATCACACAGTTAAGTGATCACGGAACGTGAGGAAGCAGCACGCATTCCGGAATTCCCGGCGGGCATGGCAGGTCAGCTCCGGATGCGGCTGTTCCCCGCCGGAACCGCGTGGCTCACCGGGCCCAGCCCACTCCCGCCTGTCTGGCGCTAATGTTTTACTACGCGAGCCTCACGTAACAGCGCTAACGGGACCGTTTGTTTCAATCTATCTCCCCGTCGCCTCCGGGCTGGCCTCTTTGACGTTTTAAACGTCCCCGTAGTGATCGCCGACAGCTAGGCGGAGGCACGGCCCAGACTGCAGGCTCCGCATTGGCGCTGATTTACGATATCGCTCCGGCCATAAAGGGCAGCACGAGGGGAGGAGATTCATTAAGCGGACAGTTTATGTGGCGGTGCGCCTGGAGGTGCCCTGGGACAGCCGGGGGAAACGGTGCTTGTCGTGTCTTTGCCGATTCCACAACATCCGCATCCCCTCGGATGACGGAAATCCATATTTCACATTATGCTGGAATGTCACAGAGCCTTTATGCTCGACACAGATATACACCACTGCGGTTACTTCCAAGCCGGGATTTTTTCCTTCCAATCTCATGCCATTTGGACTTTATGAGTCCCCATCTTCTTGTGGTAGGTATCTGGACAGTCTTCCTCAGAGATCTCCTGTTCCATGCCCCTGAATGCTGGGCTGGACATAAAATCACGATCTCCACGTCCTTCACAACCAGAGATGACAATTTCTTAAACTCAAAAATAGATTTGTTCTTTACTTGAGCCATATGCTCATTACTCTTGATTAGCTCCAGAGTCCTCAGATGCCGTGATCTATTAGAAGTAGGGATGTAACGGTATCAAAACTTCACGGTACGGTAATACCTCGGTATGAATGGCATGGTACGGTATTTATTGAATCATTTACAGGAAAAACAAAACTAATGAAGAGACTCGAAAAAAGTGCCAGAAGTGTTTA
>JAODKL010000040.1:8363932-8389091 GCA_026780765.1 Petrocephalus schoutedeni | reverse complement strand
GTCATGTGACCACGGTAGTATCGAAAAAATTTGCTATTGCGGTACGACGGTATTTACAATACCGTTACATCCCTAATTAGAAGTGAAATAGTGTTGTCCCTCTGGTATTCAAATACCCAGGATGTTCAAGAAAACTGTGTCCTTAATCACAAGCAATTGCTGCAGATTAGTCCATCAGTTACAGTGGCGGTCATCAGGAAACAATTGAGAAGGTGAGGAAGATGATCCCACATAAATAGGCTCGGAAGCTCATATAGGGGCTCGGTCTGCATTGTATCAGAGTGCCAAGATATGCACATTAGAATGGGGACTAAAGCAAGCAAAAAAATATGCATATTAAGAATTTCTTCCTGGAATTGCAAATAGGCAGAAATGTTTTGCTGAATTATTGATTCTGCCTACTGTACTCTCAGCATTAGCTGAGAACATAAACATTCTTTTTCTGTAGAGAATGTACTGTACATCTTCAAAATAAATGTTTCTCCAATTATTAGATGATTTTTGAGAGCAAGTGTATTTGCCCTTTATTTAAAAAAATGAGATTTAATAACGATTTGAGTAATGTTGTGAAAAATGCACGCAGAGAGTAACGTAAATGGCTGTTTGTGAGGAAAGATGGACTGTGAGAGAAGCAGTGCCTGGATTGATGCCTTCTTTAGTTGGAAATCTCTTTTGGTAGCAATAGGGTCTCTGTAAGTAGAACACCCCCTGTTGGTCATGATTCAATTTTGCTACCTCTCATGCTCTCCCAAGTTATGCCTTTTGGCCGTTTTGTCCACTGCCATCCTGCCCAGCCTGCGGAGTCCGGGCTTTGCCTCCTGAAGACCTCAGTGTCTCAGATCTTCGAGACCAGGCCCGTGAGCTCAGCTTCACTCCGACTGCTATCCAGTCACCCGACACCTAGCTCGCTCTCCAAGAATCCCCCCCCTGCCCCCCCTCTGTCTGAAGGGTGCCACTGATTAGCTGGTAGGTGCCATGCTCTGGATCGGAGCTGTTGTTCCTGGGCGGCCTAGGAAATTACCTAGCAGCCCTTGGACCTGCCACCCACATGGGATACCAGCTGTGGCCGGTAACATTGAAGAGGGATTTTCTGCACTCATAAGAGCGGACGAGCCAGAAGTGTTTGCACCGTGCCTTTGCTTACCTTTCAGTGCCAGTACATCTTGAGTTAGTGGGCTGTCAACATGTTATTTTAAGGTGCTCACCTAACCCCTGTGAGTGCCCAATCCGCAGCCGAAAGTACATTAAATCCCAACAGCATGCCTCAGAGCTAAATTACCTAAATTGTTCAATTGTGCTAAGTGAGAGCATTTCTGAAAGCTAGCCGCTTTCCTCCCCTCCGCATCTCTTTTCATTCACCGCCATGCTTGATATTCCCCTTTGTTTTCAGTTCTGCGTAATTTCGGAAGCCACTTTAAGAGGTGTCGCACGGTTTCCTCATGAGTCTGGCTTTATTTGCCGTAATGCGGGGGAAACATTTTAATGCGCTTGCGATATTTACCGCAGAATCTGTGCCAGAGTGATTATATTAGGCCCTGTATTCCGCTAGATGCCATTACAGCATCAGAGAGATTGGGCGCATTTGCGCTCGCATCTGAGAAACGCGGTAATGGAATCTTGCCAGGAGTTATGAATTTCTGACATTTCCATTTTGTTGGTAGGTATTGTAAGACAGTGGAAATTTAAAAAAAAAGGTGACGATGGAGCTTCTACGTGCAGCATAAAGTGAAGCAGTCAGATTTAGCTGTTAATAAGAATCCATTTGGTGTGTGGATAATATGTGGAGAATGTCTCTGGCTGGCTACTGCTCTCCTTACTGAGATGGTACTGGACTGATCTGGGCTTGTTTCCTATCCTGGACCCAACCTGAGATGCTAACGCCTCCTGACCTTAACCCACCCGCCCCCCAGCAACACAAACACTCCAACCACCACCCCCTGCTAAACCCCACACCTGTCCATTTTCAGGAATAATTAGCCTCTTCAGCCTCCGTCACCTTTCTCCCAGGCTGTCCTTCCGGCACCCTTCGGCTGAAACCAGCCCTCCGACCTTAACTCTGCCGTGACTCTGATAGTAAATCTCTCCTCCACCTCGCTGGCTTAATTTCAGCACAGTTTAGAGAGGCAACTGGGATGCTGAATCACTTCGAGAGACCTAAGACAGCTCAGAGCGTGAGTTTTGGAGGGCAGGAAAAGTATAATTAAGCCCCGTTCTCCTATTAACTCTCATCGGGGTTTAAATATAACGACAGAAGGTCCGTGTGACTCACGCTGCCCCAGGAGAGGCGTGTCTTCCACTGGAGATGCTGCCTCGGCGGCCTGCCAGCGTACTTTCAGCAAGAGGCAGGCTTGCAGAGAACTTCACTCAGTGGTGCTGTTAAAACCGACAGACAAGCCAAACCATCTTTCACAAGCACACGGTGTTGAAATGATGCTGTCATACCAGTACGGTCACCGGTTAACGCTCAGGAAATTGCCCGAACGGTGCCTTGGGACCAAAAGATTTCCTGAGACACAACCCTTTTCTCTATTGCTTTCCTCAGCTGCATGGAGGTGACATGTCAGTTGACCTCGTGTTGGTTCAAAGCTTCAAAATGATCTCCCATTGACTCCAGGCTCGGCTCTTATCTGTTTATATCGTTTGTTTGTCTTCCGTCTATTCTCGAGCGCTTCATTTCTCTGTCGCCTGGCAATTATTACCTTTTTATAAATGTATGTTGTACAAATGCTCGAAGAGATTTAAGCAGCCAGGCATGACCAACACAAGGGTGGGCGCTTTTTTTTTCACCCATTGACCTTTAATCTTTTAGAGAAATATAAATTACTACCATGCTAGATAATTATTTTGCAATTAGGCAAGTCAAAGCCAAGCCAGCAAATTTTTAGTTTGACAGTCCGTGCCTGTACATAGAATCTGGGTCCTTTCGCATGTCATTGAAAAAAGTCAGCATCATACTTGTTGTTGCATACAGGCTGTCTTCAGACCGTCTCCATTTTCTGAATTCATTTCTGAAACTGAAATTCCCAAGACTTTGTTTCGGACTAAATTATCCGTGTCACTTGTGTCATATCTAGACCTCACAAGCCTGGCTCACAAGCGTGACACTTCATGGCATTGCGTGACTAAAAGCATCCGTCCGAAGCAAATCACTCAAAACAAATGTTCCGTTTTCAGCTCGTTGTGTAGTTAAAGACGTTACCTTGCTAGCTGCTGGGACCGGGAAACTATTTAAAGATGCATGTATGCCTGTTGCTAATAAATCTCGAAGAATACCACCGCTAACTTTTCCTTCATGGCTAACCACAAAAAGCGAGTTAAAAGAAAGTATTTTTCCTCAGGGCTTCCAAGAAGAGGAAGATAACTTAGACTCTGGTCGATATATAACACTTTCATTCCCCCTGAAGCCTGTCTGAATTTAATCATATTTCAAACTGACTTATATTTTTTCCCTCTCCGTTCTGTTTTGCTCCCACATGCTTGATGCACTCGTCATCTTAAGGTTATAAATTCAGAACCAATTCCCAGATTCTGAGGCAATCTGAGATTTACATACATAGAGTCCCTGCTCAGGGAATAGGACTCAAACAGTTGTCTTTCTGTTTAGCTGTATATATGTACCGTGCAGCTACTCTTGGGTCCGTTCACTCATCTCTGGTGTGGTCGCTCAAGAATATGGAGAAATATGTATAAAAACCTAAAAAGCTGTTAAGGACTTGTTTGGGATGTTCATTAAAAATACATTGCGCGTCTGTCAGCCGTTGTTCTCCGGGAGAAACGCCTCTCTAATATAATTCTCTTAAAGCGGGGGGGACCGCTTGAAGGTCCAGCGGTGCAGGTGCTTACTCTTGCATGGATTGCTCAGAAGGAGTGACGGCACATGGCGACCTGCTGCCAGATGGGCTTAAAAAAATAACATTCTCCCTGCTGGTAACCCGTGTCCTCACCCGGAGCCTCGGGCAGGGTTTCCTCTGCCGCCTTGACATATCTCAGCCCAAATATTTGCTGCTTCTTAATCTTTCATGCTGGCCCCATCTAATTCTCCTCTTCTCCTCTTGCCTTTGCCTGCTGTAAAATCCACCCTCTCCCACGTATACTGAATTGCTGAACATTGCAAGGAGTCATCTGGCATCTCGCAAACAGCTGGAATAATGATGATATGTCTGCTTTTTTCTCTTGCCTGGTTGCGGAGTGAACCTGCATGTAGCCACACAGGGTCTATTCCAGCTTTCTGCACTCTGGATAAAACCTGCCTCCCATGTTGATGCCAGGCTGTCTATTAAACCAAATAAGAGCTATTGGGCTTCTGGCTTTATGGAAGAGTTCTGATTTTTGGTGCCCCCTAAGAACAGAAGAATACAATTTTGAGAAATGTGTTTTTTTTTGTTTTTAATATAGAAAAGCATCCGCTGTGCTAATAATTGTGATTAAAATCCACCTCTTTTATTTTATCATAATTGTTTCTCTTTTTCCTTTGTGCTCGGAACAGTCTCAGACTCGTCCGCAGAAATTAAGCGAGCTCAGCCTGGCTTGCTATAATACACTCCACTGTTTCCTGTCCATTAAGCTCATTAGCCAAATTGCTAATGCCGGCGTCCGATGTCCGTGCCGCTTGCTTTTTTTTTTTTGTACATTGGAGCTCACATTACGTCTTAATAAGGCCTTGACTTGTTAAGCATTTTCGTCGGCTGGATTCAGCGGTAATGGGGCTGCAAAGATTAACTGACACGGAGGTGTTTGTCTGTTGAAGGCACATGTTTACATGCATATTTAACCTATAGAGTGTTTAATGCTGTATTTAACCTAAAGTATTTAGTGCCACATACAGTTAGAAAAAGAGTCACATAAAGCGGTGATTAATTTAGCCACGCTTTTGTCTAGAGAGAGAGCCCTTTGGTCTCTCTGTCTTGGTTAACAGTTAAAGACAGCCAGGGAGATGGGAACAGACGTTTTGCTATCATGGGACACACAGGACGACTTTGATCTCTGAAAGCCAAACCCAAAAATCAAACTGCCTCCTTTTTTCTTTTTTTTCTTTTTTAACCTCGGGCAAACCAAGTAGAGAGCAGGTACCTGAGAGCCCACTGATCGCTGGGAGCTCAGGCAACACCGCAGCGTCGGCTTACTGGGGAAGCGGGCGCAGACCTCCTGCCGTTTGAAATGCTCTGTTTTTAGAGCTCGCACGTTTACCTAAAAGAACCTAGCAGAAGTGACCTGAAACAGCCTCACAGACATCACCCGAAGGATCTGTCCATCTTCCATATATACTTATCTAGTACAGAGGCAGGGTGAGCCTGGGGCCTATCCCATCAAACACAGGGTGGAAGGCACTCTGGGAGGGATGTCTACTGTGGAGCCCATAGATACACACACTACCGGCAATTCCGTAGCACCACTTCACGTTTTTTCGACCAGAAGGAAGCTGCACTTACTAGAGCTATCAGACCTACCTGATCCTCAGCCCTGGAGGCATGAGCCTGCAGTCCTACCCAGCGAGTCACCGTGCCCCGGCGACAGCCTTGCCGATGTCGGCCTACAGGAAAATAGAATGTCATACAATGAAAGACTGTGTTTGTCCTTCAAAATTAGCAGGACGGTAATGGTGGTGGTGGTGGGGGCGTTCCTGGCTCCTCACCGGTTGGCTGGTATGAGTGACCAGCACGGGGTCGAGTGGGCGCTGTGAATCACAGCTACTTCATTGATTTGTAAAACGGTCATGGCGATGATTTAGTGCAGCGGCAAAAGGAAATGAAATCAGCCTGCAGGCAGCGGAGGGCGGACAGGAGGATGAGGGCGGTCCGATTACGAGGCCGGCCTGCCCTCCGAGAGAAGGTCAGAGCCTCCTACCAGCTGATTGTTGACTTCCTAATGAAATCGCTGCTTTCTTTTTAACCTGGGAGCATGGGGCTGCCTTGTCTGGACAGATCGGTCCCGCTGGACCGCTCCTCTCCTCTGCTATCCTTCCAGCAAACCCGCTCTCGGCCTCCCTGCTCCCTCGCAGACCCAGACTTGCCATCAAACTAGTTCCCGGTCATTGATTTCCTATTTTCCGCAGTTGATTGCCCTAATGACTTGATTATATACTTACCGAAAGTTACACTGATCCATGCTCAGCCAGGGTCACGTAAATCCGGGACAGGTATCAGTCGGTTTAATACGTTTTTACCATTACATTTTTTTTTTTTTAACTAACTCTGTAATGTCGTCTCGAGCGAAGGAGGAGGCTGCGGAGGCGATGCAGAAATCGCGGCTCAAAGCTGTGAAATAGCTCCGTTTAATTAAACTCCTCAGTAGTTCAGTCTAATTCATTTTTATACGGCTTTCCAACACGGTGCTTAAAATATCATCTAGAAACATTACAACCTGACACAAACAAATAAAATTAATAGTGAGGCCGCATATGCAATTAAAGCTATAGTATTGAAGAAGTCAGCATGGAGGAAACAGAGACTTATGGTGGGAGAACAGGCAGAACAGAGGGAAAAAAACAGCCCCAACTGACTAGCCAGCCTGCTGGAAGAAGCGCTCGGATGTTCCGTCAGACAGATTAGGAGTCTGATTGAGAGCACGTGAGCGTGCCTCCATGTGCCGTGAGCCCCATTTACATATAAGAGAGGACCCTGACGCGTGTGAAATCAGATGGACTCCTGTGCAGCGGAGAACAGCGCTGTGTGTCATTACTTGTTTTCCGTGATGGAACATCCCCCACCGAGCGCATTAATTCACTTTGCATCCCAGCGCTCAAGAACGGGGAAATTAATCATCCATCTGGACAACAAGCCGGGAGATTAATTCTCCAGTTTCCCTGTGACTGGATCCTGTCCCAGCTTTCTTTCTTTTTGTTTTTTTTTTTTAAAGTACACTTGCCACTTGTTGTGTACTGTTAACAATGAAGGAGGTGGAATGTGGCAAAATAAAGAATCTTACATTGCGTCATATACTAAAAACAATGGAGCAGGAATTGCCTCTCCGAGCAAAGATGCGGCAGCACGGACTTAGACGCAGATGTGTTGAGGCAGACCGCAAAATGTCAACATCTGCAGCAGCTGGAGGAGATTTCCTGCCTGCCGAAAGAGAGGGAAGCCCCGGGTTCAGTCTAATCTTAGGGCTTACCTGGGTATCCTTTTGGCAGATGCTGTTATCCAGAAGCAAAATGCGCAGCTTACCGTTTATTCTCACATGCAGCTGGGAGTTTTGTGGGGGTGAAGGGTGTGACTCTGGTTAATGTCTCCGAAGGGTACCACAACAGGTCCCGTCATGGGATTGCAGCCTTTAACTTTTTGGAGTCACTACGCTCAACACTCAAACCGACCTCTTATGCTAGATGTTCTGAATGAAAGGAAAAGATTTATACGCCTACCTGGTTATTTATGTAGTGAGACCACATCTTCTTATTTTCTGTCTCTTTTATCTTTGCTATCTAGTGTTTTGTATATTTTTGTCTTGACGTTGTTTAAATTGTATACTTGTGCCACAATCAAAACGAGTTCCTGGTATATTTTGAATAAAAGGATACTGATTCTGAATCAGTACGGGCTTCACACAGCACAAGCTGTGTTTTCTTCATACAAGCTTCACACAGCACAAAAACTATAAAATCTACATGTCTTCTGGAAGTAGTTCCACTTATGGGAGAAGCCTCTGGTATTTTCAGATGTTCTAGAATGTGGAAGAAGGTATTTTTGCATGAACTCAGGCTTGTTTCATGCCTCCTGGTCTGACGTTGGTCTTTCTCTTGCAGCAGTCGACTGTCGAGGCATCCTGGAGACCTTGCCAAGGTTCTCGTCCACCCCCACCTACTTGCCGGTGGACTACCAGGTGTTGAACGCCGACCTGGCTTTCTTCCTCAAGGAGGCTAACCAGGACTTCATGCGGAATTCCAGCCTGCAGTCGCGGACGGAGGCCTTTTTCGTGTATCAGACCCGCCACATCCCATCAGTCAACGCCAGCTATGGCCCGCTGTCTGTGGAGCGGCCCGTGCCCCTGGAGCTGCTGCAGCCCCCGGGCCCTCTCGTACCCTCCTCCATGTTCACCTTCAACTGGAAAGTGCAGGCCTTCATCCTCGGCGACAGGATCTACCCGGGCTCGTCCAAGGTTCAGGTGCTGTTCTACGTGGCGGGTCGCGACTGGGACGACTACAGTGCGGCCGACCGCCTGCCCTGCGTCCAGATGTTTGCCTTCCACGAGACCCAGGAGGTACGCGGCACGTGCCGGCTCGCAGGAGAGCTGGGCCTCTGTGTGGCTGAGCTGGAGCCCCTGGCCGGCTGGTTCAGCCCACCCAGCGTGGTGCCGGGCCGGCAGAGGGCTCCTGGGCAGCCCGAGGGCACGCCGGTGGAGCTGTACTATCACCTGCAGTCTGCCGAGGGGGGGCAGTGTGCCGCCGAAGACCCTCGCAAGGGTAACGGCATTCGCCCGGAGCAGGCGGGGCCTTTCAGCTCACCCATGAGGCGAATCGGTAGCGTGAGGCTCTGCCAGGGACCCCCGGCTCTGACGCTGGCCGATCACCGGCTGGACAAGAACTTTATGGTACAGGTACCGTCTGGACCTGTTAGGCAGCGGGACATCTTCAGTGCCTTCCTCTCCACGCCCTCGTTCTTTCCCGTGGACTCCTTCATCCTCAGGTTAGTGGCTGAGCGAGGACACCGGTGTCCTTCGGGTCTGTGTGCTTTGACCGGTGGGCCGGTGCCGCGTCCCCCCCACCAAAACTGCGGCCGGCATTTCAGCCGGCATCCTGTTCATCAGGATAGACCCAAATCTGAGACAGGCCTCATCCAAAGTACAATGGCTCGCGCTGTTTAAAATTCAGTTTCCAAAGCCCATGTATTTGCTCAGTGCCGTAACCTAGATTTGCTCTGCATGAGATATTTATTTTTGAAATGTTACTTTTACTACTAGCAGTCATGGTTAAAGTTTGTAGTAGTTTATTCAGTTCCCACTGTTACTTCCGCATTTTTATCGGTAAAACCAAACCAATCCAGTAAACAAGCTACGGTGCACATAGCTCAATTTTTTGAGATTCCCTTATTTGGCAAATCAAAAGACAAACGTCTTTATTTAAGGGAAATCATCTGATTCATTGAGCTCTGGGTAGTAATTAGAATGTGCGGATGAGACTAAGTGATTCAGATAATTAACACACAATGCAAATGAGGACGTAATTAATTAAAATGCATTTCCATTAACGTAATGGCTGCAAGCCTGATCTTAATCACAGTGGGTAAAAACATTTATAATCCTTAAGAATGTGTGTGGCTGAGGTTCATGCCGCTGCAGTAACCTGTGTGACGCCAGACGGACCAGGAAGCGAATCCATGGCTGTTTTCTGCTCGGGGGAGTGTAAACTCCGGAGCTGTTTTTGCATTAAGTCTGTTTGTGTTTCCCGTTAAGTGCTTAGACGTCTGGAGGTGGCAGCTTACCAAAAACAACGTCTTCCACCTGGTTACTAATTTGTGGATATTTTCCGCCATTGTGCACAAGTGGCAGTGCCCTGCAATTGCAGACACGTGCACCGAACGGTTCAGCGGGAGATCCTGGCTCCTGAAAAAATAAAAAAAAAATTAATTATTTTGAAAACACAGATCTTTCACTTGGAATGTCAGAATATGAAACATGACTTGGATGCTTTTATTTTTTTCCAAAGCATTACTTTTCTCATTTTGGCAAATATTACTCCCAACAGTCATTACATAATGTTATATTTAACATATGCTTTTATCCAAAGTAATGATGTCAACTGAGAATTCAGGGTCTGACAGTTTCGGAAGCGATTAGGGGTGAAGGGCCTTGCTCAAGGGCCCAGTGGTGAAATCATTCCATTTAACCTGGGGTTTAAACTAGAGACCTTCCAGCCACAGGCACTGTAGCCAAACACGCTAAGCCACACACCACCCCTGGGCATGGATGCAGAAAATGATTATGTTCTGACTATTAATGTGAAGAAACAACGGCAGGCATGTAGTACAACTTTTTTATTGCCATATAATATTCTGGGTTAAGCAGTTTTAGGCATCCAGTGGCATGGTGGCTTTCTCTGGTGAGCTTCGTGGCCTTGGTCATGTGATAAGCACAGCCCTGGTCATGTGATATGCTCAGCCCTGGTCATGTGATACGCTCAGCCCAGTAAGCGACGTCACTGTCATAATGCTGCTGTTTGCCATCTCTGGATGAGCTCACTATCTTCCCAAACTTTTCCTTTCACTTCCACAAAGTGGAGCGGTCATCTTTGGGAGTGACTCTCCCTTACCCTGCTTTGATCTGGAAGAATTTCAATCTGCCGAGCCCCTGTGGATGACAGATGGGAACCCACTTCAGTTTTAGATAAGATTTCATCTCATTTGTTGCTTTTTTGTGAAGCTCATCCTTTTGATACAAATTGTGTTCCTTATACAGGTACCCAGGTTATTTTGTTGGTCACAACATGAAAACTCTACTGTGTCTGGAGGGTGTTGCAATAATGGAATATTCTTTTATACTTATAAAAATAATATTATGGCCTAAAATTAAATTATCCATCCATCTTCCCACCACTTAATCTGCATAGAACTGCAAAGTCAAATTAACCCAGTGACTATAAAGATATTTTAAATTTACTTTTAGTACCAAAAATAAATAAGAGGTTTTGCTACTTAACCTCAGGTGGTGTCTAGGTAGGTGGGCAGCCCTCCACCGCTTAGATTTATGATACTGTCTAGTTAATTAAACCAAGTCACAATTCCTTAGCTGCTCCAGAACTACAAAAGATAATTTTTCAGTATCATTATCAGTATTGATTATCCTGTACCTGAATGCATATTTGTGAAATATATTACATACCGTACTGTGTATTAGAAGATACTGAGATGATTTCTCTGTGAATATAATTCTGTCTCTGAAAGCCGCTGAATCAGATAACCAGAAACAATATCTCGCCCCTGTTCGCGAGTCTATCTGAAGTACAAGCTTTTTTTATATTGGTATTTTTGTTTTTCTTACCATTTTTGATAAAGCTTCCCCCAGGTGAGATACAGTACATTACATATTTTCTGAGTCAGACCATTTAATTTCAAAACTGCAGGTTCTTTCTAAAGAAAGGTTTGTCTGATATCAGAAGTCAAATACCTGAAATTGGATTATTATTTTACAGGTTTGTATGCTAAAAGTGTGTCTGATGTACAACTCAGCGATATCCCACAACCCCATGGGCACCATGGCCCAGTAAAACGGAAAGTTAAACAAATGTGTGCAAATCCGCCAGGGAGATTTCTCCCCAGAGAGCATGCGTAACAAGATGAATTTAACTAAAGAAAAAACAAAAAAACGGGCATTTACCTAACAATTTGCAGACCATTCCTTTTCCAGCAAGGACTCAATTTCTTGTTTCGCCCTCAAACACTGTATGTAAGAAAAGCTTAGGATGAAATTTATTTCTGAGCCAAGATGGAACCCCTCTGTGACAAATCTAGGAGCAAATCCGTAAACCTATTACTCGGCTAATTTACAAGGTAAGCGCTCTCGGATGGATGATAAAGCGACTGTTTTTGCTTGACTGCTGATTACAGCAGCGCATCAGTGTCTGAGGTGAGACATATGCGAATATCCTGTCACACAAATGGAAACTGGCAGGCCTCCCTTTTCTGCTAATACTCGCCACTCGCCAGGAAATAACGCGGCGGACACGCGGCAATTTATACCGCGCGATAGTGTCGATGGTATCCGTATACAGTACGGTAAACACTCACACACACACTCTTCCTCTCTTGAGAATCTCATTCAAAGTCATCCTTCGGAAAAGTGTAACCGCTTTTCATCCGTGCACAGGAAGTCGTGGGGTATGAAGTGGGGCCCCTCCCCTCGATTTTCCTCCCGGGGCCCCCCAATCTGCGCGGCACTGTTGACTTTGCAGGCCCGCCTTCTTTTCGTCTCCCCCCATCGATAAATAATTAGCGCTTTAGGGAGCAGGGTGCCTCGCTGGCTGATAGCATTTTGATTTAGCCCCATGCGGGCTGTCAAGGAAAGAAATCACGGTCCCCCCCCCATGGAGAACAATCTTACTTTTCTGTCCCCGCTCCGACTTCCAGGTGCTATTCCCGCTCGGATTTATGGGTATAGAGAGATCGGCCCCGTACCGTGATGTAAGCTGACAGCAAGAATTAATGGTCCTGAAGACCAATAGGCCAATCTTCCGGCCCGATGGTGGTGCACCACCCGATGACTCCTGGTCACTGGGATGGGGCAGGGGCTGGCAGTCAACATTACGTCTGCAACTGCGTCTGTGTACGAGGGCCCATGGGAGTATATCAGTCAGTGTCACCTGTAGGCGGCAGCAGGGAGCATTTATGCAGCATTTATCACGAATGAAAAAGCTGCCGCTGTTGTACCCTTGGGCAAGGAATTTAACCTCAATAAATCCAGTTTAAATATCCAGTTCTATAAAAATGCATGTACCTTTGAATAAGGATCTGCAAAATGTCTGCTAAACCCAGTGTGCTAAATGCAGGTTTGCTAAATACAATTCAAGTGCAAGTCTGCTGGATGCAACCTAAAGGCTAGTAAAAAACAACTTGGATGTGTTACCGTTGTTAACTTCATATTGGAATGGGTTTTTTACTGGGACTGCAGTAATAAATAAGCCTTGCTGGGGCGTGTTTAATTATTACTTCTGTTTATTTAATCTAAATTAGTATCGGCGTCCTGGGACACCCAGAACACAAGCACAGTGGAATTAGTGCAGGAAATAAACAATGACCCTGAAATGAAAAATACAACACAATCCCATGGAGGGCTGAACACTGTTTGATATTTACAATGATATTTATATTTACAACAAACATTTTAATATACAATAGGGGTCCCACGTGGTACCCTAGGCAAGCATCGACGCTGGCACCTGTCACCCAACCCCCACCCGGGCTGCAAGTCGACGCCCCCACAGAAGATGTCTCAATCTCGAAAAACTTAAGTGAAATCGGATCCTCTATCTCTAAGACCAGCATTTGAGAGTGTGCCCTGGCTATACACGTGTGGGATTTGCATGTTCTGTTCCTGTCATTGTGGGTTTTCCTTCAGGTCCTCCTTTAGTCTCCTGCAATCCGAAAACATGCTGTTACCAGATGTGAGACGTGCGTGTGCCCTGTGATGGTAGAAAGTGTCCTGCCTACCTTAGTGAGTAATGTAATAACCACAGTCCTTGGACCCTGACCCTGCATGGGATAAATGGGTACAAAAAGATGGATGGATAAATGGGCACATAGACTACCAAAAGCTGGCACCTACACTAGTTTATAATTTTAGTATGTTTAAAAAAATGATGGTTATCCAATCGGTGGTGCGGTGGTTAGCACTGTATCTTCACATTCGTGGGGCATGGGTTCGAGTCTCCGACATGGCTCCATGTGTGTGGAGTTTGCATGTTCCCCCTGTGGGGTTTCCTCCCAATACTCCGCCCCCCCCCAAGTCCAAAAACATACTGAATTTAATTGGAGTCACCAAATTGCCTGTGAGTGTGCACTGCGATGGGGTGATGCCCCATCCTGGGTTGTTCCCTGCCTTGTGCCCGTAGGCTCCAGACGCCCTGCGGCCTTGAATAGGACAGGTGGCAATAGAAGGTGGATGGATACACAATAGCAAAGTACCTGGCCTGTTGTTATTTATGAAATACAGAAAAAGAATTTGTGGCCAGTGTAGTTTTTTCCACATTTTGTCGAAATTCATAGGCGGATGACTGAACGGTGAAAGATTGTCGTTATATATGTACTTTGGAAGCTGCCGCATCCAGCGCGAGTGGCGCGGTCCCGCCGTAGCTGTTAGCGCGAAAAGGCTTAAGGTTGTCGTTATATATGTACTTCGGAAGCTGCCGCTGGAGCTGCTGCCGCATCCAGCGCGAGTGGCGCGGTCCCGCCGTAGCTGTTAGCGCGAAAAGGCTTAACTGCTCGGCATATTTTAACTGAACAATCTCATTAATTGCGCACAGCAATTGCTGCTTAGTGCAAACAAACATACTTTTTCCTCACAGGTGAAGGAACGTTTCTAAAGGAAAACAGAAGGACGAGGAACAGCTGGCTGCCAGGCGTTTTAATTAAACATTGTGAATCGTAGGCAGGGGTGAGGCTTTAGGGCAAATGGAGTGCACTGTTAGCATCTCACTACTCATAAAGTACAAGCCACTTCTGAAATATCCCGCTGCATAAGCAGGCAATACTGTAATCTGTCTCTCTGTAGAAAGTTTCCTGTTTCCCTCAGTAAGTAACATAATCACATTATGTATAATTGTAATTAAAGTCCCTTTGAAAGTCGAATTGCTTCCTTTGAAATTCATCTGCAAAAACTTGCATTTCAGATATAAAATATTTCATTTCATTCTTTGCATATAGCAGTACCCGCTTTTACTTTCATGTTTAAGGTATTTAATTTATATGCCAGTGCATTTAATGTATTTATTAACATGTGGTTTAAAACAACTATATTACCCTGGTATGTGTATAGTGGATTTTAAAGAATTCAGGGAAACAAGTAGTAGTTATATTAACAAATTTCACAGGCTGGTGAAGGTGCAATTAGGACACCAGCATAGTGGTGCGAAAATATTTAGACAGGTACATATCACCACTGGATACAGCACAAAGTCATATGTTATTAACTTGGAATTCCTAAAAAACTATGATTACCACAATGATCCCCGCACCCACAAATACGAGGCTTAGCACATTTCATAGTTATTTATAAATGTTGTCATACAGTTATGCATTTATCTACCTAAATGTTTGTAAGGCAATACTTATTCGACTGAGTTATCATCAGTTATAAAAATGCTAAATTAGATTTATTGAGCACAGGAGTTGGAGGTATTGGACTTATGGGTAATGGAGACAGGTTTTAAATCACCCAGATCATCCATAGCTGTAAGCTGTGTCTGGAGCCACCCAACAGTGACTTCAGCATTCGGCTGAATTATAGATGTTTCTTTACCCAGCTCAATTATAATAACTATGGAAAAAAATCAGGACCAAGGATGGAATCCTGAAGAACACCTTAAAGCTTAGGACCTGGTTCAGAGTCTCTGAGGTACGGTGGAAATAAAAAGTGTACACACCCCTGTTAAAATGCCAGGTTTTTGTTATGTGGAAAAATTAGGCCATAATAAATCATTGCAAAACTTTCCCCACTTTTAATGAGACATATAGCCTGTACAATTCAATTGAAAAACCAACAAATCTGTTAGGGGGGAAATATAAAGAATGTAAAATAAGCTTAAGTGTGCACCCCCTTAAACCAATACTTTGTTGAGATACCTTTTCATTTAATTACAGCATTCAGTCTTTTTGGGTAGGCGTCTGTCAGCATGTTACATCTTGACTTGGCAATATTTGCCCCGTCTTCCTTGCAAAAGCGCTCCAAATCTGTCAGATTGCGAGGGGATCTCCCGTGCTTCAGGTTACCCCACAGATTTTCAGTCAGATTTAGGTCTGGGCTCTGGCTGGGCCATTCCACAACCAATTTCCCTCTGATGAAGCCATTCTTTTGTTGATTTGGATGCATGCTTGGGGTCATTGTTGTGCTGAAAGGTGAAATTCTTCTTCATCTTCAGCTTTCTAGCGGATACCTGAAAGTTTTGGACCAAAATTGCAACCCCAAAGCATGACACTGCCACCTCCTTGCTTCACCATGGGTACTGTGTTCTTTTGCTGATGCGCAGCGTAGGTTTTGCACCAAACATACCTGAGCACATTCCCCGCATGGTTTTGGGAGACATGATGCATTTTGTTTTTGCAAAATTTAGCCAGGCTTGGATGCTGGTTGAACTTATTGAAATTCCTTTTCACCTTTCAGCATGTCAATGACTCCAAGCATACATCCAAATCAACAAAAGAATAGCTTTACCAGAGGGAAATTAAATTTGTGGAATGGCCCATCCAGAGCCCAGACCTAAATCTGACTGAAAATCTGTGGGGTGACCTGAAGAGGGCAGTGTACAGGAGATGCCCTCGCAGTCTGACAGATTTGGAGCGCTTTTGCAAGGAAGAGTGGGCAAATATTGCAAAGTCAAGATGTAGCATGCCAAAAAGACTGAATGTTGTAATTAAATCAAAAGGTGCTTCAACAAAGTATTAGTCTATCAGGGTGAATTCTTATACAACCAGCTTATTGTACCTTTTTTATTTTTTTCCTCCTAACAGATTTGTTTGTTTTTCAGTTGAATCAAACAGGTTATAGGTTACATTCAAGGTGGAAAAAGTTTTGAAATGATCTATCGTGGTCTCATGTTTTTTTACATCACGAAAACCTGCTATTTCAACAGAGGGGTGTATATTTTTTACAGGCACTGTAATCATATCCATGCAATTGATCTGCCTATGCTATCAGGCATTTGTTTTTAAGGGATGTCCTCCATCTAGCCTTAAAATGCGGTGTTTCATTTACACATACCTGGCAGCTTGATCAGAGTTCGGCCTGCAATCTAGTCCCAGATCATTGTGGGTGTCACCTATTTTCCTGTGTGAGCAGTTCATCCTCCGTCATTTAGAGGAGGTCGAGGCCTCCTGTTCTCTGATATAAAGCAAATATTGGTGTTGATGAGCTGTTGGTGCTGCAGCTGTTGGTTACTGAAGGCTTTGCGGGCCAGTCATGTGACCTCTGATGGGACATTCAGAGGACCGAGGCTAATGTTTGAGGGGCTTTGTCTGCTATACGACATGACTCACTGCTGTTTGCCACAGTGTATCTTCAGAGACATTTCCGCCAAAGGCTACGCATTGTGTCCTGTCTGCTTTATGTTTTATAAACAGCACATTCGATTGTCCTCTTTCAATCCAGCTGACGTTAATGTAACAAATGACTCTGTAATTTGTTTATTTTCCTATTTACCTTCCAGCTTCATGTACTGTATGTCAAAGATTCATACATATATATGATCAAAATCTAATTGAAATTCAAATGGGAAGTATTAGAATACAGAGGTTCTGACGCCATATTATATAGCATCTAAAATACACTCGGCTGCTAAGGATTGCATAACACAGTGTCATTTTCCCACAAATGTGTTGTTTTGATAATGATGAAATAGCATTTATTACAGACTCTAGTACCTCAAAGGAACAAAATCTATCACTGAATCCAAATCCTAATGTAAATATACAAATTAAGCACAACAACATAAAAAAGAGTCACTTATAGCTCTTACGAGATTTTATTACAATCACAGTTAAAACAGCTCTCACATATTTATTAAAATCTGCATGATATATTTCCATGGCATGGTTCAAATTCAACGAAGCAGGGCTGTGGGAATTGATGGGGACCAGGGCGAATTTAACAATGGTTTAATAATGCTCCCACATTACAGACTTATGCAATGGGCTGGTGCAGTGCTAATTTAGCCCTGTGAGTTATAATACACTAATTTATATGTAGGGTGGAATTTCAGACTGCAATCAGTACCCCAAATTAAATATGATGCCATCCAAACAGAGGCAAATAAAAATTAGCATGTGTAAATATGCAAATAAAACTGATTAACGTAATTTGTTTCTGCCATCATTGTAACTCTGCAGTTTAGATTGTTACTAAGTAAACTGATAATCCAATATGCCTCTGATTTATGCAGTTTTATATGCAAATGAAATTGTAAAGAAAAGAAATATAAAAAAATATTATCCTCGGGAAACCGTAAAACTGATTATAAATAAACTATAAACTACTAAGGGAATTGTTTTTTTTTTTTTGTTTTTTTTACTGAGGCGTGCATCAGAGTCGACTGACCTCTGTATTTAAACGTTATGCTAATGATTTAATTTATTTATTCAGAGTAGTAAACAGGAGTTGGGAGAAGCCTTGGGCAGCTGAAGGACTTTAGAACTGATCAGTCATAGGACATAGAATGAGCAACAGGGGGCGTAGTGGTTAAAAAATCACAAACTTAAAAAATATGGTTGTTTGAATTAAGGGTATAAGTTTGGTTTCAATACTGGCAGCGCCCAAACCAGCCCCAATTCCCACTGCTCCCCTAAACACACACAGTACTCCCCCAATATTGGTAGGGACCAAATCAGCCCCAAACCCCACTGCTCCCCTAAACACACACAGTACTCCCCCAGTATTGCTAGGGACAGAAACTGCAGTACTGTTGAGCAAGTTGCCTAAACATTTTTTTCAGTAAAAATATTTATAAATAATCCTTCAGCTGTATAAATCAGTAAAAGCCGTAAGCTCGCTAAGTTACTTTGGATAAGTGTGCCTGCTGCGCGACAAATAAATAAAATAAAATAAAATAAAATAAGCAGAAATGGCTAAATGTGTGCGGTCACAGGGGACATTTGAAGACAATGAAGTGTGTGGATGGCAGGCCCTTAATAACGAGGACATTATGAAGTGATGATGGAGGGTGTTGCCATTTCAGAAGCATCTCGGGAATCCCCGCGGTGCTGCTGTTAGCCACGTGGGTCCCTTTCACCAACAGCTATGCTAACTCAGCAGTTTGGCGTCCGACAGGCAACTTGGTGCAACAGGATGTTCGGGGGAGTCAATGCAGCTGAAAAAAATGACTGTGCCGTACAACTTGGGTTCAGAGATGCAAAGACTCGGTTCCTTGAGTTTCTTGTAGCTGGCAGGAACTGAAACGGAATTATTTTTTTCCCCACTGAGACTGTTTTTAACTGGAATGCTTTGAATGCATCTTCCTTTTTCCTCTGTAGTTGTCTTACCATACTTTCCTCTTATTATAATTTCACACACCAATTCAAATTGAGGGCTCACAATTATTTCTGTTGTTTAATCCTTGTATTTTTAAACAAAGGCTTACCAATAACTTTTTTTTTTAAGTGTGCTGGGAATAATATTTGCATACATGTGTATACACTTCACATATTTACACATGGTGGGTCAGACACATCTATAGTCTCTTTTTAATTTCTCTAATGAAATAGAAAAAGAGCTTGCTTCTTAGAATATTCTGCTCCATGGTTCAATGACTTTGTGGTTTGCCAAGATTGGTGTATTTTTAGCAGTAATTTCCATATTTTCACTATAGTTTAAGCCTTTTCTGATTCAGTAACAGATTCAGCCATCTGAAGAATTCCCGCCACATGCCTGTACTCAGAGCGTGTGCTCCCCGAGTTCACTCCCTGCCAAATTGACTGCTTGCCTTACACACGGCTGCCCATGCGGCCTGCTACAAAAGGACCGGTGTTGATTGGAGGAATGGTGTATCTCGCTGCTGGCAGCCGACCAATAGCGTGATGCAGAAAGTGGAGCTTCTAGATTAGTGGCTGCTGGGCTGCGACATCAACCCCAGATGGATACTGCAGCTGTTCCTTCTATATGCCAATCTGGAACAGGGCAAATATTATTATTATTTTTTAATTATAGAAACGCAACTACGCATGAAAAACCCTAAAGTTTCTCTGATTTTTTTTTTCTAATTGTCTTTCCGTTTTGAATTTTAATTAAAAAGATAGGTGCTGGGGGATTCCTTCCTGTTGTGTTCTCATGTGCAATTTATTTGTATTTTATTTCTTCTTACCAGCCGCGATAATGCTCCACATTCATGGCAATACTAATAATAACAACAGTACATCTCTATGTCTCCAAAGGATTATGTCTCTAGCACAGTCATATGTGTGGGAGATTTCTAGACATCTCCGAGTTTTCTACTATTGAAGCGAGATGAGTCAGTGTACAATTATTGCTCGGCTTAAGGAGAAAACTCATTGAGTTAATTATAATCGAGGCTTCGAACGTGTAATCCCCAGCCATAATTGGTTCATATTTGTGATTTTTAAAGTACTTCTTTAACAACTAAGGGTACCTTCAAACTTAATAACATCTTGATGAAGACTGCACATTACTTCTGTCTTGTAAGAACCATGTAAGCTGCCTCTGCCCTTTACAATTTAATTTCATTTCGTTTTAGCTGTTTTTAAAGGTTCTGTCACATGACCACAGTCCACTGGTGCTCAACTATCCACCGCAAATGCCAAACATACATTTCAAGGAGAGGAGGGTAGGTTCCGGTTTTTACTCACTAGACCTTCCACCTCTTTGTATTCTGTGCCAAAGGTGAGTACATAAATTGTGTCATTATTATAATACCGTCTCTCAGGGTACTCGGCTTGATTACTCAGCAATCTGGCTCATTTTGTGGCCCCTTGAGTTGGGGGGGGGGGGGGGGGGGGGGGGGGGGGGGGGCTTGAGTTTCTGCTCTGACGGCCCCCCAGGACTCTGAGTGTCAGGGTTCATGTCGAGTATCGAGTAAAATTTGGGGTTTGTCAGATAGACAACAGGCAGCGGAAGCCGCGGACGCCTCGATCACGCAGCGAGTCACAGAAGCCCGGAGGAGTGCCTGGGAGCCGCTTACCGCAGGAGACGTTAAGGTGGACAAAGAACGAGAAAAGGACTTAAGAGCTTAGCAGGCCCTTGGCCGTGCTGTGTCCAAGCATAGAGGCTCTGTTGGATCCTTCCCCAGCTCTGGCCAAGTGGAGCAGATCTAGAAGCGACTGGGAAACGCTGAGCTCGAAAGGGGAACCGGCGCCAGGTCAGATGCGTCCGTGCTGCGTGACAGGGCCGCGACTCGGTCATTTCACCACAGTGCGGTAAGCGAGGCGGCCAGAGACTCCAGCTAAACAGCGCCCTTTGTATCCCAGCGATAATCGAGCCAGACATCCCGAGTGGCAAGTGTCCCCTACAGAAACACCTGCGATGCACAGAAGGGTCTGCTCAATTTGCTCGCCTAATTTATAATAGTCAGATGCTGTGTGTGAAAATAATATAGTACAGTATATAGAAGATGCTGCTTAATACCCCTGTTCCCAAATGAGGTGATGAATGGAATATTTTAAGTATTTTTACATTTCCCTGACCAATTATTCAGGGTCTTGGTGGTCCAGATCCTAATCAGGGGTGCGTTTCCCAAAAGCTCCTGTTAGCAACTAACGTAGTTGGACTTTCAGATGCATGGTTCTAACTATGTAAGTTACTGTACTAATGTAGTTAGCTTTTGGGAAAGGCACACCAGGATAGGAAAATTGAAGCTGAGGGCTTACCTGGACGGAATATCATTTCCTTGCAGAAGGATACACTCAGGTGACATCTGGGGCCTGATTCATAGTTGCAGTTCAGGCGAGGAGACTGTGACATTTCCCGAACAGCCGCCCCAGCGTCTTTGTTAAAACTGGCAATTCTCTGCTTTCCGTTTGTAGTTATTTGCCTTTGGTCAGTTCCGACAACAACAAAAAGAAAAACGCCGAATCAGCAAGCAGTACATTTACCACCTGTGGAGACACTCTGAAATGCCAGTGCCCTAATAGTGGGGCTGACACTGGTGCTGGATTAACGTGATCAAAAGAAAAGCCTCGATCAAAAGGAAAATCCTCGACGTGCGTGGTATTGCTTATGCCCGATTGTTCAGCTCGCACGGTGATTCATAACACGGCCGCGCCTCGCCTCCGCAGTTTGCTGCGTGACAGCGATCCGGCAGACAGTCTCTTAGCACTTGGCCGCGGCTGTCGCCCGGCGTGCGCGCCCGAGGTGCCGCTCCCGGCGCGATTGACTTGCTTGCGCCGCGGGCGGATCGCTCCACGTTAACAGTAACGACGCCGCGGGAGGTGTCAAAGCCGCGGCGGCTCTCCTGCCCGGCTCGCCTCCGGGGGGCGTCATTCCGGGACGCAGAGACTAACGGATCGAGCTGGCGGTGGACGTCAGCACCGCGGCCAAAATAATATGATGAGGCTCTTATTATTAAGTAAGTCGGACATCATCGTGCCCAAGATGAGCCCCACGTCATTAAAAAAATAGCACCCCCCACCCTAAAGTCATTAAGAAAAGCCGATGAACTAATTATGGGGAAAAGGTCATAGTCAGAAAGAAAGAGACGTACCGCCGGCACGTAGTTATAATGTAAGGGAGCGACCGAAAGACTGCAAAGCAGGCTGCAGACGCGGATTACCGCTGGGACGCCGCGTAATTGCGCGGCAGAGGGAGGCGCTGTCACGGCGCTTACCTGCCGCGACACGCCACGCGTTTAGATATGCCATAATAAACAATCATTTTTTTTCCAAAGGAAAATTATCTTTGTTGCCCACTTGTTCACCATGCGATAATGTGAATTTGCTTTGCCGATTCCTGCCATTACCCCACAGCCTGCTTATAGTGACACCGGGAATAAATCGGCCCACTCCCAATCATGTAATAACGAGATCTGATGGGCTAGTATGACGGGGAGATTGGCGCCACCAAAGCAATGAGGGATTTTTTTAGCATCCAGAAAAGCTTTTCTCATTTTCATCAGTTTTGTGTTTCTTTTTTTTTCTCCTCGCCCACAATTCAACCAAAGCTTCGCTCCAGGGTGACTTTCTGGTTTTAACAAGCGGATCCCCCACTTTGTCGTAATAT
Organism: Petrocephalus schoutedeni; assembly: GCA_026780765.1. NCBI lineage: Eukaryota > Metazoa > Chordata > Actinopteri > Osteoglossiformes > Mormyridae > Petrocephalus > Petrocephalus schoutedeni. The sequence continues at coordinate 8,366,735 of JAODKL010000040.1, read as the reverse complement.
TCCTTTTCCGCAATACTGTGACCAAAACAAAGGGGGGCTTCCGGACGTGTGAATGAACAGGGCGCCTGTTCTCACTGAAACAGTTAAACAGACATAAGGCATGCAGCGTGGATGGATGGATGTTGCATGAACACACAAAGTGCGTCGCCCTCATTTCAACTCCCCTCTTTCTCTCATAATCCTGCCATAATGCTCTCGGTTACACAATAATTGTAACAAATAGGTTATTTGTATTTACTAATAATTTGTAACTGCTGCTAATAAACTGCTCATCTAAAAAATTAATACGTAGACCGCATTTGCTGAAAAAACCCAAATTACAATATGTAGCTGTTCAGATTTAGGCCAATAAAAGTATTAATGCTAGATGATTTTAGAGCTTAATCAACAAATTAGCTAAAGACCTGAATAATCTCAATAACATCTCGGGACAAAACTTATCGTTGGTGTAAATTGATGTTATGCAGCCACGACGAATAACGAAATTAACCAATCCTCTATAGCCCCAAACCATTTCTTTAGTTTGGGCCGTCGCTCTGTGACACGTTTACATCGCAATATTCTATACTGGCTACATAGGTTTCAATTCATGTAACGCAAGTACCCCAAACACATTAAAAACTGCACCAGAAATGACTAACATAAATGGGTGTACCAAATGTAAAACAGCTTTTTACCGGAAATTTAATTTTATGTTTACTGAGAAAGCATCCTATAAAGTGTGATATGCAATAAATCTGTTGTAGCACACCTTGAAGTTGCATAAATAACCTTAATTTATTTTATTGTTTATCCGATGATAAAATTCCAGTTGCCATCCTGATTAAATATCTTTTCTCGTTATATTTTTGTTTCAAGGCCAAGCTGGTTCACGCTGATACATTTTTCCCCCGACGGCATTCAGGATGTCATATGCAGGACCGGGGGAAATGAAGTGAATTTTTTTAATAATATAGTCTAACGAGTAAGCGGGCCTTTGGCGCAGCGAAACAAGGTCGCCCCGCTTAATCGGGCGCGTCTCGTCTGGCACACGGCGTGGCACCGTCCTGACCCCTCGACAAGGCGGCCGTTTATTTCACTATCGGCCTGTTTACAGTCTGGGGTCCGCGAAGTCACGGACGGAGTGTAATTAATGTTTCCGCGCCTGGGCGGGAGCACCTGCGTGCCTGCATTATTCATGTTATCTGTCAGTGGAAATCAACGCTAAAACACCTTTAAAATCGTCCTTCCGCTGTGCCTGACTTGCTGAGCAGTTTTGTCATGTGGAGCTGGCAGGTGCATATTCCTGCGGTCATGTATATTACTTTGGGTATTTCAAGTGCCACAAAATTACTTGAGTAGAATTACTTGGTACAAGGATCGCGAAGGAGCATTACTGTATATATTGTTTGATCTGATAATTTTTTTATGTGGTTTCCATTCTGTGGTATTTATCAACTTCCATTTTTAATAGTCTTATGCTTTTCTCAAAATGACCAAAAGTATGTTACCAAATCAGCATGTTATCAGCGAAAGGGAGCGTTTCTTAACAACTATGCCATCTAGTGGCATCCTACATCAGCTTCGAAAGATGCCAGGAAGGGCTGGATAACTATGCAGCCAGGTTTGTACATGTATGTCCGATGTTCCACAGCAAGGTGATTGGCTCTCTTTTGGAGGAGTCCACCCCTTGTCAATCTGGGGTCAGGTTCTGGTCACCTCGGCACGACAGCGCTTTTGTAATCCGCTCAGGCCTCCCCAGCGACGATCGCCGCGGTCACTCAGCACGGCCACCCGATGGTTTCATTTCTCGTCAGATGTCCCGCCTTGACTCCAGACCGCTCATGTTCCCCAGCCTGATCTCCCAGGGGCTGGCCGTGAGCCGAAAGTGTGACAGGTTTTTGGGGCTCGGGGGGACCGGGCTAATCCAGGAGGATGCACCTGTGGGGCCCCAATATGGCTGGGGGCCCCAAGTTCCTTTGCTCCACCAGACTGAAGAAATACAAGCACGTATAATCAGCCAGTACTCAGAAACGTGAATGACATATTCATTCATTTCCTAAGGGGTTGGGCTGGCGGGGGCTGGTTTGGAGAGGAAGGTTGGATAATTCTGATCTGGCTACATGGTTGGTGGATGTGGAGGGTGAGATTTGTTTCTATTGGACTGAAACAACACTGCATGATCTATTTGACTTTTTGTTTTTGGAAATGAAAAATTATTTAACTGTGACGCTCATCAGGAGAAAGATTTGGAGTATGGTTTGGACGGATGATTTATTGTGGATGAGAGTTTCATGATTTGTTAAATTAGAGTTCAAAAATATGACAAACAAGGTATCATTTGTATCGCCGGTGCCTCACGTGCTTGTACTTGTTTGGAAACGGCACTGGCTCTGGATGCATTCGGGCCTGTCTCAGCAGCTTCGGTGATGATTGTGTGAAGGCCCTGCCCGTGCCTAGAGCCTGTGTGTGTGTGTACGCTGAGCACCCACACGCTCGTCGATAACACCAGGTGTGCTCGCCATCTGCCATTCCAGCGCCACCCCCCCTGCCAGCTCCGCAAATGTGTGCGACGCTCGCCAACAGGTTGGCGCAGCGATGACGCCCCTTCTTCCGGAGGCCCGCTGCTGCTGTCACGAACGGCCATGTTTCCTTAGTAGGGTCCAAGGCAAGACAAAACCGTGTGGACTTGGCTGCCCCCTGTGGCCGTGTCAGGAACTGCTTGTGGGTGCGTGAGGAGGTTGTAGCGGATGGATGATGGACACAGTCTGGGTGGGGGGGGGGGGGGGGGGTGAAGTGGCCCTTTTATTTCTGAGAATTGTTT
>JAODKL010000040.1:8339058-8351807 GCA_026780765.1 Petrocephalus schoutedeni | reverse complement strand
GGGGGGGCCCATTCATTCATCTTACAGCCACTTACCCTGGTCTGGGTCCTGAGGGGCCTTGGAGCCTGTCCCAGACAGCATAGGGCACACCCTGGATGGGATGCAGGTCCATCACAGGTGTGCAATGCATAGACAAAGCAGACGTAATCAGGAAATCATAATTAATGCTTTGTAATTAATTGATCTGTTATGCCTGGCAGTGTTATCAGTCTTAAATGCATTTCCCCACATAATAATTGTACAAAGGAATGTGCAAGAACATGGGAGGGGGGGCAGTGGGATTGTGGCTCAGCTGTTTGCAAAAAATCACCATGAAAAATGAATAGTCCACGGGCAGTGTATAAATGTGCTCTGGGTCATATTTGGGAGGCGGGGGGCACAGTATGTGCAAAGTGCACCCCCCCCAGCAGGCTGCAGATGTCCAGAGTGATGGTGCTAATGCACAACCTCGGCCTCTGCGGCTCTCCACAGAACGCGGGTCATTTTCTGCTCTCCCATGCATCTGCACTCGGTGAGGTCCTCAAGCCCTCCAAGGACCTATTGTTTCAGCTGACGGACCACGGAGCAGGGTGGCGGTGGGTGGCTGCTGTTACGTTTCTTTGTGTTGGGGGATAAACAGCCCTTCTGCTCACCTCTGGAGTGGCGGTCACAGGGGATGTCACCCACACTGTGCTGACGTTTCTGTTCTCGTGGCATCTGGCCCCCACCCACCAGTCATCTGTCCTCTGGGTCCCACGCCGCCCCAACCCCCCCCCCCCTCCTGGCCCTCTCTAATTGGACAGACAGCAGGCCTCCATCCAAGATGGTGGCCTAGTGGGTCTTACCATGTTGCTGGTGTGAAAGGCTGATAATAAGCAGGTTGTTTGGACAGGAGCCTCAGCAGACCTAAGACACACAGCCAAGAAGCAGCGGAGTGTGTGTGTAGGTCATGTTTGGATTACATTGTTGGGCCAAATGTCCCCATAATGTGATAAAACCTGTTGTTTTGTCATCGTGGGGACCGTTTTTTTCATTCCCCACAGCAGGAAAATTTATTTTATAAAAATCTTTAACTGTAATCAGAAAACTAAAAATGTCAAAAGTCTAATGGGTTAAGAGGTTAGAAGATGGATGGATGGACCGATTACTTTGTTGTAAGCATTTGCCTCTAAATGACTTCCATGATCCATCCCAATATGCCATTCATTTGGATACAGGAAAGATGGTCCATTACCGAAGGTGCATGATGGTGACTAACCAATTCTTTTTGCGGGAAGTACAGTGGCCTCAAACTTTCAAACCCCACCACTATCTTGTATGTGTGCAGTTTGCCCATATGTGCCCATGTGCCCTGCAGTTTGCCCATAGCACGAGCCCTGCAATAGACTGCTATCCTGCCCAGGATGTCCCCTGCCTTATGAACCATGCTTCCTGGGATAGGTTCCAGGCTCTCTATCACCCAGTAAGGCATGAATAATTATGGAAAGTGATAATAGAGCATGGATGGATGGATTATGCATTCTTAAATGGGAATATATAAATTACTCAGAAGTGATCATTCCATATGGTGAAGCAGTTTATTCCAGTAATTGGTGTCATTCCAGAAGTTGCTGGATAAGCAGCTATCCTTTTCTGCTTTGTAAGTATCTGCTTATACTGCATTGTGCTTGCTGTATTGGTTGCTATGGCCGGGCTTAGCACGGGAGGCTCCCTCCAGGTGCCTTGTTTGAGTCTGTGGCACCTTTTGGCCTGTAAATCCCAGCTCTCATAGCCGCTCATCGGAGAGGCCAGTGAGCACCAGCAGTACTGGGAGTCCTGCCAGACTTAAACCACAGTAGCCTTTAAAAACATTCCTTCCGAAAGGGAAATCCTAACAGTGTAAGATACATTCGGAATATGAAGCATTTGGTCAGTAAATTTTATCTTTGTTGGGGATGGGCTCAGTTTTATTTGCTGGCATCTGTGTGCACTGTGCAGATTTGGAGCGACTCCCAGACGCCTTTGTGGTGGGCCACAAAGCAGGCGATTTCTCACAGTTTTCATCATTAAGCACTTTCGACGATGCCCCACCAAATGGCTGAAGATTAAAGACCAAAGACCAGGACTGCTGTTGTATCTTTCACTAATTCAATTCAACTGAGATATCAGTGTAAGCCTGTTTCCCATTTAAGTTTCAAGGTACAGCAGGGTACCACTTTGCTGGATGTCAGTCAGTTCCCCTGCGTACTGCAGTCGTATTGGTTGGTTCACTATGGCCGGCAATCATTGGATGGTTCTCTCAGTTCCGGCACTTCCCATTGGACTGCTCCCTGAATTCCATTACTTTTTATTGGATGGTTAGCTCAGTTCCGTTTATCTCATTGCACAGCTTACTGAATCGCATAGCTTCACACTGGATCATCTGTTCAGTTGTGCGTCTCTTGCTGGATTCCCCCCACACCACTGACTCCAAACTGCCCTTCACTGGTTGCTTGAGAGAGTCAAGTAAAATAAAAGGAGCTGTGCCATTACCAGAAAATCTGAGGCCTGTTTAATTATTTACATTACTGTAATTAGCTGTTATGTTCCCAGACCTGTTTTTAGCTGCACAAAGTAGCTGGTGCACACCAGAGATCACAGTACCTCCTGGGGCCCATACTTTAGCTAATGAAGGGAAATCTCGGCGCTCGGCCAGTGATGGGATTAGCCTGGGTGTCGATTAGGAATGTAACAATGTTAATCTTTTATGTCTACCCGCCCCAATCCCTTTACCTTCATGTTCAGAGGAATTCACTCGGGGGGGGGGGGGGGGGGGGGGGGGGGGGGGGGGGGGGGGTCACCACGGCTGGTGGCACCCTTTACAGAAATGGAGCAGAGAATAATTACATGAAGCGCATTAATTAAATTCACTTTGTTGCTGTGCGGCAAGCCGAATCTTACCTCGTTGCTTTAGGCGAGATTAAATGAGCTTTAATTGAGCCAAACATACTATGGAATTTAGGCCCTCAGCTTGTTACGTGTTTTATGAAGTACGGCGGGACACAGAGAAGGGACCCACTCCTGGAAATGGGGCCTAATAGGAGCGTAAGCCCTTGATTTTACCTGGTGGGACTGGGGGTGTCCTCATCAGTTCATGCTGAAAGTAACCTGCTCAGTATTGGCTCATTCCAATGACATATTTTCATAAATTATATTTACATTGTATATATTTATCAGATGCTCTTGTCCAAATAACAATTAACGCTTTGCACCACAACTGCTGTAGAGGATTCGACTAGATGGAACAACTAGGCTGAGCTTCCAAGGAATGTCCAGGTACAAGTGTAAGCAGGACTGAAGCAGGAGCGACATAGCAACTTGAGCAGGAGCAACATAGCAACAAAACTTAATAAGATTATTCAAGGACCAGAAGTGCAACATTAGGAACATTCAAGGAATGAAAATAGGCACCGACCTCGTTGAGGAATTCATGGAACAGATGGGTGTTGAAGATTGGGAGGGAATCAGGTGACTGGATGTGGTTCGGCATCTCATTCCACCACCTGGGAACCCCACAGGATAACGGTGTGTAGTGACACCGCTTACGTGGTGGAGGGAGCTCCAGGCGGCATTGGACTTGAGGAGGCTTTTGATGAAGATGGGCACCTGTCCATTTATGGACCTGTAAGCCAGCACCATGGACGTTGGAGCTTTAGGTGAGCTACCTTTGTATCACATTAGTCACGGCATTTTGAATCCTGTTCTGTTGATAGATCCTAGGCGCCTCGTGGAGCTCCGCGACTTTTAAGTGTTCGCTGACTCCGCTGGTGACTCGTCTTGTTCCATCTCCCCAGTCTTCCTTAAAGGGCTCTCCATCTGTGCTTCCTTATGTGGCATGTTTTGTTACCGGCATGATTATGTCTTTATGTCGCTGTCATGCACACAAACACACATACACACACGAGCTGATGTCCACTCGATGACCGTTTATCTTTTCCAAAGGTCAGGTCAGCTGGCGTTTTTCCTTCCAGTGGGCGGGGGGGGTGCGGGGGGGTCTAGGGGTGCTGTTATTCATATGAGGGGCAGTGGTGTGTGGTACATTCGGAAAGGGAGGCCTCTCCTCAGAGCCAGTCTGCCACTGTATACCTTGTAAATGGAGTACACGGGCCTTCACGTTTTCAAGCCCAAGCAATCAGGCTGTTACCTTCTCTCGGGTGAACTCAATATCTCTTCCCTACTATTTTTTTTTTTTTTTTTTACTTTTTTTTTGTGTTTCTTTTGCACTGATGCATGTTTGAGGAAATGATCTATGCCCCCCTGTAGACCACTGTACATTTTCTGTGGCTGCAGAAACTTTTCTTCAACTTTCTGCAGTTTTTTTTTTTTTTCTTTTTTCCCCCAGTATCTTTCCGGAAGATTCTGTTTAACTTCTGGGTTACCCTGGGAAGCCGAAGCAGATTCTTACCAACTTGGCAGAAGGTCTCAGTGTCCAAAAAGTAATTTTTTGGATCATTTGTGGAATGATGATACCTGCAGTATATAGCATGCTAATAGCATCATAATGTTCCACAGGCATTATGTGAATAGTACCTTTCGCTGGAAGAACGTGGCTTTATATCTTATTTTACAAAATGACCTCCTGTTCTACTTCATCCCATTTTCTTACTGGCCTCTGCATCCTCCTCTCAAAGATGGGACGGGCCTGATGAACAGCACCCTCATTAACCACAAAATCATTTAGCTCCCTGTTGTACCCTTTCTAGCCGAACACCTTGTGCTAAGTAGCACAGAAGCTAACGCATCCGCAGCATATGTTGCTGCATTTTTCCTCCAGCTTGCCCATACGCCTCAAAACGCGGGTTTACATCGATTTATCTTCATCCGCCGCTTAGGCTTCCTCTCCATGGACGTGGTCCGCATAAGACCCGCTGCAGCAGGCCCCATACCCGCTATTCCCATCGCGTGCCTGGGCGTCAGTGAGCCAAATCCTCCCACTGTTACCATGCGCATACTTTTCCACGGGGCGACGACGCTTATCTGTTACGGCTTTCCAGCCCTGGCTGGTTGTCACTTTGGCGTCGGGGAGGGAGGCTGTGGTGTACATAACCCCAGCTGGTGATAGGGCTGCGAATTGGCCGAGGATCTGGCCCAAAATGCATGGGGAATCTGCTGGCCCCTTGCTCCCAGGGGCACCACTGGCTTTTCAAAGACGCTAAGCTGTCCTCCTCCTCGCAATCTCTGTGTCACTGACATTTTGGCAATGACGCCTTTGTTCAAATTAAACTTTTTTAAAAAACCAATATGTCCACTAACCAGGTGAGAATTTATTAGATGGGCTATGACAGCCTGTTACTCTATGAAAATACCAACCAGTAACTTCCAGATAAACACAGTAGTTCTCCAACCACAATACCACCTTGGACCTTGAGAACTGCCCTTGCCTTGCTAGTGCTGTTAATGCTCTTATAGAAACAGGCTGTGAGAGTCTGTGGGCCCAGACTGCTTGTTTGCACTGAGTAACTCGTAAGGCTGTGTGAGGCTTACTGTAGTCGGGATAATGTCCCTCAGCATCATTGCCGACAGCGAGCATAACACCCATTGACTGCAGAACCGATCTCACCAGTGCCAGTTACTGGGAAGCAAACATCACCGTGCTCCGTGTGCAGCAACTCATGTGGGGCTCAGCCTCTGAGAAATAGCCTCAGAATTGTAGAATCACCCAATTTCCCCTGCAGATGCCTTTTGGGGGGGGGGTGTTGAACGAAGCGTAACTCAACCGATGCTCTAGAAATCCCATATCTGGATATAGCTGATGTAACCACGAGGCACTTCTCAAATCAGGTGTGTAAGGTAGCTCTGGTTAACAACATTGTTTTAGATGAGACTTTTCAATATTGATCTTAATGATCGATTTTTATGTCAAATCATAATCCTCAACTATTGGGTCAAACTATAATAAAAAATTTAATAAAAATGTTTTGTCAATCAGGTCGATCTGAGAATTGACACAGGCTTGCTGTTGAATAATTCTGGCATGGATTTGACTGCCCATCATGGCTCATGTAGTGTAGCCCATGAATTGTTAAATTTCATTTAAGCCGGGAATCAGTTTAAGCTGCTCGGCCAAACATCAGATGAGACATGGTACTGTTTACACACTCTGAGGCATATTACGCGCCATCTAAGCGGCCGAGTATTAATAGCGGAGAGCATTGTTCGCTTGTCATCGTCTTCAAATCCAATTATGGGATGCACATTCTTTTGTAAATCAAAATGTATAAGTGACAAGATCCCCTTGTACATCGCCCAGCCCCGCCCCCCACCCTCCCCCTCCATTCAACAGACAGAAAGGTCCACAAAATGCCCCCTGTTTTGGCAATGGGAGAGAGAAAGCAAGAGGGAGAGAGAGAAAATGAGGATAGGGAAGGAGAGGCAGAGAGACAGAGGGACAAAAAGAGAGATAGAGAGAGAGACAGCAAGACACAGGGCGTGAGAGAGAGAGAGAGAATGACAGAGAGATGAAAAACAAGGACCTGTGAGAGAGGGACCAAAGGAGAGTGTGTAATCGATGCACAGGGAGTTGATGAGACATGACCTGACAGACCGGGAGACAGACTGGCAAAGTGACACCGAGAGTCAGGTGGCAGGTGACAGTCACCTGTACCCAGCATTCTGTGCTGTAAGGGGTGGGATTCGGGCCCAGAAAGTGCCAGGCTCCCACCGAGTGTGAGACACTGCTGTCAAAATGTTGTAAATTTCTGTGCATTTACCATTGCAGAGCAATGCGAATGCCTCGCGACTGTGAGACGCATAAATCACTCTGGGTATGACTGGTTGTACATTTAAGCGACATGCTGTGCTTCCCAGGCACTCCTTCAGAAGAAACCCTTCACGTTCTGCCTCTCCTGATCACTTGACTCTCGTTGGCCTTTGCATGAGCCTCAGCTCTGCATAGAAATGCGTGCAGCGCCCCGATAAATTGGCATATTGACTTGCGGGGGGGGGGGGCAGCGGTGCGATTCTGACAGCTGTCTGATTGTCATCAGTGACACGCTAACATTAGGATGATTTATACGGAGGCGACTGCAAGTCCTATTAAAAGGGCCTGTTGACCTCTAGATGAGGGCCGATGCGGGGTGCCCAGGGGAACTGGGTACGCGAGTCGCGCTCTGCACGTCTGCTTTTTTATCAGCGGAAGATGAAAGATGGGTGAACGGGGTGCATCCAAAAACAGAACGTGCACCAGTTTATAAAAGTGAAAGGATAAACGTTTTCTTTACTGCCTCTCTGGACTCTAAAAACTTTATAAATATCAGTATCACCTGTCATTCCCAAGTTTATTTTAGCACCTGTCTATTCTTGCGTAAAGTTTTTATTCACCTTGCTTTTAGTAAGCAGGCTCATTTTCTCTACCACTTTCTACCCCCAGAGGTTTCTTTCTTTTTCTTTCTCTTTCCTTCTCTTCCCTTTTCCCTTTTTGTATTACTCTGTATATTTGATGCAGTGGTTTATTACACCAAACCCATGTAAAGAGTCTTGGGGGCGACTCTCATGTGAAATGCACTATAAAAAATTAATTCAGATTCTATTTTCTGCTTTTATGCCAATTTAAGCTAGTCTGGACAAGTTTTGTTTTTAGATGTGTTTCTGTTTCATCTGAATACTCTCCATCTCTCCGTCTTCAACCTGCATATCTTGGACTGGGTCATGGGAAGTCTTAATGCAAGTTTTAGCTGAAATTTTGTTTTATGATAATATCATTCAGGACGGTGCAATGGATGGATTCGAATCACATCATTAATTTGTCAGGCTCACCAACTCATAGCATCTGGTTCCTGAATCCACTCCACGTTTTGCACAGACCCTGATAATTTTCGAGCACACCAGAGAGTGTTATCTTTAAATACCAGTGGTGCACAATATCCCGTTGTAAGGTATTGCAAGTCTACGCCTTGCTGAGCATTGTCCTAGTGATTAGCTTTGAAAGTCCCGTGTGTGTATCGACCCTCCTGCCCGTGTTTCCCGGCTTCAACTTGTGGATTGCGATTCGAATTTGGTTTGTTCCTGTTTTTCGACCCCTGCCTACCTTACGAGTTTGGATTCCGGACTGTGTTTTGGCTTTATCTCAATAAATCGTTACGGGTCCTGTTCAAGGGCCTAGACCCCATTACTCACAGAATTAATTAATTGGTAGTACTATCTGGTACATTGTCAGAGATACAAGCTAGCGAGAACATTTCCAGGGTTCAGAATCAGAATCAGATTCTTCTCTTTAATTGGTTCCTGCTGTAAATATTCCATCATGAACTGTACACAATTCTATGCACTGCTGTTTCACACCTCCAGGGTTAGGGGTTTGAAGCTCATCTCCGTTCTGTGTGTGTGGAGTTTACATGGCTTACGTGGAGTTTTCTTCCTATAGCACGCAATCCAAACACATCTACTTGGACCAATCAGCATCTCCGAACTGCCCGTAGTTTACAACTAAATATGTGCCTTGTGATTGATTTGCATTCTATCGAGGGTGTACTTCAACCTTGTGGTCAGGCTCCAGGCTCCTACATTTTCGTAAGGCCACTTTGTCATATCTTTTGTCAGTTACTTCCAATAAATAAGAATTAAAATGCCCCAAGATATTAGGAAAGTAAATGAATAACCAAAGCTAACTGCTTGTTGCTGTGAGCATGTTTCAGAGTCCTGTAAAAAATCCATCATATCTAACAGGGTTCAATGCCTAACCACTTTTATGCAACATTTTGTGCAGTTACAGTGTAAGTTACAGTGCTACTTTAATGCATACATGCAGAATTTTATGAATCTATCAATAATCCACATTTCCTGTCCAAATTATACATTTGGCATATTGAAAACCACAGTTGTACCTACAGGACATCATCCAAACCACAGTAAAATGTAAAAAGGGAGCGTAATGTTATTATCGTTAGAAATCAATATAAAGATTATATATATTATTTATCTTCAAATATATAGTGTATATCGAAACAGGCCTCCTGAAGGGGGTGTATAACAGCTTGAGTCATGGATCAAGATTGAAATCGCCATGGCTCATCATGTCTCAGCATTCGAAAGATGATGATGGATAGACTCAACGTCCCAGGGTTCATTCTGGCTGGGCACAATAACGAAGAAACCACTGGAATGGGAGAAAACGTGTCGCTTTGGGTGAAGCACCATGCCTGCATATCGCTTTCTGCACCATCAGGAGAAGAGCAACAGAGCCCTTATGGAAACTTTTCAATTAAACGTTATCTTTTTAGGCAGAAATCAGGTAATGCGCCTCGTTCCGGGGTGCAGAAGGGCCGGGTCCTGGCAGATTCATCGGTCACCTGCGTGCAAACTAGCAAGGCAAATAAACTTTTAATTTGCTTGATGAATCACCTGAAACTTCTGTTATCATTGTTTAATTGTCGTCTCGTTCATTTGTTATCTTTATTATTGTTTGTTATTTAGTTTCTATTGCTTTTGTTTGTGTTTTGTTCACCGTTTTGTTTCTGGTGAGGCTAATGTTGTCGCAGTTGACGATGCCTCTTCGTCTGGTGTAGTTTTTGTTGTTTCCCTTTGTGTTTTCCCACATTGTCGTCGATATTGCTTTCATTTCGCTTGTCATAATTACTGTTTGGCTGTTCTGCTAGCAGTTTCGTCTGCTGCGGTGCCTTGGGAGGCAAGCAGAGAGCGGGAATTATTACCTAGAACTGCGGTCCTTACTTCCTCGGTAGTTAGGCTGGCGGGGCCTCCTCCTCCTGTGTCTCTGTCGCCCCTTTCGGACTTCTTATGCAATTACCGTTGGTCAAAGACCCAGTGACGATGTTGCCATGGCCCAGTGGCCCCTGGCAAAGGAACGACAAGCAGGCCTGTTCTCAAGCCATGCCCCCCCCTCCCCCAATAAATTAGACACAGAGTTACTCTGGCCCAGGAATTCCCACCAGCTCTCCATTCCTGATTTATTGGATTCCATCTGAAGATATTTATTTCCCTCTGAGTCGCTGAGAGACAGCTTTCCATTTCCAGTTATCTCATCATTATTTATTGAGAAAATGGCTGAGAGGCCTCTTTCTGGATCCCAAAGATCACTACGGGGGGGGGGGGGTAGGGGGGAGATTGCCAATCCCCTCTATCATGTGAGAGAATTTTGGAGTGTTGTGACGAGCCTCAGACTGAGAGGGGTCTTTGAGGGGCTTTCGGCTGTCATCCAGTTCACTGCCTATTTAGCCCCAGTGACGCCCTGGGGTTATGTCTATCAGCTCATACCCATTTACTCAAATAGCGTTTGCGAATGGCTAGCTAAAGAGTCTTCAGTTCTGACTGTTTTATTCCTATACATGCCTACAACAGCTTGGTAATACTGACCTTCGCATTTTGGCAGGGGCCAGCTAATGCTCTATCTATCTGCTAACATTAACAGGTGCTTGCTAATGCTACCCCTGCCTGGGCAAATTAGCAGAGGTGTGCTAAAATCACCTTTGGTAAATGTTTAGTAACGCTGTCTTTCTCTACAGCTGTCAAGGTCTTACCACACTCTCTTCTTCTGTCTGCCTGTCAGCTGTCAATTTTTCTTTGGTTTACCTCTAACTGACACAGGTCTTTAGATACGTGGAAGAAATGACAATTTTCAGAAGAAGGTTGTACAGTATGGTAACTCTATAGACTGCGTCCTTCGAATTCTACGAAGACCACGAAGGCTGGAAGAGAGTTGCTGTGAAATTGGATGCTATAGCCTTCAGATCCAGCAAGAGTGGCAGCCAATCACATCTTAACCTTAGCAAAAAGCAATGTTATTGGGCAAAGGTTGCTACCACAGTCGCGGTAGACAAGCCCAGTGTCAAGCAGTGAGTACATTTATTTTATTAGTATTCAAAAATATATTTTTCATTATTTTAATTTTGATACATTTCATTATTTATTTAATAATAAATAGATTGTAAAAAGATTGTATAATATTATATATTATTTATCAATTTTTATTTATTTATTATTACTTTTATTAAAGTAAGTTTATTAGTGTACGGGGCGATTTCTTAAAAAATATTTATTTCTATGCAATTGTCAAAAGATGTACAGCACACGCACTTTAAGCTTTTAGCATTTGTACCACTACATTTAAGAGTGTACTCTCTTGCTTCTGCTGCTACTGCCAAATCCCAGGATTCATCACGGCTTCGGTCCGCAATGAATCTTGGGATATGGTGGGCTGCGAAGGATACACCCGACCCATCCTTCAAAAACTGGGAGAAGAAGGACGCATTTGTGGGCTGCATCTGGAGGGGCCTCAGATTCGAACAGCCTCATCTTGTGACGTAATCGGTCTATGAATGCGTCCTAAGTAGGATGCGGCCTTCGAATTTGGACACAGCTTATACTGTATATTGTCCCGCTTACTGATATCTCCAGGTTTGGGGCTCTGAATCCTACCTCTGTGTGGGAGCATGTGGAGTTTGCATGTTCTTTCTATATTGTGAAGGTTTCCTTTAGATGTTCCACTTTCCTCCAATTTAGTTAGGCTAGCTTACTTCTGTAGTATGTGTGTGTTTGCCCTGTACTGATCTCTCATTTAGACTGCCCCTGTGCCCTGTACTGCCTGGCTCCAGGGCCTTAAATCTCCAGTCATTCCCATCTGATCCAAACACCATCAATAGATTTTAGGGTCTGTGGAGATGTTGTTTATGTTCTCGAATTTGCTGTATCTCCGGACACACTGACATTTACCACATTAAAGACTTCTTCCAATTGGTTGGTGTGTAAGTATCTTCTTTTAAATGTATTTATTTTTGCAGTCAATAAAAATTACGGGAAATTAAACACTGTCAAAAATGAATGAGATGAGTTTCATTGCGACTGATTGCGTGAGCCATCTTCTGTTACGATCAATACAATGACATGCTCAGTCTCTTTGAACAACATAAAGCTTTGAGCTGGTTATCGCCTCCTTCTGCCTCCTATCTGTGACCCACTGAGGGCTATGGAACAGTCACATGGATGGTGTTCAGATCCACATTCACACAGACCTGGTTTTGATTGGAAGTTTGACTGCGAGTAGGCGGACTTTGGCCCAAAACCCCCTGCGTGTCAGGGAAGGCAGGCTTTCTCCCAAAGGCCAACCCCCCCCCCCCCCCCCAGAAGCTGTAAATAATACTTTTATTAATGGCTCTTTACATTGCATCGATATGCTGATGCACTGGATGTGAAGCACCTTCTTAAATGGGCTTCTCGGCAGGCACTGGATAGGGGCCCCGCCTGCGTGAATTTCAGAAACGACGGCCGGTCCAATTTCAAGGGCAGCACTCCCCAATTAACCCTTTGGTATTCCCACCCCCTAGCTCCGCCTGTAGCTCTGATGTCTGGGAGGTAGCTGTCAGGCGATTGTGTTTGGCGGGGCTGTTTCAGCCTGTGGATACAGATCTGTGCAAAAGTCGTATGCAGTCAAAGAAAATGTTTAAAGCTATTTATCTGGGTAGTAAGTGTATATATGTTCAGAACAAAAAACACAACTTAGCAGACACAAGAAAACTAACTGGAATTTTGTCAATACCCCAAAGAGTCACTGATGTCTTTTTGGCAGAGTAGATCACCGATTCAGCACCCAAACCTCTCCTCAGGGGCACCTCAACCATTCCATGTGTTTGTTACATCTCACCATTAATAAATTAATTTGCTTATTTTTAAGTATTGATTAGCCAGAGAGGGTGTGCTAGTGGTCAAGTCAACAAATACTTGGGTGTATTGGATGGTAAGCGCAGAAACTTTGGCTCCTGAAACCATTTAGCCATCACAGACATAATATCATAGTTCTACAC
>JAODKL010000040.1:8269846-8290923 GCA_026780765.1 Petrocephalus schoutedeni | reverse complement strand
AGCATACCTACTGATGCTGTCCTATATAGTCTACTCTTGGGGAGGGGGGGGGGGGGGGGGGGGGGGGAAAAGGGGGGGGGGGGGGGGGGGGGGCAGGACTCCGTGTTGGGTAGGGGGACTTGGCCAATATTCCTGGTTGGGTAGTGATGTGCTGCCCCCTGATGTCAAGAAGCACCTGCCCTTGTGACCACGTGTCCTCCTGTGGATGACCTTGCAGGGATTTCGGTGGGGGGGGGGATATAGTACAATCCTGTAGCTGTTTGAATTCCCCTGGGGGGTGGGATGGAGGCATACTGCCTTGCCCGAGGTGTGCTATTCATGATCGGCGGGGGTGCTCCTTCCTATGAAGTTAATGTATGGTGCCCCCCCCCCCATGTTTTATTCATGCACTCTGGGGCCTCTGTGGAAAACTGCAATTCATGGCCATTTGAGTTTAATAGAAGGTTCCAGCTCTTTATACCTTTCATATAAAAAAGAGGGGAAAAAATTGTCCCGAAGACGTGGCACAGAGTCTGCTGCAGATAAACAGCGGTTAGCTGTCACTTAGTACCAGGGATGCAGCTGGGAAGCCTGGCCCCCTGACGAAAGCTTACCCTGAGCCCACACCAAGGGCGGGTTTGTAGTCACTGCTTGTTACCAACAGGGGGCCCCCAAATCTGAGGAAGCCCACTCAAATGCATGATTTGAATGACCCCCCACCCAGACACTTCTGGCCTTTTCCAGGGATCCCGACCATGTCTGGGCCCCCTGAATTATTCGGGTTTCCTCTCCTTTTACACTACCCCCTTTTCCTGCGAAAAAAGTCCTTTAAATGTGATTGCGTGTTTAGGCCTTTGTTTAGAGTTTAAGTTCACTAGGCAAATGAGTGAAGATTTTAAATGCATTCTTAGTTTTTGAGTGTCCTCTTTCCTTGTATATATGATGGCAAATTGAAACTCTATGCTGTTGTAAGTCCCAGCCAAGGCATGAGATGTACAATGAGATTAGAGATTGTAAAGATGATGACAGAGGCTGTCAGGGCCCATTTCACACGGACTGAAGCTGCTCTTCCTTTCATTCCCACGTCTCTCTGTTCTCCCCACACAAGTCTCCCTGAGAAACCCACCCCCATGCCTGATCCATCCTTCTCCGGTTGCCTGACATGCCAGAAGAGCAAACTTTCCTCGTGCGCACACGGGGTGCAAGTGTTGATCAGTCCTGAGATGCGACGCATGGCCCGCAGTTCCTACGCAATTTACTGGCAGAGCCAGACAGTCACTGCCGAGCATGAAATGTCTGCTTATTCTTTTACCCACTTATTTCAAAATGCCGCCTTCTCTCTCCTAAGATACCCAGTGGAGGCTGCTGGCTTGCCGTTGGCGTATGTCTGCTCTTTCAGTGATTTCCTGCCCTTCATTTTATGTATATTTTTGGTTGATGTAAGTACTGAGGAGGGGAATCCCTAAGGTTATTTTAATGGAAGTGATTGCCAATAGTTATCAACAGGAAATCTTCACAGCTATCTTGGTAAGATGGTTAACGTGTAACTAGCCAGCCTGTAGCTATTATAATGAATGTGACTGTAGAATCACTATATATAACTACATATTTGTTTCTTGAAGATCATGGAATCAAGCTTCAAACACCGTTTGCCAGTGTTTGCGGGGAATTCTATGTCCGACAGCCATGGGCTGCTTTACGTAAACAAGTAAAACAAGCTGCCTGCCAGCGAGCGAATAGAAAAACAGGAGTTACAAAACTGACCAATAACGACAGGCAGCTTAAAATAAACATTGTGTCTCCTTGTGCTCTGAAAAAAATACACATAAAATACTAACAATGGAGAAAGAAACTTTTACAATAAATTCAAATATAGGCAAACAAAATGCATTAATTTTTTAATGTTATAATTTATATAGACGGTGGTAGTAATTAAGTATTTGCTCTTTTGTGGGCAGCTACAGGTCTGCAAGCCCTGATTAATCAATTATTGCATTTTCATTGTGTTTTAAATGAAGTCATTTGCATTTTTAAGCAAGCTTGTGCATTTTTAAATGAAATTCTCCTTGGCAATATTGAACCCTTAAAAAATAGCACTCAGTAAGCCTCACACAGGCTCATTTGGGGTTGGGGTGCTGTCGGCAGTTGGGGGAGGGGTGTTTTCTTCAGAAGCAATTTCTACTCCGAAAGATCTGTCAAGCCATTTTTCTCCTGGGCACTAAGTTGGCTCACCTTCCTGCGAACATCTCACAGGAGTGACAGGCGGGGATAAACACCTCACAGCCTGGGAATGAAGCGGGAAAGCGGCCTCCTCACTGATGTTTTCTAAGAAGTAATGAGCCTCTCTTATAACCTGCTCTCCCTCAAACTAGGCCCCGCAGTGTCAGTAAGGCGCCGTCGACGTATCCTTCACGATTAGGGCTAATTTGCGCCTGGCATAGATGTTTCTTCCTTTTTGTGCTGGTTATTGAAAGAGTGCTCTTCATATTCTGCACCTCTGCACAGCAGACATCTTTGTAGTGAGCTGGAGACAGACGACCATCTGAAATTGTGCCAGGGGTGTCGGGATATAATGAGCCCTTGACCTCTGGAGACCATGGATGGCTTGAGAAAGGCTTTACCTGTAATGGTGTCTTGCCTCGCCGTCTCCTTTCCTTCCGTCTCTGGATCTGAGGCTTTGGTTCCCGCGGCCCGGCCTCCGTTGCGGTGAGCTCATTTGACTAGGCCGAGGTGCTGAATCCCGCGGAGGAGCCTGCGCCACGCTGGCAGAGATCACACTCCTGAGGTGTCACCAGGCTTTGGTCTCTCTTTCTCTGCCCTCATTCCCTTCATCCAATTACGCTGGAGTGTGGACCGAGGTGCGTGCCTCTGTGCTTAGCTGCTGCTGTTGGGTACCTTCTCAGCCAAACTGAAGGTCAGGACAATGAAATTTTCGAAAGACAGACGTTACCTCGTCCTTGTTGCAAGGGACCACTGAATATTAATAATCAAGATTTACCAAGGGTGGTCTCATGGGTCAAAGGGGAGGGCAAGTTCCCCAGAGGATTGCAAGTAAGCTGGAAAGCCGATTGTCTGCTCACATTGCTAATTTTCTGGTGCCGTAGCATGTGGCAGTCTGTTGTAGCAGCACCATTTGGTTTGTGTTGTCCCTTTGTCAGAATGTGTCTGTCTGTCTCTCTGTCTGTCTATTATCATCATCATCATCTATTCTATCATCGTTATGCTTGAGGACACGCATTCTCAAACGTTCGGAGTGATATATTGGGGTGTTACTCATTATCTTCAGGTTCTTCACTAACTTTCTGGCTTTTCCAAATGTGAAGTTCCAAGTCATGCTATATGTGGCGATCAGTGGCTAATAAGTGTGACTGTATTACTTATAGCGGCTGATTTTGCTGACATCATCCCTGCACTCTTCTTTGTGAATTTTATATGGTTTGCCTGCCCAGAGGGAGTTTGTGAGAACACATCCACAGAGGATTCCTTTCTACTTACTTACTATACGTTTTGGGTTTCCTCTTTGTTATGCCATCTGCTGAGTGCACTAAATCAGAGATGTAAATGGTTCTGTGCTTGTTTACTGGATCCACATTAGGATGGGCGCAGCACAGAAATGAGCAGAACCGACTATGAACAGAACAGCAGCGTGAGTAAATCCGTACTACTACTCCTATAGCCAAAGTGATGTTGACAGCTGGCTTTGTCTTGACTGTGGGGGTGTGTGTCCGCCCCCCTGTGGAAGAACTCCGGGGTGCCGCAGAAATTACCCCAGGAGCCGGTACTGGGGCAACTGAGGAACCTCAGACAGGAAACAGAGACGTTAAGGTAACCGCGCATTGGATGCGGCAGCTGCATGGAAGAATGCTCACGAGGCGATGGTGGCAGGCACACAGGAGCAGCCTGGGACCAGCTGCATTAATAAACAGCCGCCACATCAGCAGCATATTTATGGTGGCTCCCACACATGAATAATGCAGGCCTCGGCCCCCAAGAAGGCGCCACCGGGATGGCTAGCGTTAGAGGCAGGGCATTGGCGGCCTTCAGAGGCAACGCCAGCCCCGTTCCCTGCCACATCATAAATCCCACTTAATTTCAGAGGCAGGCCGGCCCAGTAGGAGCTAGGGCACTGCTTTTGGCTGAGCCTGGAATGCTAAGGGCTGCTGTACCGCTCCTGGATGGCTAGGATATACACGTGAACCGCAGCTGCTGTGCAAGTTCCACAAGTATGGCAGAAATTCCAAGGAACCTCCGAAATAATAATTAGGCATGTGTACCACTCAGGTGTAGCGATATTAATCAGAGATGTGTACCACTCAGGCATAAAGATATTAATCAAAGATGTGTACTATTCAGGTGTAGCGATATTAATCATTTAATCATATTAATCCCTGAATTGTAGAGAGATTGACCAGAGAGAGGTGAATCTCTCCCTGAGATGTAAAAATCTTAATCAGCAATGTTTACCATTCGGTCAAATACAGACATTTTGTGAATATCTCTTTCTCAGACATAGTGAAAATGCAAAGAGCTGTTAGGATTGCGATTGATATTACATATTTCTGAACCTGGAAAGCTATACACGCTGGCTTTTTTACCAATTGGGCATGATACTTAACCTGAACTCCAGTAAATTGTCCAGCTCCATGACTCAGTAATGTTAACAGAACCCAAATGAAAGCAATGAGCTTCTGTTGGCGTAATAATGCAAATGCGGCGCTCCTGGTATGGGGGCACGTTACAGGTTATTCTTGGGGTTCCACCACTGTAACCGCAGCTACGATGAGTTCACCATCGCGGTTTGTCGTCTTCGCCACACTGCAGCTTCCTTGCTTTATTGCCATGCTTATGGCAGTAAATGGCCATGTATGGAGCCTTCCGGCGAAACGGCTCGCTGATTACACAACCAGGGGTGCTCCGGCTGGCTCCGACACGGTGAGACCCATCAGCTTCCCGGTGTCTTTAATTGCAGTGTCGCCGTTTGGCCGGGGCTCGGTTAGAGCCTCACTCTAATGTCCCAGTGAGACCCATTACTGCCAGGGTCCGCTCTTTAATACCCCGCTGCTCCAAGCCCGGCGGGTCATTCCAGACTCTCATAATCTAACACGTCCTCGCCTTTCCCTGGGTCTCAGCCATTTACCCTATCATCTATTATAAAGGACGCCTTGGATAGAGAGTCTGGGGGAGGGTGGGAGTAAGGGGGTTCCTAGAGCTTGAATTAATTTACCTCAGCCATCTTTAAAAGGAATTAAATCAAAGTCAGGCCCGGATTGCAGCTTTATGTGGGACATGAGGCTTCTTCAGTCTGTAAAAGTGTAATAAAAACCGTTTGACAATGGCTGTTTGAAGCGTTTCCCAGTGTCCGCTACTATTTTTAAGCTTGACAGAGAGTTGTGTGTTTCAGCCCTGAGTGAAATCACTAATGGGCACTCACCGAGCATATTCTTACGGTGTCACTCGTTGGGGGGCGGGGGGGGGCGGATAATGCATCATGAATATTTAACTGGCGAATTTAAGTTATGAAAGCAAATGAAGCGCATGCGATAAGTTGCCGTCACAAGGCACTGGCGGCCTGCTCAGGAGCTTTGCATTAACTAACTCTTTTTAACTTATAAGTGGGGGGGGGGGGGTTATTACTGTGACAAAAGTGTTGAAATTTAGAAGCAGAAGCATCTTTAAAGGAAGTCGGACTAAAGTAAAAATCAACTCCTGTATGGAGTCCCGAGTGACAACAGCAATATGAAAGGCTGTATTACCGAACCCGAAATGCAGTCGTTCATGGTTAAAGGGAATTGTTTGTGTGTGTGTTTTAAGAGAACAGAGTGAGAGGAAGAAGAACAAGGGGTAAAATCCACCTTATGAAACTAAAGACTGAGCCCTTTCTGCTCAAGGTTCTAATGGAGGGTTAGGCTACTTAACTGTTTAATTGAAAATGAGCTGTAATGACCGAAATTGACTCCATAATTAAGCTATGCCGTATTCATTTTCAGGACAATGAAGGCTTACTCATGGCCATCTTAATTGTCCTAATTATCTGTCCTGTCGCTATAATGAGGGGTTACGGACGCTGGCGGATCTGCAGTAATGAGTCCCAGACAATTGACTTCCTAACCCTACAACCGTATCCTTGTGAATGCTACAGAACGTCAGAACGTGTTGTTACCCTCTCACAAAGGCACATCTTAAGAATAGCTATTTTTAAGTCAAAAGGATCTTAATGTGCTGGAGTGTGTGTGTGTGTGTGTGTCTGTGGAGCTCTCATGTTTCTTATGGATACTCTGGTTTCTTCTCACAGTCCTAAAAACCACCTGTTTAGATAAAGTGATGTGTCTAAATTGTCCGCAGTATGTTAGTGTTGGTGACCTGTACTGGACTGGCATCCCATCCAATGTCTATCCTGCCTAGTGCCCTGTGCATACTGGTAAAGGTGGTGAAAAGTGGTTGTGGTCGCTGGAGGGAAGGTGCTGGCAACAGTGTTTTGGTTTTCCTGTCTTCACTAAGGAATCTGTGTCACGAAGCTGAGGAACATATGACCACTGAGAGGCAAATGAGAAATCAGATTGCAGGGCCATCAAATGAGCATACGAGGTCCAGACCATCAGCTACTGGGTGTGTCATAGCAGGTGTGATATGGCAAAGGCCTCTGGGCTGGGAATGCAAGGGACTGGAGCACTAATTTGCCATTGTTGTTTTCCTGAACGAGATCCTAGGTCTGACACATATGGGATGCAGTCGCATTACGTTCTCGTCGAGTTTCAGAAACTTTCATGCTGGACCACGTGTTCCTCGGATGCTGGCAGATTTCGTATTTCCTCGTTAATATGTCAAACTAACCAGACTGTAACCCTCTTTCTGGTTTTCACTCTTTATGCCATTCTGGAAAGCTCTATCGCCAAGGGAGTTTAGTACTGCTCTCTTATGCATCACGTTCAGCTGGTGGCCAGGCTGAGAATGACTGGTTTTCCATATGGCATTGGAAAATGTGGCTTAATTAAATACAGTAATATGCCATTATAGTCCAGCTGAGTTGGGAAGCATGCAGGTTAGAACCAAAAGTCTCAAAATATCTAATTATCAAATACTTAGTAATAATTAATTGTACATGTACTGTCAGAAAAAAGTACCAATTTGTACCTTTGAGGGTACAATTCCTTGTCACTGGGGCTGTACCCTCAAGGCTCTTCCAGTCGTACTCTACAGATATAGGTAAAGAATTTTTTTAAGGTAAAGAATTTGACTCTGAGGAACACTTTTGTACCCTTGGGGGTACATTGAAGTTTGTACTTTGAGGGACAAAACTGTGGTGTATGGGTGTGCCCTGTGATGGGTCAGCACCCCATCCTGAGTTGTTCCCTGCCTTGCACTCATAGTCTCTGGGATAGGCTATGGACCCCACATGACTCAGAATAGGACAAGCAGTTACAGAGAATGGATGGATGGATGGATGGATGGATGGATACAAAACTGTACCAGGACTGTACCCCTTTTCTGACAGTATACAATGGCTTTCATTACATGTTTGTGCTTTTTAACAAATATTCCCATTCTGGGAAACTATAGTGTCAAATGTCTTTTTTGTGCAGTGTGTGCTATGGAATATTTGAAAATAAAAATTTTAATATACAGTCATGTGAAAAAGAGTACACACTCTTTCAGGATGTAATACAAATCATCTGGTCCTTAGCAGGTCTTAAGATTAAATACAACCCCAGAAGAACAGAAACACATGACATATCACACTGCTTCATTATGTATTTAGCAATAACTAAGTCTAAATGGTGAAGCAGTGTGTAGAATTGGCTCCATTGGAATTGAGAGTGTAAGTAGCAGACAAGGGCTGCTTATCAAATGCACTTGATTAATTGTACAATAATAATAATCAGCAAGTGTGACTACCTGTGTAGTATAAAAGCAGAGGTTTTGGCAGTTTGCTGATCTGGAGCATTCAGGTGTGTGTTAACACAATGCCAAGGAGGAAAGGCATCAGCAATTGTCTTAGAGAAGCGATATTGCTGCCCATCAGTCTGAAAAGGGTTAAAATGCCATTTCCAAATAATTTGAAGTCCATCATTCTACTGTGAGAATGATCATTCACAAGTGGAAGACATTCAAGACAGTTACCAATCTTCCCAGGAGTGGACTTCCTAGCAAATTCAGCCCAAGGTCAGACTGTGCAATGCTCAAAGAAATAGCAAAAAAAAAGAGCTACATCTCTGCAGGCCTCCATTAACATGTTAAATGTCAAAGGTCATGACAATATAATTAGAGAAAGACTGAATAATTATGCGTTCCATTATACCTCGGAGGTCGGAATCCGAGTTGGATACCGAGGTTTCGAGGCCGGAAGTGACGACATGCGCACTCCCATTTCTCGAAAATCTGAGATAAATCTCGCCACAGCCCAGAGTACACCGAGTTTCAGTTTCAAGATGGCTGCCCAGTGCAAAGACTGTAAGTGGTGCTGTGATATTTTACATTTTTAAGCACTTTAGTGCTGTTTGAGTCAACTTCGTAAGCTGTGTACACCGAACAGTGTTATTGTAGTCGATAGATGTTGCTATGGTGAATGGCATACGCTTGGAGCCGTTCATAGTCTGAAAGAGCTAGCACAAGATCCACTTTCTTGGAGGCTTCCATCTTGGATCCGAGTTCGGCAAGTGGAATGCATCCGACTCAGTTTTCCTCAAGTTTTTAGAGGATGTGACGTTGTCCCGAGTCCCGAGTTCCGACCTCCGAGGATAATGGAACGCACGATAAGTATGGCTTCTTTGGAAGGATTGCCAGGAGAAAGTCTCTTTCAAGAATCGAGGTGTTGCAATAGCCCAGTCAACCCGATTGAAATGCTGTGGCAGATCCTTAAGAGAGCTGTGCATAAGCAAATGCCTGTAAACCTCAATGAACTGAAGCAGCGTTGTAAAGAACAGTGGGACAAAATTCCTCCACAACGATATGAGAGACTGTTAAAATCATACAGAAAATTATTACTTCAAGTTAGTGCTGCTAGGTGGTTCTAGAAGTTATCGCATCATGGGCCATACATTGTTTTTCACACATGGCCATTTTAGAGTTATTAATTTTTGTTAAATAGATTCTGACACTGTGGAATCTGTCGTGTGCTGTTTGACACCTAGAACCATAGCACTGAAAGAGGGTGTACTTTCTTTTTCACCTGACTGTATATTCAGCCTATATTCAGTTTACCTAGTGAAAAATACTGTGTCATTTCAATTTTGATGTCTCCCTCCATGTCAGGTCCTCCCTTGAGCTGAGTCTTCATCCTTTCCATCTGTTTCCATGTTCTCCTCTTTGATCTCCAGCCAAATCATCCTTCCTTCTCAGCTGAAAGAGGCCTCCTCCGTAATAAGTCTCCATCCATGTTGCACTTACCTCAACGCTGTACTTTGGACCCATGTTAGCTCTCCCTCCATGTTGGGGCAGGGGTGTGAATCTGGAATCTGACTTGTGACACTTCATCTCGCCACTGCAGGACACGGAGATCCTCAACACGGCCGTGCTGACAGGACGGACAGTGGCCGTGCCCGTGAAGGTGGTGACAGTGGGCACGGATGGCAAGCTAACTGACGTGTCCGACGCCGTGAAGTGTCGCACGTTGGATGAGGATGTGGTCAAGGTGGGCGGAGCCTAGACACACATGCGCGCGCGTGCACACACACGCACATTCATTGTTCTTGCTGTGTGACCATGTGACAGATAAGCATGTGCCCTGTTTTATATGATATACTTTCAATTCCAGATCACCACCACCTTGACTAAAGCAATTACCAAAATTAGATTGGTAGTGTGAGAGAGAGAAGCAGTATTCATTTTTAATAATTCACACATCATGGATCTCCCAGTACATTTCATCAGCTCAGTGAAGAACAGAAATAAATTCTTATGAAGGCAACATTTCCACATTTCAATACATTTGTTATATAGTTTTTAAGGCAGGTTTATGTAGAATTGATGTGGTGCTTTAGCATTTGTGCTGACACCGAATGACACAAGCTACCTGTATTATATTCTATTTCAAATATATATATATATATTATATATATATATATATATATATATTTTGTAAAGTGCATACTTGACAAAAGTGGGGAGATTAATCAATTGATGATACGGTAAAGGTAATCCTAAACCTAGACATGATTAACCCAGAATTCGAAAGCAAACCTTTTAATTTTATTTGCTTAATTTTATTCATCTGAATATACTTGGAATAGTCAAATTGTATGTCAGCAGCTTAATATTATACAGATGCAGCCAAATCTATTGCTAACCTTTCACTGATCAAAAAATTAATCCAAATTTAATGTTGTAAGTAGGGCTGCAGCTGTCGATTATTTTAGTAATCGAGCGTTCTATAGAATATTCCAACGATTAATTGAGTAATCGGATAAGGAATACTTTTGTCTTATTAAAGTGCAATAGTAACTATTCAAAAGTGAAAAAAGCCAGATCTCTTAAAATGAATAATTCATTGGTTTTAATGGTTAAACTGCATACCATAATGGTAATATTTTAAGTAATTCAACATGGGTGAGACGGAATAATCTGATCTGTTGTTGCAGCTTGATCTGTACATTCTTCTTGCTACCCAATCTGTACATCCTTGTTGCTGCCTGATCTGTACAGCCTTGTTGCTGCCTGATCTGTAGAGCCTTGTTGCTACCCGATCCGTACAGCCTTGTTGCTGCCTGATCTGTACAGCCTTGTCGCTACCCGATCTGTACACCCTTATTGCTACCCGATCCGTACAGCCTTGTTGCTGCCTGATCTCTACAGCCTTATTGCTGCCTGATCTGTACAGCCTTGTTGCTGCCTGATCTGTACAGCCTTGTCACTACCCGATCTGTATAGCCTTGTTGCTGCCTGATCTGTACAGCTGAGCCACTCTGTTTCTTTCTACCGCTCTGCTAGACGTAATGCAGCATAAGCACACTATACGACAGTAATAATCCTCCGTGTGAAACATGGTGATCCCTGAGCAGTACATAGCTGTGTGGATTAAATGAAGCATCGAAGCAAAGAATTTGCATCCAGGATTTTTTGTAGAGTTATTCCAGTTACTCGATGAATCATTGCAGCCCTATTTGTAAGTAATTTTTTGTTAGTCCCCCATTCCTTAATCCATGTTCCATAGAGCAGGTACTTTACTTTAGGTTTCTAACTTAAGTTATTATTCTTTTAAATAATATTAAATGGCCAGGCAAATTTACTAGGGCCCCTTTGAAGTTAAAAAAATAATTGAAGTGTAGTGATATCTCAAGCAGTCTGCTTACTTTAATTGGTATCACAGATGACGTCAGTTTTATAATCAGCCACTCAGCCTATTTAGCACTCACTTGGCTCTTCTCTGACATTATGTGCATCACACTCACTATGGCGAAGAGAAGGAATGGAAAAGAGGAAGATAATGGCCAAGCATGACCAGGGTGAAGGTCACAAGGCCATCCCCCACATGCTCCTGTAACCATGGTTGCTAATGTTATCAAGAAGTTTAAGGTCAATGGGACTGTAGGCAACCTCCCTGGATGTGGCTGCAAGAGGAAAATTGATCCCAGATTGCAAGGGTGTAGGGACGTGGGCGCTAGAGAGGATGTTTACCCCCCAATATTTAATTTGAATTCATTCATTCTCCCAATACATAGACCATTGCATTTCTATTATTATTAAGGTGTGTCCCTCCCAATATGAAAATCTCGCACACTGTTGCCAGATTGAGCGGAAGGATTGTTGGAATGGTGGAGAAAGTACCAAAGGAAACTTCTAAACTGATCCAGACTGACCAGCAAGATAAAGTTACAGCAGTTTCTGTTTGAATGAAAGTGGGCTCAATTGTAAAAGACCCCAGGTCTGTTAGACATACACAAAGAGCCAACCCCACTGGACGGTGCAAAGATGCATGTTGACAAGCCACAGTCCATCTGGTTATGAAACATAATTAGAGCTTTTTGCTAAGTCACAGCTGTTCTTTATTCACAGAAGACAAAATGATGCTTTGAAAGAAAAGAACACCATTCCTACTGTCATGTGGTCGAGCCTCAGTGTATGGGGTTGCTCTGCTGCCTCTGGCACTGGGTACCTTGAATCTGTGCAGAGCAAAATGAAATCAGATGATCATCAAGTGAAACATACTTCCCAGTGTTAGAGAGCTCTGTCTCAGTCACAGGTCGTGGGGCCTCCAGCAGGATAATGACCCAAAATGCAACCCCATTTCCAAAATAGTTGGGACACTATGTAAAATGTAAATAAAAAAACAATGATTTACATATAATATAAACCCATATTTTATTGAATATAGAACAAAGACCACATATCAAATCTTTCAACTTGAGCAGCATGTTTTATGACAAATACATACTCAACTTGAATTTGATGTCAGCAGCACAATTCAAAAAAGTTGGGACAGGGGCATGTTTACCACTGTGTTGCATCACCTCTTCTTTTACCAACCCTCTGTAAATGCTTGGAAACTGAGGAGACCGTTTGCTGGAGTTTTGAAAGTGAAATGTTGTCCCATTCCTTTCTGATATAGGATTTCTACTGCTCAACAGTTTGGGGTCTCCTTTGTCGTATTTTTCGTTTCATGATGTGCCAGATGTTTCCAGTGGGTGACAGGTCTGGACTACAGACAGGCCAGTCTAGCACCCAGACTCTTCTACTATGGAGGCAGGCTGATGTAATACACACAGAATGCAGTTTGGCATCGTCTTGCTGAAATATACAAGGTCTTCTCTGAAAAAAAAGATGTTCTAGATCTAGATATGTTGCTCCAAAACCTGTATATATTGTTCAGCATTAATGGTGCCTTCCTAGATCTGCAAGCTACCCATGCCATGGGCACTAATGCACCCCCATAAGATAATTGATGTTGGCTTTGAGCTGACTTCTAATAACAAGCTGGATGATCCCTCTCCTTTTTAGCCCGAAAGGCCACGGCGTCCATGATATCCAAAAAGAATCAGAAATTTTGATTCGTTAGACCACATTTTGCCTCAGTCCATCTTTAATGAGCTCCCAGAGAATTCGGCGGCATTTCGGTTTATGCTTTGTATGGTTAGTTTCATCCTGCATTTGTGGATGCAGTGACAAACTCTGTTCACAGACAATGGTTTTTGGTGATTTCCACTATAGAATTGTGCCTTTTTTTAATGCAGGGCCGCCTGAAGACCCGAAGATCACATCTATCCAGTATTGGTTTTTGCCCTTGTCCCTTGTGTTCAGAGAGTTCTCTGGATTTTCCTGATGTTTTAATGATATCATGTACCTTACATGACAAAATTCTCAAATTCTTTGCAATATTACGTTGAGGAACATTATTCTTATATTGATGCAATATTTGCACATGCAGTCTTTCACAGAGTGGTGAATCTCTCCCCATCTTCACTGCACAGAGACAATGCCTCTCTGGGAAGGTCTTTTTATACCTACTGTAATCATCTTACTGACCTGTTGCCAGTTAACCTAATTATCTGTGAGATATTCAACAAGGTGTATTATTTTAGCATTACACAACTTTTCAATCTATGCCCATGTCCCAAGTTTTTTTAAACATGTTGCTGGTGTCAAATTCGAATGCGGTATATATTTGTCAGAAAACAATTTCTCAGTTTCAACGTTGGATATGTTGTCTTTGTTCTTTTTTCAACTAAATATGGGTTTATGTGAATTGCAGTTAATTGCATTCTGTTCTTACGTACATTTTACACAGTGTCTCAGCATTTTTGGAAATTAGGTTGTATCCATTTTTGCAGGCACCTGTAAAATTGTGTCCAGAGGTGGGCATTTCAGGTCCAAAAAGTAAAAATCCAGACCAGGGTCACATAGTACTCAGCTGGTTGGTTGAAACAAAATCCTGTTCAGGATTATTTACCTATAATTCAGTCTGTATTTTTTTGTTGTCAGCTGCAATCGTGTGGCCAAAAACAGCAGGCTTCATGTGTTTAGGTAGGAGCATAGACACTGCACATGAGATAGCTGGCATTGTACAAAGGGTGTCAGGAGCCCCGAGTGTCACCGAGGCGTCTGTGTTATTACCTTAATGTGCGTGTTATGCCGTTAAAAGCTCCAACTTTCTTTGCAGAATTGTCATGTTTTGTTTTCAGCAGCAAAGTTTGAGTCGGGCCCGACAGCTTTTAACTCGGATCTTCTCACGGCGTGCGTCCCTCTCGCGTGCAGATCTGTCATCTCACTGCTTACATGTGCAGCAGCATTGTGTGAGGTGCTACTGATATTCATTAGCAAAGCGCCCTTTCATCCTAAATCCTTTTTACGACATTTCCTTAAGGAAGTTTAATACACCAGTTCTAAACAAAGACTTTTTTCCCATGTTTATTGTTTTGTGTATGGAATTTTTTGTAAAATCACTTTAATTATTACGTTTAACTTATTTTAATTATGGGGCTATGAATGAGACAAATTGGTGTTTAGTATTTGTTGAAGGGATGCCTAGGCTATGCAATTTATACTAATACAAATAGCTTTTGGCCTCCTACTGTCATGAAATAAGCTTAAATTTACCTTATGAATAATTCAGATAAGGGGAATTCGGGGTGTGCTGGGGCAGCATGATGGCGTAGTCGCTAGCCTCTGGGACCACACCCCCCAGCCCCCCAACAATCCAGTCACATGCTGAGGGTAGGTGGAGGTGCAAACTTTTGTGGATGACATTTGGAATAATCCATGCTTCACCTTTATCGCACCACTGCAATCATTATTGCATTTCATTGTAAATATTCTCATTATTAATAATTGCATGTGCGGACTTGGACATAAAATCTTCAGGTATGATTTACATTACATTCTGTAAAAAAATATATATAGGCATGTCATAGTCATGTCTTAGAAAACAAATCTTTTCGGAAGTAGTGCCTAAACAATTTCAAGGTTTTACCCTGTAATTGCATATATGGTACATTTTTGGATAATACATTTCTTGAATGTGACAGAAATAGAATGTGAGTGGGGTGAGTGAAAGAAGTCTCACTAATGAGGCTCTTAGATGAATCTTAACTGCAGCACGACACTGGGGCATTCTTGAGTAAATATGTTAATAATTAACAATGATACCAATGATGATAACAGCAGGCAGTATTGATTATAATAATTGCTATTAAAGTTGGCTAGTGTTCTACCAGTTAATGCTGTGAATGAGTCGGATACTGACCCTGAAGTGCGTTTAATGCTAGAGCTGCATTCAGGGCAGAGGATTAGAAAATAAGAAGGCTTGTGTTGCACAACATATGATATCAAAATGCTTTGTGTCCAAGGGTTGAATCTTTCAAAGAAACTGTACCCAGGTCATCACAAGAATATTGTAATAAATACATGTCGGTTGAGGATGGGAGCTGGAAGAAGATGCATGTTGTCCTGGTTTCAAATAACATTTCTCTGCTGTTAATTTTACGAGGCGCTATGTTTATAAATTTGCTTGGAACATTACTGGCTGCTATATAGATGAGCAACAGGGACTGGATATAAATGTTTAATTGGTCATTTGAAATGATGGTTTATTTGCCTTTTGCATAAGTACAGTCCAGTGGAATGCTTATGTTTGCATATTTCTGTTCTTTGAGACATGCACACATTTATACTATATATACAGGTGAGTGCAGGGTCATGCCATTTATCTGGTGGCCCCGGGAGCGTTTCAGGGGATTAAGGCCCTTACTCAAGGGCTCAACAGAGATACAACAGTTATGCCAAGGGCCGGGGCTCGACAAGCAGCCCTCCAGTGACAGGCATAGAGGCCTGACCCTCACTGCCCTCCTAAAGTGTTGCCATGCACTAAAGAAGTCTGATCCTTTTGAGGATCATTTTAGTTCAAGTATACCAGATTCCACATATTGCTAATAAACCTGCAAGACTGCCAACACATTTCAATTGTAACATTACATCAACACTAATTTTAGATAATTTAAGTTTTTTAATTGCTTTGATAAATAACAATTGTTCACCAGCAATTAAATAAAATCCCTATATACACAGATATACACCACTTAAAGTGACTTCAACTGAAACTTACTGCATCCTCAGAAAATGTAATGTCTAACTGGTCTGCATAGAAAGAAGAAAATAACAAAAAACAGGAATAGCATTTTTATTTGTATGCTGTAATTTGTTCATGGATTGAAAATGATTTTTTGTATAGAGAAAGAAAAGGAATTAGGTGCTATTTTTTACACAGACTGTCTGCACATAATAGAGAATTGACTTGTGCTGTATTAAACGCTGCACATAACTTACAGGTTTTATTGACTCAAGGGGGTGTCATCCATCAAATTTAGCTTTGGCATTGCTCCCCTGTATATTTCAGTTTGAATGGTAAAGGCACCTATAATATTGTAATAACATTACAACTTACAGTGGTACCTGTGTACCTAATATTACTTATAAAGGAACGTATGCAGTTTCACAGAGTTTTGAATGTATTCAGAATGTTTCTGCCTTGTGCTGATCATAATACCTTCACGCTCATGGGAGTTTTACTTAGGCAATAATTTCCTGAGGGCAGAACAAAAAAATGATTGGTTCAGCGAAATAATCAATCAGGTCTTGTCAGATGTCAGACCAACCAATAAGATGTTTTGGTAATGCTTCCTCTAGTCTAGGCGCTTGGACCCGCCTCCTGTACAATCTGATTGGTGATCACTCTGAATCAGTCATTTTCTGTTCTGCCCTCAGAACATGTTTGTGTAAGTAAAACTCCAACAAGCTACTTGTGCGGCATC
The DNA here is from genome assembly GCA_026780765.1 of Petrocephalus schoutedeni. Taxonomy (NCBI): domain Eukaryota; kingdom Metazoa; phylum Chordata; class Actinopteri; order Osteoglossiformes; family Mormyridae; genus Petrocephalus; species Petrocephalus schoutedeni. The sequence goes on along the minus strand of JAODKL010000040.1, from coordinate 8,274,208 downwards.
TGTAAGGCCGACAAAAGAGAAGAGAGATGGTAAATTGTTGCCATTTAAGTTAGTGGTCAAATGCATAATCCATGTTTTATATCTGTTTCAGAGTTATATACATACACAGTTATACTCTGTACAACGTGCAGTGAAACGCATTATTGCCTATATTATGGCTGTAGACAGAAGCTCTTCTTCAGCCTTTCTGGTATGATATTGCTTCTGCAGCAGCTGTACAGTAACACCCTCATAAGGTCTGTGAGGTTTCCCAGGATTGGCACTATGGACACTGAACAGGAATCACTTTTATACAGTATATATATATATATGGTTATACTGGGCACGGTGTCTCAGTGAGTAGGAATGTCTCCTGACACCTTCATTTTTTTATAGGTTTGTATATGCCATGTGCCGGCTCTCCAGTCATTTTTGTGGGTTTCATTTGGGTGCTCTGCTCCTGGAGTCCGAACACTTGCTCTTTGGGTGGACTGAGCTATTGCTGCAGTTTGTGTGTGCATGAGGATCCTGCCATGGCCTGCCCCATGCACCCTCCCTGGGAGTAACTTCAGGTCACCCGGAACCTGAACCAACATGATAAGTGGCTGTCTCAGTCCTAAGCCATGCATTTAGCTGAATTGGGATCTCTAAGTTGTGTGTGTGTGTCCTGCAATGGACTAGCATCCATTCCAAGGTGTTCTTCTTTTGTTGTGTCCTGTGCTGCCTGGGATGGCCTCCAGGCTCCCCACACTCGTTTGCTGGGTATGCAGTTCGATGGTTAGATGGATGGATGGAATGATGGATGGAAGGATGAAGGATAGTTGGTAGTGTCCATGAATCTGTCACATCGTTCTGGGTACAACTTCGGTGTCCCATAATGCGACTGATAAACTAGTAGATTGCATTTCACATTTATATCGGCAATATACATGCTCATAAGAATGTTTATATGGTACAGTTATGTATATACAGCACCACGTGGTAATATACAAGAATTTTAATACATATATTTATTTTAAAAAGGTCTGCAATTGTAAAAACTGCTATCACTTTGTCAGTGATAACATTTCCAGTTTATGCAGCCATGGTCTTCGCATGTAGCAAATGTAATCTACAAAAATATCTGATGGAGGTGGAATTTACCAGGCCTACCAATGACTCAGGGTGCTTGGTGCATCTGTGGGTAAAGTCCAGCAATTTCTATAAGTTGTACAAACTCGGAATGAGAATGGACAAACAGGTCTGAACCAGACTGAATATATTTGTTTTTTTCCAATGCAGCCAGGACCTGGGCAGCAGTGAGGTAATAGTGACAGGGCATAGTACCTTTGCTTAGAAGCTAAAGCTACAAACACAGGCCACAACATCAGAACATTGTCAGATAAAAGCAGCAATAGCAAATTGCAGGCTGCAAACATTCTACATTTCGGACAGAGACTCTGTGAAACAGCACTTCTTACCTGGTGCCCTTTGAGGCTGTTTTTTTTTTCGCTCATGCAGTCTTAACTTCAAGCCACCCATTTAATAAACATAGCTGTGTGGAGCACCCTTCTGTGCAGCTCTCACTGACCCTGAGACGTTAATGGCAATCTCTGATGCTCAAAGATCAGTACATGTGAAATGAAGCTTTATATGCCATTTGTACAAGGACATTGGTATGCTTCTTCTTGCATATCCTGTCTTGCTCCTTTGAGACATAAACACACATAGAGTGTACACTTTATATAGCCGATACCAAAGCTTGGGGTCAGAGCACAGGGACAGGCTATTTATCCAGCATTCCTGGGGCATTTTGGGAGGTTAAGGATCTTGCCGATGGGTCCAGTGCAGATGTGATTATTCTGGCTTGATCCGATGACCTTAAGATCACAGGCACGGAGGCCTAACTCTGAGCCTCACACAAATGATCGTATTGGAAACAAGCACTTTCTGTTGTGTCTTGGTGCAGCTCTGCAAAGGAAAAGCCATAATAGAGGCTTGTAGAAGCTATCGCACAGACGTAGTTGCAGCCCACAGATCCGAAAGTATCCTAGGTATTTTGCATATGTTTCAGCTCCCTGCAATGACCTGGCACTTCTTGGGCCTCTGACATCCTACACAACCCCGAATTAGCTGTGAGATACGCTGACCTGATTGAATAAGCACTTATTGAGAACGGAACTGAATTAGTGCTGGCAGGTAATATAAATAATCAGATCTTTAGCATGACGTTCTACTTATACAGCACATTTTTTTGGGGCAGGGGGTTGACAATAAGATAGAGCTTGTCCCTTCTAGGAGAACAGCCTGGCGATGATGCTGTGCTCAGCACAAATGGGGCCTGTCTCTCTTATCCCAGTGTGAATGAAAAGTAACATGGCACAGGTGCATTTGTCTGAGTGCCCATTTTAAATTAAGAACCTGATGTAAGCATTACACTATTTTTAGTGTGTGTATTTTAAAATGTCTAGCTAAAGGGGCCAACAAAAAGTAAATAATAAGGAAGAGTAGTGGAGATCCGGTTAGTGCTGACAGCCTCGCTGGAGTTCTCCTGCTGTTCCTCTTGTCCCGTTTAAACAAAGCGGGAGAGTCTGGCCCCCATCACTCAGGACATAATTAAGATGGCCAGCTGGCCGGGCGGCCCGCGTCGGCGTTGGTGACAGTGCCACACAAGTGGCTTTTTCTGCTTGCTTCTAGGTTTAATTATCCGCTGCACACCTCAGCAGGCCGGGGACCTCTTGAAGAAGAGGAAGCTCCTCAGAGGGATGTCTCCAAGCTGTCAGCTACATCGCATAGCAAAGCCGGCTCCGCCAGCCCTGGGCCGCGGCGGTCATTCTTGGCGGCTTGTCCTCCCTGTTAGCGGCCGGACAGCTGCAGGCCCGATCCAATGCCTGTGGGACCCGGGGCATTAATGGGATGGTGTCAAGCCTGAGCGTGTCTCCCCAACCCATCCGTCAGGCCATTTCCTACACCAATTCAGCGTGGGTGTTTATGGAGGGGCACTGTGCCGGCCACATGGTCTTCTCGGTGTCCGTCATGTGTTAAATTACATTGCTGCTGGACAGGGCTATGCACTTGTGCCCTTTCATTATCTCTGCGAAGTGGGTTGCTAGAACTTTCTTGTGATGGTGGTAACTGAACTTGAAGGGGCCACCTCAAATGTAGGAGGCCCTGCCTGCTTTTTGGGATGAACTTCACCCTTTAAAAGGACCCTTTGGAGCATGGGAAAAGGCCCATACATAAAGATACATAAATTCATACATACATCTTCCAAATGTTTTTCTACTGTTCTGTCACAACAAATTTCACCACACAAACACATTACTGCAATTCGTTCTCATAAATACAAAAGATGTGTCCACTGTTGACGCACATCAAAACTAAACCAAGTTTGAAAATCTTTATTGGCCATGTGCAGCAACACATGCATTGGAATGCTTGTTTGCTCAGCCACACTCGGTTACAAAAGTCTAAAGATTGCAAAACAATACAAGGCAGTGTAAATACAGAAAGTCCAAAACAGTATGTTTGTCTGTTTTTTTGCATTTGACTGTGAATTACTTATCATATTGAATGACTTTTATTGCATATTATTGCCACATCTCTGATGAATGCATCTGATTGGTTGACAGTCTCTCTCTCTCCTGGGTATGTGCTGTATCCTGTACTTTACAGAGCACTCACTGTACCTTAGGGGTGTCATTACTGGGAATGTGCCTCACCAGCGCTTTCCTTGCACTGGGTGCTTTCATTCCCCTCCTGGGATTGTAGGTTTCTGCCCTTCCAGAACCAGTACCCCACCACCACCCTTTACTCTGGACCCCCGTGCCATATATCCACCCTCAGGCTTTTTCCATGCACTCACACACATTAGTCCCAGCATGGCCTCAATATGTACAGCACTCCAGCGGAGATGCTGTGGTGGGGCACGGAGGTGCCGGCTGTGGGATGTTGTGGCGGGGCACCGAGATGCCGGCCGCGGGATACTGTGGTAGGGTACCGAGATGCCGGCTGCGGGATACTGTGGTAGGGTACCGAGATGCCGGCCACGGGATACTATAGAGGGGCACAGAGGTGCCGGCCACAGGATACTGTGGCGGGGCACTGAGATGCCGGCCACGGGATACTGTGGCGCAGGATGTGGGATGTGGCGCGGGATGGGCACCAAGATGCCGGCCGCAAGGATACTGTGGCGGGGCACAGAGATGCCGGCCGCGGGATACTGTGGCTGGGCACAGCGGTGTCGGCCGCGGGATGCTGTGGAAGGGCACTGAGATGCCGGCCGCGGGATGCTGTGGCGGGGCACCGAGATGCCAGCCGCGGGATGCTGTGGAAGGGCACAGAGATGCCGGCCGCGGGATGCTGTGGAAGGGCACTGAGATGCCGGCCGCGGGATACTGTGGA
>JAODKL010000040.1:8234355-8247457 GCA_026780765.1 Petrocephalus schoutedeni | reverse complement strand
ATCATGGATGTGCAGCCGACAAATCTGCAGCAACTGCGTGATGCTATCATGTCAATATGGACCAATATCTCTGAGGAGTGTTTCCAGTACCTTGTTGAATCTATGCCATGAAGGATTAAGGCAGTTCTGAAGGCAAAAGGGAGTCCAACCCAGTACTAGCAAGGTGTGCCTAATAAAGTGGCCGGTGAGTATGTATATATGAGGGGTTCCTGTGCAGCCACTCAAACTCCGGGAACAGAGCATGGGAGGGGTCCTATAGAATCCTTCACGCTGTCCTCAGAGTCTGCTGCTCACACAGGGATGAAAGTGCCCTAACCGGGAGTAAGCTTGTTGAAAGAGCAATGGAGTGTATGTATCACCAATAAGCTGTGGCTGATATTTCAAAATATTATTTTGTATGCATAGTTTTGTTTGTTAAGAATTATACTGGTTGCACTTATGCCAAGAGAATGGTTATTAAGCTAGTATAATTAAGTTTCCCCTTGTGAATTAACTCAGGTTAACATTGATGCTGCTCCTATGCTGTTGGGTGTCATGTTGTGAGACAAGTAATTGTCAACACGTCCCTCTCTCGTGACTCATATTGTAGTTCTTGGAATCCCGCTGAAATCCGTACTAGTCATCTGCACTTTTCTGATCCTCTGCAGCACCTCGTTTGGAGAAAACGGAGGTGCATTTTTTACTTCATAAGGAAGTGCATCGAAGTGCTGGCCTTTCGCACTTGTCGTGCAAAGCTCTCGTGCGCAGCAGCGGCTCTCGCAGTGCTGACAGGTGTCGTCGAGACCTCCAGCAGATGGTGGCATACAAAAGCGTGCAAAGGATTTAAGAAATGGATAGTCCACACGGCCGATGCAGCTGGGGAGCAGCAATACAGGAGCCACATGCCGCGTGACCTTTGTGCCCGCGTGACCTTCCTGCCCGCGTGACCTTCCTGCCCGCGTGACCTGTGCTTTTGCCTGATCCTCTCATTGGCATTGTCACAGACCTAATCACTGCTGGCATTTCGTAGGGGGGTAAGAGTATCACCATATAATGTGCCAAATTTCCCAACCCAAAAACTGGAAACCATCTGAGTATACATTCAGCTTGCCTAAGGCGCCCGTCTCTTTAAGATCACATAATGAACTTCCTGACAGACACACTGGTAACACCCCAGACATTAAGGGAGAAATGCCCAAGTGGTGGCAGGGTCGGTCATTGGCGGGGAGCTACCACCCCAAGGTGTAGGTTGACATCCTCTTATTCCTTGATGCGGTACCACTGGTTTCACGTCCTTACCTGCCAACAGCTGCCTCTCTTTGCCGCCCTAGTCACCAGTTAATATTTATTTATTCATATTCACTTTGCTTAAGCAAAGGATATCATAACCGAAGCAATTCAGATTTCATGACAATCTCACTGAAGCTTTCAGCACCAATGAGGTTAACAGTTCATAGCGACTACGTGGCCCAGTGCTCCCAGTTTCCATTCATGTTGTGTGACCCGTTGTATTGTGCGTAAGAGTGTAGGAGATCTTAAGTAAGAGTATGAGAGAGTATGGCGGGAGTTCACCACCCCTCCCCCCCCCCCCAGAATGCACAGGGAATGAGTGTCCATAGGGAGTTGTTAGCAAGGCTGCACAGTAACTAGGTCTGCATTAAAGCAGGTGAGTGATTAGGAGTGACAGGCCATGCAGGGTCATGGGATGGGGCCCAAATCCTTCCAAGGTTCATTTTTCCATTAACATACTGCAGCAAGTTTGTAGTGGATCCCCTGCCCAGCGGTGAGTTATGGTGGCCGTGTGCGTGCGTCAGATGAAGGGAAAGTGGCAGGGAAGGAGCGCGGAAGAGACAGCACACACTCTTCATCCCGGATACGGAGGAGCTAATCAGCCCGTTCGAGACCCCTACACTCACTCAGACAGGAAAACAAACCCCCGCTCGTGAATCGATGGCACGTAACGCCGGCGAGTGGGCAGGACGGCGGTGACAAACGGGCCCGAGGGGTGACGAAACAGACAGTAGCGAGGACTTATCTAAATTAACATCGGCCGGCGGGACGAGGGATAAGCCGGCCTCTGCCTGGTAATTAGCAACGTTTGACTTTTCAATTATTCTTCCATGTGTGTCTGTGGCCTTTCTTGGTTCTACGTTTTCTTTTTGTTTTAATGAGCATGAATCCAGCAGCATGCTGCAGGGGTCCTGAGGAAGGGCAGGGCCCGCCAGTGCCTGAAGTGTGAAACACAGGTGCCAGTCATCCCCTCGTTATTCAGCACCGGCAGATTATTAGAGGTGCTGGTACGCAAAGAAATGTTCTCAGTACCCCGAAGAGAAGCCCAATGAGGTGCCGTTACTGTGTACCAGTTAGTACTGGCCAACTCCAAGCACTGGCTTCCACCCGAAGACACAAGATGCACAGGAAATAAGCAGATAGGGGAAGTTTCAAACACAATGTACTATATACATATCTCCATCTAACCGCTTATCTTGGTTGAGGTCTCGGAGGCCCATACACCCAGTCCAGGATATCAGTCCACCGCAGGGTACATACATGCACACTCGCAACAATCATACTCTAGGGACAATTCAGAGATGCCATTTAATGCAACAGAGAAAGAGAGAGAGTATATGGAGGAAACACCAGACATGGGGAGATGATACCCACTCCACTCGCTCAACCGGGGAAGACAAGAGGAGTATATAGACATTAATGCTCCAGATTTGTATTCCTTAAATATCAACCTGTACTGAAAAAGTGTACACTGTGGAGCCTCTGAAGACAGCAGTGTTACCAGGATACCATCCAGGTTTTTCTTCTTCTGACCACATCTGAAGATAAATAGCTTTGTAGCCTGTAAAGACTAAATAGCTGAAGGAACCATGGTAACTATTACTTGGGTAACGGGCTCTCTGTAAAAACAAATAATAATAATAATAAAAAATAAAGTTAATGTTACCTTTTTGACAGTCCTGCTTAAGGCTCCCCATTAGGCAAATCTCTTCCGGAAGCTTCGCCGAGTTCAAGGCCGAGTCTCCAGGTCGCCTCTGCGGCCCCCATTTATAAGCACAAGTCAGCCTGAAAATCGGCATTAATGTGAGAGACTGGCGGTCATGCTGCAGCGGTCAGGCCAGACGCTCGGAGCGCGGCTCGGACCATGAGCGCCCGTCACATGGCCGCCAGATGCCCTGCGGGGACCTAATCGACACAGGGGCACCCCACTGCCGCCTTCTTCATGGATGAGCCACTGCCATCTGAAGCAGGACGCCAGGAGATCAAAGTCAAGCTGGAATCCACAACTGGTGGGGGTGGGTCACAGTTTTGAGAGCCGTGTGAATCACTGTTATTTCCTGAAGATGCAACTTAGAGTAATGGACAGGGGTTTGAGATCACAGGTGAATTCCCTTCATCTAAAATGTTCATCCATGATGTTTTATGGTGGGACTGGCCTGTAGGACTGTTTGCCAGCTACACCTCCGGCCTCTTGGACCATTAGCTAGCTATACCTCCGGCCTACATATTATGATTGTAGTGCCATTGTCTAGGGTGAGGGCCTATCAGATGTTTATCAGGCTTGTTATATCCAAGCATCATCATTAAAAGCATGGTTAAATTACCACACTTGTGACAGAAAGATTGCAGGTTAAAATCTCAGGAATACAAAGCATCAAAGATATTAAAGGCATGAATTGCATTTTAATAGAAAAGGATGATACAAATGTCAATCACTCTACAGCAAGGTTATCTCAGAAGCATCGCAGAACATTAATGCCACTGCAAATTACAGACAGGGAGCATTTATGGGCATGGCTGTCACAAGGATGTAAATGTGGACGGTCTGAAAGACGCACTTGCAAAATCTCTGGAAGGCTTCTGCTGGAGATCCCTCCATTTGACGGTTAAGGTAAGAGCCAGACATGCCCCACTGCTCAGAGGCATGATCAGAACAGCCACACTGGGCTCCTGTAACAAGGCTCTGAGCTTCTGTAAACTGTGGAAGACATGGAGGCTTCAGTGGTTACCTGAGAATCACAGTAACTGGAGACTCTGCTCCAACTGCCGTCTGCATAAAAATGGGCTTTTCAGCTTAGCAAGTACATGCTAATTCAGCACAGATTAACAGCCACACCTGCTCAGGTAAAAATAAGGTTACTGTCAAACGCTGTGTCCTGTAGTGCTCCGCATTTAATGTCAAGCACCGTGGTGGTGCCATAACCCACTAAGTGCTAAGCTTCTAAAGTGACGTCAAAACAGAGGATGTGCTTCTGATCAAGGGGGTGTGGGTAAATCAGAGCACACTCTCCACACTGTCACTGGTCAAATGCAAACGCCCCACAACAAAGTCTATATTGCAATCAAAGTGTCAACACCTTTAATAAAAGATGCATAAAAGTGTGGGACAATCCTTTGGGTCGCACTACAGATCACGAGCTAAAGTGCCAAAGGATGAAGATGTAATGAGTTTACAACTCGATAGACCTATTCCTACTGACAACCAATTATGACTCATACGATACTGATGATGACTGTCGATGACTGTCAATGACAAGGGAAAATTTTAACGACAAATTCCATCATTAATATGTCCTTGTGTTAGACCATTATCTGCTTTCAGAATTATAAATTTTAACCTTCAAATTACTGTTTTTTTTATTTTGCTATTAATGTTTGCATTTTAAATACTGAATCCAGACCGGGCTTTTTAAACGGATAATTAATCCTTTACAAAGTGCAGGTGTCTCTGTTGTAAACAGTGTGATTATCACTATGGTGACACGTTCATTTGCTACAGCCCTGAACCCAGGTGCATGAGAAGCTGCCAGGCAGGTGCAGGTAGGAGCTGAAGAAATGGAAAGCTGTCCAGCAGATCAGAGCCACGCGATCCGACGTCTTTCAAGGCAGCTCGATTAGAATGGAAGGGCAGTGACATACACAAAATCTCACGTATGCAAAAACTGTACAAAAAAGAAGCCAATAGGGTAGTACCTACTTTCCTGAACACACTCTGTATAAGCCACTAGTATCATAAAATAAAACCTATTCCCTTAAATAAATCATATATATATACACAAAACATTTCCTTACACAAAAAGTTGTGGGTATTCCATATAAACCGTCATCTACATTACTTACATAAGATATGTGCTATTAGGCTGCTTTAATTGTGTTAACAGAGAAAGGAAGCAAACTTAAGTGTATTAGTTGTAGAGAAGTACAATGAACCCTTCATATTGCAGTGCTTATTTATCAGAGGATACAAGGGACGCACAAGTGCATAACATCTACCAGAGGAGTGGCCTAGTCCACTGCAATCATAACACAGTCTACATTAATATGAGAAAACCCAGGACCCATATTCTTAAATAATACATATAAATATAAAAATCTCATTAAAAAATACATCATGTGCAATAATATTATAGACGCCTCCACTCCAAGAATTAATATGGTAAAACGAGTTTTTTTAAAATTCTGTAATTCATTAAAAGCCAAGACTGAATTTAGGGGAGTCATCTGAAAATGAGGTATTCATGCTCGTAATATGTATAATATTCAAGAACACAAATCACACTGATCTCATATATGCTCTCAGGATAAATAGCCACACCTTAGTCATAGATTCTGGTGTCACACACTGAAGCAAGACTGCAGGAGAAGCTTAAAAGAAACAGAAACAGGAGTATCCATGACCCCCCAACCCCCCCCCCACCCCCCAAAAAAAAAAAGGGGGGGGGGGGAAGAAAAAGCAGAGTGGAAGTCTGGTGCGAGAGGGAGATGATTGGCTGGATCAGGAGGGCGTGGCTGCTCCGTGCCTCAGGCTTCCGGAACGAGCCCTCTGCTGCTCGTACCTCACAGACACGATGAGGAAGAGGAGCAGAGTCGCTCCCTGGATGCCAGCCAGCAGGAAGAAATAGTAATGCAGCGAGCAGTCGTTGATGTTGCCTGGGGAAGAAGAGAGGAGAGGGTAAGCGATGGGGGCTGTTCTGTGACAGACAGCAGCTTGGGCCAATGATGTCGGTGCGATGCCAGGCCTGAGAAATGGAGGCTTAACTTTACAGAAAGCTATTTGGGAATTTACTAACAGAAACACTTATAGACACTTCAAGCCCCCTAACATCTTGAGAGCCATGATGGATTAAGGAGTCACCTCTCATTTATTTTATGTCAGAGTGGCAGTGAGTTCCATATGACATCCTCCTCTAAAGCCTCAAAAAAGGGATGGTCATCCCAGCGACAAAGCCACCTTTGTCATGCTTATGGACAACTAAAAAAAAAAAAACAATAATTAAAAAATTGCACCAGTGAAGCAATAGAGCGAGAAATCCCTCAGTGCGTAATTTGATCCCCAACAAGAGAGGCCTTCATTAGACTTGCCCTGAACACGATTTAAAGCGGCTGGCGCTGAAGCTCCCGCCATAAGATGCCAGGGACGCAGAGAGCTGCGGCTGGATGTGTCAGTGCGCTCGCATGCCACGGCCCTCGGAACCGGAGCCACAGTGCGGCTTAGGAGCAGGCCAGCTGCTCCGGCACTCAGCCTAACGCCGCGTTTACACTCAGCTTTACTGAACGAAAGTTTAGGAACAGATTTGCGGCTCCATCGCTCAGCTGTCGCCGCGTTTACTCTCCGTTTTACTGAAGAGGAGTTTAGGAGCAGGCCGGCCGCTCCATCACAGAGCTGACGCCGCCTCTTACTGAAGGGCTCCGTCTAGAAAGCAGAGGGACTCATCACACCTTAAAGTAGGACAGGGAAGCAGGAGCACTTGTTTGCAGATGCAGTAGAAGCCTTCAAATTGACGAGAAGCTCCAGAAGCACATTGTCAACAAGGCCTGTCTATTAAAGCCCACTCAGGGGATTAGCAGGCCTGTGTGCCACATACGGGGAGGGGGGGGGGGCCTTTGGTGTAATTGGCAATCCCCGGAGATGGAACAGAATTGCCCGGCTGGTGCGAAGGGGATCAAAAACTCTCAATTGCTAATTATGCCTTTTCTAATTCCTAATTATAACTAATCACCACAGGAGTGACAACTCAGGATGGACCCTCTACTAATCACACCCTCCCAGCCCGCCCAGTCTGAGCTACCTGGGGACTGTGCCACATGAGCACATCCCGGTGAGCATCACAGCCAAGGTAGAGACCGTCCCCAAGACCCATACTAGCACTGTCCAGGCAGGAACTGAACATTTTATATCAGCCCAGGCACTGTATTCCACAAGCTCCCTCCAGCAGATCAGGGAACTACTTGTGTTCTTATGATGATAGGGGCCACTGACTGGTCACCAGATTTAACCATCCCCCCCGCAAAACAAAACGTAACATTTCCTCCTTATTAATGTAGCGAGCAGCTCAAATGGGTGTTGCCTTCGAGACTGCTTTCCCATTCAATCTTCGGCCTCAGAGATGTCAGTAAAAAACGCGTAGAATCCCGCAGCGGAACATGAATGCTCACAAGGAGGTGCCCCGGGAACTGAGGGACCACGGGACCGAGACAAACCCTTGACGTAACAAAGCACTTTCCAGGAGTCACTAATACCCCCACAGGGTAAGCCAACACTAAAACGCATAGCCAATAAACCTTAATGCCACGCCACTGGCCCAGTGCTTGTAAGCTAATTTGATTCAGTGTAAAGCCAGCCTGGAATGATATCTGGACATTCTGCAATACAATGCACTCTGGAAGCGAGGAACGTGCATCTACATAATCCAGCGGCTGCTGTCCGCGTCAGGCACGCACGCTACAGAGCCGCGGTAATTACCTCCTCAATAAAGCCATATTCTGCAGAGCAACTCCACAGCTCGCAGCTTCCTCGGCAAAGAAAAGCAAAAACAGCCACGAAGCCCCTAGAGAAACACACATATATATATTTATATAGGTCTCTCTGAGAGACAAACCTGTTTTATCGGACTGCAGCAGAGAGGAGTTTTCGTTTTCAAAACGTCCACATGGGTCTGGTCCCCGGAGGGACACTGGAGGCCTGAGTTGCAGCAGCTATACTGTTGACGCAACAACCCATGACCGGGTCAAAGGTCACCGCGGGTGCTCTGTTAGCCATGTGGGCCAGGGACGGCGATGTGGAGGCTGTTACTATCCTACAGACTTCTTGTGAAAACCGTAAGGAGTGATAGGTGGTGAGAAACACACCCTCTGGACTGGAAAGGTGTCACAGGACAACTGCTTATGGATCCAACAAGTTTATTACACTGTGACAGCTGGATCTTGTCTGTACAGAAATCCCACCATAACATCAAGCATGCCGGCAAAGAAAAATATGAGCTTATTAAACTGCCAAAAAATAATAATGATAATGATAAAAATGACAAGGGAAGTAGCTGTTGAGTTGGGAAGAAAATGGATGGGATGGATGGATATCAGGTGCTCATATGTTTTTACTGCTGCTGCTTATAAATGAATAATAATAAGAAGGTTCTCTCTGGAGTCTGTTTGGGAGGCTGCTTGTGCGCTGTGAAACGTGCTCCTTACAGACACGCATCAAATGCGGCGCGGGCTCACGCCGCAGCAGGTGTGCGCTCCCCCGGGGCACCGGCACGCCACGTGCCGAGGGGCCCCATTAACATGCACCCGAAAACATTTTAACCCGTTTCCCAACACTACTGGCAGGCTTACTACGCCGCTTCAAATGTGTCTCCAATAAGCAGGATATGATTACAATTTAAGTAGGAGACCAAAGCGAAAACCCCCCCGCGCCTGAATAATGCATGGGGAATAAAACAGCGTGCTCAGCGGGGCGCCGATACACACACCGCGGGCCTGCTTGTATTTCAAATCGATAACGGCCTCTAACTGGCGCGTCACAGGGGAGAGCGGCATTGCGGACTTAATTAACAGGGAGGATGCAGATTCGTGGACGGAGGGCGGGACTGTTACCGCTTAAGCGCGATTTAGCGGTACAGAGATAAAGCGTGAGACAGACAGCGACCATAACTGCGTCCGGTAATCGCCAGGCGCAGACCCCAAATGGCAGTGAGACTGTTAGCAGGGAGGCGGCATCACGCGCGGCGCCCGGGAACACGGCTGGGATGCGGTGAGATGCGGAGGGGGTGGCCGCTCGCCACAGAGCTCACTGCACTTCAGCGGTGGGGGCTGCCCGGCTGTTTGAAGCCCTTCCTCAGCCACTTAACAGCCCCAAAAGGCATAACGAGGACTTGCTATAAAATCCATTAAAGGAGCCCATAAATATGTGGCAGGTATTTAAGAGGTAAATGGGGGGGTGGGGGGCTGAATCGATACAGGAGAGTGCGGCGTACAGATGGGGGCGAGGGGAAGAATCTTATTTTCTCCCTGTGTCACCTTCCTTTGACCTGTGTCAGGCCTGCAAATGTGCATCACGGAGGGGGGGGGGGTAATTAATCCCCAGAGCAGCAGCGCTGGACCGCACATCCACGTAGATTCAGCCCACCAACAGAACCGGGGGGTGGGGGGCTGGGAGGCCAGCTGGATGAGTGCCAGGACCGTTAATAAGCTCTGTAACAGCCTCTCGTCCCACCTTGGCGTTTAGCGGAAGCCGTTGTGGGCACCCCACTGACAAGATCGTTCTGTGTCTGCTGCGTCTACTGGATGCTAAATATATGAGCCTTAAAAATATACAATAGAGCTCAGGGCAATGCACACGAGGAACATCACTGAGACACAAAGGCCCCAGGCTTGGCCAGTGGTGCCATATTACCACGGTACTTTGGGCATGCTACGGTATTTGGAAATCTTGGCAACAAAATACCATACTTCATGGTATAATTTCTGGATGGTATGACGGCATGAAAAAATTTGTCACTGCCCTAGCCTAGAAAGTTCACCCAAATACTAACATAACTATCTAAGGAGTTGACCATATTTTTGTTTTTGCTCTCCATTTACTAGCACATCAGAACGGCTTGACTAAAAGGGCTTTATGAATAAAGCAAAAGCTCCACCATAGAAAACCACAAATCTTCAAGGCCAAAGGCCCAATCAGCAGTGAAGGCCCTTCCACTCAATATCCAACCAGATAGAGACAGAACACCTGTGAAAGAGAATCTGCCATGTCATGCCTCACAGCAGATGCAGAGCAGGATGTCTGGCAAACATCCAGGAATTCCACCACAATGATATTAATAAAGGAGGCCCAAAAATGCATATCATGACCATTAAAGAGACTCTGCAATTAACTATACGACAAGTGCAGCCTAACTGCACTCCAGCCAAGTATACGGTTCCACGTTTACCTGCTGCTATTGTGTTTGGCATTGGACACTCCAGGGAAATCACGGGGAACCACACCACACAATAAAAAGAGCACAACTGACGTCTATCACCAATCGGATCTTGATTTACAAAGAAACTAAACATAAATCGATCATGGTAAATGTAAGTAATATAGGGGTTACAAAATTTTAATCATCTCGTCCAATGGTTAGGAGGCTAAATCCTTAGAGAAGCCATTTTGTATAAATTATTTATTTTGAATGAGGTACTCAAATGGTAAAGCCAGGCCATTTTTCAAAGAGACTCAGATTGCGTTTTATAGAAGTGTGATGGTAAGGCACGTTACCCTGGGGAATAAATAGCAGGAGCTTTCATGGAAATTAATGTTGACCTGAGACCAAACAGCTTAAGGCTCAATTCCGTTTGTCCAAATGTACTAATGAATTTTCTGTAAAAATGTAAAACAGTGTGGCAAGTTTCCTAAAAATCACACACAAAGAAAGGTACAGCAACTATATTTTACTAATAAACTAAATTTACGTGACTGAGGGCAGAGGCATGCTATGGAGCCGTCGGGCCCATCCGGCCTCAGACAGCGTTCTGTGCAAACATACAGCTCTTACCGCATTTACCACAGCGCTGGAGATGTGTTTACGACAGACAGGTGGATGGGAAAATGCCTTCATTCTGAATCAGACAGTGTACTGAACGATTCTGCTGCACAAGAATCTTTGGACCGGGTCAAAAGGCTAAAAGTAGTTGCTGCAGGCTGAGTGACAGGCCCAAAACACTGGTCAGCAGCACACCTGGGTGCTCATCTGCCCCCCCGGGGAAATAAACGAGCTGGCAACATTTACTAAACAAAACGCTCCCTTGGGCCGGGATAGCAGAGTAATGGAGCTGCATCGAGCTTCTCCCAGCTAATCAAACACCGCCATGGGTCCGACGGCCTGGCGCATTAATGAGCCATTAGGGGCGCACCGGTATTTAGCACACTCCCTCCATCCAGAGAATCAGGACCCCCCCATCCGGAAACTTAGCAGGCGAGAGGCATCTGTCTGAGGCTGGAAAGCCTGCCGTTCATCCTTCGCATGGACAGATTTACACACACCTCCACTGTTAGCTTGACAGCACTATTTATTAGCGCTCGTTCTTAAAACAAGACGGACTGCTAGAGGCATTTTAGTTCAGGTCTGGTTGCCCTTCCGTTAATGACATCCAGATAAAATTTATAAACTTGTTAAGTGGAATTTAAATCAAAAGTCAATTCGGGTGACAGACCTTCAAACATTAACTCCTTAAATGCCTGGTGCTCCCCATGAACACAGACGATTTAAATAGCACATTCACAATAACTTTCTGGATGCAAGATAAGACAAACAGCTTAGGTGTTATTTTGGGTTTAGTGGCCTGGGAAAGGGGAATTATAAAGACCTTCCCTGCAGACAGAATGAAGCCTTTCCCTTTACTCATAGAACCATGAGGCTATTTTCAGGGCCAGAGGAACCTCACACACCTGCCTGGTAGCCTGGTGTCCCCCTGGGGGGGGGGGCAGATCAGTAGTGGAGGGCCAATAAAACTAAAGGGCTGCCTATCATTGGGGGGAGGAGGGGTGGCGGCATCCGTTTTGGCCAAAGCGGTATGTGCAGTGTGCAGAAAGCCTGGCCACAAAGGGGGAGATCAGTATAACACTTCCCTGCCATCTAATTCAGATTAATAATGCAATTCAGGGGAGAGAGCAATTAGCCAGAAAAAAGACACATGACGTGAAACAGCGTAAAACCAATTAGGCACAACGGCAAAAACAGGAACAATGGTTATACTAATAAAGATCATCCTCCTTAGGTTTTTATATATCTATTCAGAGAAAGTGTTAGCCAGATAAATGAACTTCTCCAGGGCCACCTTCGCCCCCAACCACCATGGGCCTTACCGAAGTCCTTGTGTGAGGACATCCAGCCGATGCCCCTGAGTGAGACGAGGGCCAGCAGGCCAGAGCCCACGAAGGACCCGATCCCAGAGAAGAAGAAGAAGAGCCCCATGATGGCGCTCTGCATGGATTTGGGGGCAGCAGAGTAAGCAAACTCCAGACCTGTAGGGGGCGACAACAGGAAATGCAGAGCACTATCAAACCTGTCCATTGGGGTGAACAAATAGGACACACATTTTTTTTTTGTATCTTTGTGGGGACCATTCATCCATTTCTATGAGCAAAGCCCCAGTCACAACAATGACAACCTTAATACTGACCCAGCACTAACTTTAACCATAAGTATCCAGACAAAATACAAGACTTTTGGCATTTTAGTTTTTTAGTTGCAGTCACAGAATTTATAAAAATGAGTTTCCCCTTGTGGACACTGAAAAGGGGACAATGTCCATATGGACAACTGGGCTCTTGACACTTCAAATGTGCCACAATGCAGTACATCAATAACATTAATAAACAGATGACCCCCCCCACCCCCATCATCTGCCTGCTGTCTGACAATGGCAGCGTCACGGCATTTTAGTGTGGTGCCACTCCGCCGTCTGTCCGAGCCCCAGCTGCTAGGACAGATTACCAAGCTGCATCGGGTATGGAAGCTTCCGTAACCATTTCTCACAGGAGAACCACAATTGAACACGAAGTTCACGAGCACCTGCGTAGGGAAAATCAGGAGGAGCGCGCACACACACACACACACACACACACACAGGGCTGTCCGCCCATGCCAGTTCTTGCCACTGCTGTGTGCTGTTTATAGACACGGCCGCCACTGTGACTTTTGACCTCTGCAGGTAACCAGGAGAGACTCACAGTAAAATTAATTAACCTACTTAGTCTCTGAAGACTATATGAGAGTAGGCGGCACGGTGGTGCGGTGGTTAGCACTGTCGCCTCACACCTCTGGGACCGGGGTTCGAATCCTGCCCAGTTCCATGT
>JAODKL010000040.1:8219244-8233983 GCA_026780765.1 Petrocephalus schoutedeni | reverse complement strand
TAGCTTCCGGGATAGGCTCCGGATCCCCCGCGACCCTGAACGGATAAGCGGGTTGGAAAATGGATGGATGGATGGACTATATGAGACTTTAAATAACAGCTCTAAACGTTAGGCAGAAAGACCATTTTGGACAAAAGTGCCAGCTGGGTGACCAATCGATGTGAAGCTCTCATCACATTTCCTACTGGCCAGCTCCTAAAGACACAGCCAATGCGCTCCAGAGCGGGACCCATCTGTGACCGATCTCTCCAATACACTGAAATATAGTACATACACAGACCAAATGAAAACACAGATATAGCAGTTTTTCCAGGAACGGCAAAGCTGACAATCATTTCTTGATCGCTTCAGAGAAAGTGATCAAATGGCACCTGTGGAAAATAACACCTAGGAAATATAAAACGACGATCAAATCAAACACACGACGGTAAAGAGCTCAGCTGATAACTGGTAGGTTCGCGGCCACAGCCCAGGGGCCCGGGTGTCAGTGGCCAGGGGCCCACTGGGGGCTCGCAGAGAGCCAGTCGCAGGTGATGGGTAGGACGGCTTTAGGAGGGTTTTGGCTGACAAGCAGAGCTTTCCTCTGGATACTGGTGCACGGGGCAAGTCCAGTACAGACTGGGGTCCAAAGGACCCTTAAGTGACTGTAGCAGTCTAATCTAATACAAGAAAGAGGAGGGCTGACCTTTCCCCACCCGCCATGGTGAATTATTTACAGCTAGCAGCTGGAATATTTAATTTCCCCTCATCCCACTCCAAAATGAGCGCCAGGATGTGATTTTCTTTACCTGGAAATAACACTAGCCTTTAAACTTTGCAAAAGAGCAATATATAGGTAAAAGCTCCCCGGGGGGTTAGCGATACACACAGTGGTGTGCTCCCAAGGAATCTGTGCAGAGCCTGAAGTCCTCAGCAGGGGAGATACGAGTAACAGGAAGTGAGGCCAGGCTGCAGGTCACATGTCTGCCAACTCATTTCCTTCAGGGTGTGCAGAAGGCACCGTTTCAATGTTGTCATGCACTTTTTTTCTTTTTTTAACACCACCACTTCTCTCATTTCAAGGGACCCTGTGGGGAGTCAATGTAGCTTTTCTTAAAAAAAAAAAAAAAGTTCCAAATTACCCCCCCCCCCCCCCCCCAGGAAACCCACACGACTAGCAGTGCCTGTCCACTTCCTCTTCGGTAGGTCTTGCTGTCAAAGTGAACAGGAGTGAGGGATACGAAATCTAGCCTCAGAACGTCAGCCCTCAGGCGAAACATCACCCACCCCAGTGGCAGGTGACAGGTAAGGTCCCTCACAATCCTGGAGGACCCAGACAAAGCAGCCCGGCCGCCCCGGCAACCAGGCTACTCTGAACGAGGGCCCCAGCCTCGTCAGCCTGCTTAGCGCGGCGCTTACAATCCATTAGCCGGGGACCAAAGGGCCGCGAGATGGGGGCAGGGAACGGAGAACCAGAGAGCGAGGAAGGGAGGCTTCTTCCCAGGTACCTCAGTGTTGTTATTTCCATTCGGTTGCAAGGACCCGGAGGCACAAATGTGCTGACAGAGGCAACACCAGGACAGAGTCATTTCTCATCTGTACGGGGTAAATATACCAACACTGGCAGTCACGCCTGAGATTCACATGTACCCTCGGAACTACTCCGGTACTTACATAAACAGTGCCTCCCATTTACACAGCTGTCCATTTCAATCCAATCCACTGTATCTTTACACAGTGTTCAACAACGTATGTGCAAATGTATGGACAGAATAGCATTAAAAAAAAATAAAACTGTGAAGGACAGGAGCCTCCCAAAGCCAGCTGGGGAAGCAATGACCCTCTCTGGCCTGCTAGGTCCCCTACTAGGATGGTCAGTGGTGGCTCCAAGGCCAGCCGGCCACTGGTGACCTTTACAGACACCTGCGAACGCGGCCCGCGGAGAAAAGCCGCTAGTCTCCCTTCCCCTTCTGCGCCTCTGTGCAGGTGATGCTGGTGTCACTGCTTCCCAAATCTGAGCGTCTGTCACACTGTGGTTCACAGGCACAGTAACAGAAGCAGCTGAAATTGCTTAATGTGTCACGAGGAACTGTCTCACACATAGATGGGGGGCGACTGCAACATTACAGTTATACACTTTATGACAACCTGTATGTGTGTGTGTGTGTGTATATATATATATATATATATATATATATATATACACACACATATACATACATACACACACACACACACGTGTCTTTATATTGAGCATTCGCATACTGTAATATATACTACTATAGTTGTCTATTATTTAGGAGAGATTCTGCCTACCTTCTGGAAAAGTATAAAGATATAATTTCCCTTGGGAAAATCAGGCATACATCGAAACACATGACTGGAAAATCCAGTAACGGCCAGAGCAGGTCAAAGGTGAAGAAATCAGATATGTGGGAGAAAAAAAATCCTGCATAAGGACCAAGGTAGCCTAGCAACCACAACGTCGACAGGGTATAATGATGAAAGCGGAATGGTGGTATTATTTGGCCAGTTTAAGACATTTTCTCTCATTTGTCCATTAAAAAGTTTGCCGGCCCCGCGGTCAGAGTGGTTGTGTCGGGGGTCGAGGCAGACAGGACCATCGATTAGACCGCACTCATCTGCACCACGAGGGAGGTTAAAAGCTCACGCAGACAATGAGTTTTTTTTAAAGGTCTTCTGCAATGACCTTGCTGCCAGTGTCCCGGAGAATTACAGTGGAGGAAACCACAGTAATCACTCACCCTGTCTGGGGGAGTAAAGTGTGTGCAGCCTGCGGCCGCCGCTGCTGCTGCGGGACACTTATTAGCGCCAGACGGGCCATGTACAAACACGGCGGAACAGATCCAAAGCCTTTCAGTGCCCTGCAAGGTGCCACTCGCAGAACAGCGGGGAGCCCCAGTGGCAGGACGGGGAACAACAGGTGGGGCTCAGACCAGGAGGGTGGCATGGATAATGACAGAGAATGTGCAGACAAAGACAGGGGGCGGAGCAGGAAGAGGAAATCGTGCTTTTCCACATGAGAAATCGGGTAGCAACTGCGAAAGGCGCGCGCGCACACACACGCGGTGCGCACAAGCAGCTATATCTGCGACAGCCTCTCCAGCGGATGCTCTCTCGTCAGTCACTCTCCCCTAGATGCTCTTCTTAGAAAGCAGGCAAGGTGACAGACAAGAGCTTGCATGTGACAAGTCCTCAAAATGCGGGGCTACAAATCAGGGGGCTTTGCAGAGTACAAAATGAGAATGGAATCCCACTGAAACATACACTGAGAACTGCTCACACAATTATCAGAACTATTATACCTGTGGCTTATTATTTAAGTGGCTGAACATCATTATTGGACACCCCCCACCCCTAACCCCCAATTCAGATTCAGCATTTTCCCTGATTCTGGAACACTGGGCTGACCTGGGGTGAGGGGCTTCATGTCTAAATACAGGAAAAAATCAGGAGATGACAGGCACTCTGTTGTGCCTGAGGCTCACGCTGCAGAGGGCCCTAGGTGATTCCAGAGGTGGTCCTCACCGCCACAGGCCTGCCTGCCTGCCTGGCCGCCTGCCTTTAAACCACAAATATAACCATGGAGCGGCTCTGAACTGCCAAGGAGACGCTCGCTCTGTGGCTCCTCCAGACCACTCCTGCCACTCCAGGCTGGATTTACCTACTTCTGCAGCAATACAATCTCACAGCCAGCATTTGCTTCATCCTCCCTGTCCAACATCCATCCATCCATCTATCCATCCTCCAAATGCTTATCCAGTACAGGCACACGGTAGCCTGGAGTCTAATCCCAGGAAGCACATAGCACAAGGCAGGAAACACCCCACATGGGATGCTCAGGCGTTATACACTGATGACTATTTGTACCAAAGATCACCTTGTCTAAAGGTACAGCAGGTCAGGGAGATAAAGCACCAGGTTACGGGAGTGCCCCCCCAGGGCCAGGCACGCCCCACTCACCCGCAATGCTGGCGAAGATCTCGCTGATGCCGATGAAGACATACTGGGGGACCTGCCACCACACGGGCAGGTCAGAGGCATGGTAGGTCACCCCGCTGATCACCTGGTCAATGGTGCCGTGGACGCTGATGTCTTCCAGGCGCTTGGTCTCCAGGATCCCTGTGGTGAAAGCATACATGGTCAGAGCCCGTCTGTGTGTGACCACCCACCCGCACGATGGCGGTCAGAGCCCCGATCCGTACACACCCGCACGGTGCCGGTCAGTGCCTGTCCGTGTACAAACACCCATCCGCCCACACACACAGCAGCGATTAGTGCCCGCCCACGCACAAAACCCCCAGGACATTTAGAGGCTGTTAAACTTGTACTGCAGACAGCCCCCCCCCCCCTTTCCCACCCACACACACACATACACACTTTTATACTCCTCTCTTAGTGAGGATTGTCCATTCGCTTCTAACCCTAATCCCAAACACGACACCCTTAACCCCTACCCAAACCTAACCTTAACCACAAGGAACCAAACAAAATATAAGACTTTTGGCATTTGTAGTTTTTTGATTGCATTCACAAATACAGCAAAAGCTGCAAAAGCAGGTTCTCTCTAATACAAATCTGCGCTGCACCAAAATGCCCTGCCGTCTTGGAGCTGTCAGTGAATGAAATGCCCGTTTCCCTAAGGCATTTACTACTATTGGTTTTGCCACTGTGGTACCAAAGACAGTCCTGGCTAAGTGACTACCTGGAAAGGTCCCTGAACTATGAGAAAAATAGATAAAGAAAGCACCTAATGACACCACGGCTCTGGCAGAAGCAGCAGGTGAGGAAGGGGCACAGAATAAGCCCCTCCCACAACACCCAAGCACCAGAGAGCAAACCCGACTGTGCCGTCTGTCCCCTTACTAACACCGTAGCGCTTTAAACCTGACTGTACGTTTTCAGTATCCTTTAAAAGACCACTGGAGCTGGAAGCAGATGGAGTCCTGATGACGTTCCAGCACACAGGCAGGCCGCAAAGGGGCAGTCCAAACTGGGGCGCGACTCGGCACATTTGATTTCACAGGAATGCAAATGAGCCGACAGACTGACTGACACTAGCGACAAACCAGGTGTAGGCATGAGATATAGTTATGATCACATATCAGGAGTCGCTCACTAGCACCGCGCTATAAAAAGCGCGCTGCAGTTGCGAATCCCTGGAGGTATTCGGCTGCTCTACCCTTGATCCGGAAACCTGAACAACAGTGTTTAAAAAAAATGCCCAGCTGTTAAATGAATCGTAGTGTGACTTTGAACGGTCACCAAAGACAGGGCTGGAGCGAGGCGGGGGGGTGGGGGCGTCCGGAGGGCAGCGACTTGAACGACCCGTCCCTGCTGCTGCCGGGGTGTCCCGAGTGGAGCACCTGGTGACCCCCCCCCCCCCCGTGACCCACAGCTGCAAGGTTCGGCCGTGAAGCGTTTCCCTCTTCGCCACTGTGATTTCCAGCTGCTTTCTGCAATATTCCATTTTCACTCTTGCAGCCTTTATAAGCCTCTTAATAAACAAACACTGAAAATAAAATATGAGTTCACTGTCAATTCTGCTCTTGGGAACAAACTCATACTAATATTGTAGCCAGCAGAGAAAGTGCTAACTGGGATTTTTTTCCCCAGGGAAAATAAAACCGATAAGGAGAACGACAAGAAGCATAACGACTGTAATAATGAGGAATGGGCTTCGCTGAGAGACGGCTTCCTGTGCAATTCAGCGGGCGTGGCCTGGCCAAAGCCCCGAAGCGCCACATGAATTCTCATCTAACACTTAAATCTGATCCATACTGTTACTGCAGCAAAACGGCCGCCTCAACAACCAAGAGGTCCTCAGATACCAACAGCCCAAAGGTCCAATGACAGCAGTAATGTGCCATAATGTAGCAGACCATTTACAACTGCATTACTGTCATTCATTAAGCTTCTTTATTTGTACTAATGGAGGATGGCAGCCTGCCCCTGGTGTCATCATTGACCCGGGCTCTGTCATACTGACCACTCACTTGTGCCTCATTTACACCTAAGATAGCCATACAGATAACTGCCCATTCAGTAACGATCCAGTACAATATAAATATATATACACATACATACATCTCTTGCTGCTTACATCATACATACATACATCTGTCTGCTTGCGTATGTCAGTTTGCTCATTCTACCTGGTTCTGCTTTTACTGGCATTTCACAAACCGATAAAAATTCATGATACAAAGTTAAACACAATCCACCCATCCTTTCATCTTCCACCTGGATTTGATCCAAGGAAGGACAGGCTACGAGGAAGACTGAGTGAAAGCAGAAAATGAAACAAAACCAACATCCAGACAGGTCGGCTTAAAAGCAGCCTGCTGCATAGCGATTTATAGTCATGTGTCCCTGTCCAATAAGATGCAGGTCTGAATACTGTGATTGGCAGAGTAAGCATATCGCTGGGCCACAGAACTAGGCCCCCCACCCCAAATGCTGGGACTGGGCCCTGCCTGCTGTCTCGCTGAACCAATCAGCACCATCTCTAGTTAATAAATGTAGTTGGTGACTGAGTGAAATTCACAGCTGTGGAGCCATGCAGACCCACCAGACACAGGAAGCGCAGATTTCAAGCTAGAGACCCTCTTTTTTTCACTTCTCCTTACAGTGAAGTCTGGGATTCCCCAACAGTTGGGGGGGTGGCCTTAGACCTGCTCAATGATGACCAGGGTGATCCATGCTCTGGGTGAACAGATGGGGGTGGCGATTCAAGAATGGTGTCACAGACAAGCAGCATGAGTACACAGAGATTTTCACAGTTGACCTTCCCCTTTCACCTCTTCAAATCACCCCAGCCACAACAGTCCAGGAGGAGAAGGGTCACTCTATGCCCTTTGACGTTTCAAAACCCTTGGCATTTAACCAAATCGGGTTCAAATGGCTTGAAGAGACAAACGCAAGCAGCTACCAAGATGGACTGAGCAGTACGGAGTTCCTCTTAGAGATCCCCATGGATTATCAAAATATAAAACAAACACCCTTGGTTTGGAGGTTTTGTACCAGATGCCACTTTTGAGCAGGACCTTTTCTCATAAACAGAATATTAATTCCTTTGTGGAGAGCACTGAAGCGCAGTGTAAGGAGCAAAGGTTTGTTCAGCTCTACCAAGGAGCACAGCACTGCCTTCCAGCTTTGGATCAAGCCCAACGTTCTCCACCCCTCAGTCACTGCTTATTCCATACAGCCAAGGTCTCACACCCAACTGACGATTCTTCTTTACAACAAGTTGTTGATTTCTTAAATATTTGCTAATATTTTTTGGCAACTGAAATACCCCCTCCTGACACACAGCACAGCATGACTACTACGACGCCAGTCTAAAGTGAAAACGGTTTCATTTCAAACTCTGCATCTAAAAGACCTCTAAAAATAATATCGGCTTTGGAAACCGCGGCACTCAGCACGAACACACCGCTTGCTACTCCTACATCGGCATGGAAGAGGCCAGATCAGCCCCGCCCCCCAGAGACGGCAGGCCTACCAGCGGCCACGGCGGACCACATGACGAAGAACATTCCCACGGCAATCCTCTTGAGCGGAGAGGGCAGCAGGCCCCGACGGCGAAGCATGGGGTCCACCACCTTGTCCTTCAGCGGGATCAGCAGGAGGATGAGCACGGCGTCGAACATGGTGAGCCAGGCCGCCGGGAAGCGGAAGGACACCTGCCAGACGGGTAGGAGGACAGACGGGCAGATGGTTACTTGGGATGCAGAGTGGCCCTGGGGGATCCCACACGGGAGAAATGGGCAGAAGAGGGGTTGGCCTCTCTGGACTGAGCTCCTAGCTAGTGCAACCTCTGGTCAGAGCCTGATCCATCCAGGGAGGGGAAAAAGCCAACCAGCAAATACACACACTGACCAATGGGGTGGCAAGCAGGATTGCAGCTCTTATTCTCAAGGTCACTCATCAACTAAATGAATATTATAAACATCTAATTACAAGTGCTGGTAAAAGGTAATTCACTAATTAACCGTTTGATAAATACTTCACGAGATGAGAACCAAATTGAACTGAATTTCATCCAAAAGGATGCTAAATTACTTCCATGATTCTTTTTGAAATGCAGTGATATTTAAAATTAAGGCTTTCTACTTCAACCTCTGAAAAACAAAAATGTCAATTTCAGGCTACAAATCTCTTTAGGTCAATCCACTCTTGTAATTTGGAGTTTAAAATTCAAAGTGCAAGTTCACGAACTCGAGCTGAAGAGAATTAAACTTTTCAGTGCAGAGTCAATTTTATAATTCATGGTGAAAACAACAAAGCCCCCATCCAGAGAGACCCCCCCCCCCCAATTCCTGTCCCCAACTGTGAAACGCAAAACTCGATGTTCAAAAAGCTCAGAATCGAGCAGAAGCACGGATATTTTAGGCTTGGTTGCATTCAAGCACAGACCCAAAAGCTTTGTGCAGTTAGCTGAAGGCTGACCAGGCTGTCTTTTTAGGCCATAATCACAGCTGGTGAGCAGATGGGGGTCAGGGAAATTAAAGTGCACCCCACTTACAGCACTAATGACGAAAGAACTAGAAATAGAAGGACGATGACGTGATTTAGTACCATTTTCCAACAGCGCAAACTGGACATGGTGCTCTGCGGGGAGGCCGGATTACACTGCATGAGAGGTACAGGCAATCGGGGTGACATCATCAGTTAGGTCATAATGCCAAAGGAGGCTCCAAAGACAATGCGAGTGAAATTGTGAGTATCAGCAGGGAGTGGTACAGCATTTAGTGAGCAGGCCCACTCCTTATTCCCATGCTGTCCCTGTCAAAGACACTCACAATTGTGTGTGTGCCTCAGCCGTTTAGGACTCTGTGCCTCAGATCAAAAGGTTGCCGGTTCAAATCCCAGGATCAGCAGAGGGATTTTGCCACTGGGCCTTCGATTAAGGCTGTAAACTGCAAATTGCTCCAGGGACTGTCTGACCCTGCCTTCCTAAAAAAACAAACAAACTATGACCTAAACCAATCTAAACGTGAAACTCACTCTAGAAACACACTTCTGCTCCATCTGGCATCATTCTAACTGTACTGAACTGGACTGAACATTGTACGACTCCACACTGCTCTTTCACGGCATTAGATCACTGAGCACTAACCGACTTCACTTTCTTACAGTTCCTACTTAAAATATTCTGGCTAGAACTGAAATGTGGCTTTCCGGATTACAGAATAGACCTTTACCAAAATGTGAAACACCTATTCTCAGTTCTGCTTTGTCCTTGAGCTGGGTGAACGGGAGACACTACCATCGGGCAGAAATCAGGGAAGAGAAAAAAAAAAAAAAAAACACACACACTGTCCAACTTCACAGCAGACAAAGCGATTAAAATAAATAGATAAAAGGGGTTTGTGTGAGTTTTTCCACACACTGAAGATCACCGTGCCGCAGCAGATAATGCTGAGTGTGCGCCTTAGGAGAAGCACCCCAGAGGTCTTCAAGGACTAAGAGAAATAAAATCCTTAACAGCAGAAATCAGGCGAGCAAATTACACATTTGAGGAAGTGGAGTGGAAGAAGATACAGAAGCCGGCGTTACACACAGCAAGGGCTGCAGCAGCCGCGTCAAATTTGGCGGGCCCAATGGGGTCAAAGATGGTGTGACCCCCCCCGCACCCCCCAAAAAAAAAAAACTTTAAATTGAGAGCAATCTGTATCTTCTTCCACTCCACTTCCTCAAATATGTACTAGACAAAGCGAAGAAGTATCTCACCCAATAATGGAGTTCTTGAGAAAAGTGGGGGTGCATAAGTGAGGATGTTTCGGTTCACTTTCAAAACAGGTCACTTCCTTTACAGACTGAGCACTCATAAGCATGTACACAAATGCACTAGGGATGTGTATCTCCATCACTGAGGCCAATGTGACATACATATTGATGCACTGCCAACAAACTAGTACATTAAAAACACATGAAGCAACTACTAATGAGAAAAGTATTGGGACACACCTATCCGTCATTGAATTCAGGTGTTAGCCAGGTGTATAAGATCAAGCACCTAGCTATGCAGTCAGGTTTACAAACATTTGTGAAGAATAGGTCACAAGAAGTCACCTTTGCAATAACTGAAGTTGTGGAATTTCTTACCTGCTAGATATTCCACCGTCAACTGTAAGTAGTATTATTGCAAAATGGAAGTATTCAGGAAAAACAGAAACTCAGCCACTAAGCGGCTGAACACGCAAAGTAACAGAGCATCATCGGAGAGTGCTGAGGGGCACAGAGCATAAAAATCACCAATGTTCTGTTGAATCGATAACTGGAGAGTTCCAAACTTCCTCTAGCATTAAACCCAGCACAACTGTCCGCCGGGAGCTTCATGCAATGGGCTCCCATGGGCGAGCAGCTGCATGCAAGCCTCACATCACCAAGCGCAATGCCAAGCATCAGATGGAGTGGTGTGAAGCACACTGCCACTGGACTCTGGGGCAGAAGAAACATTCTGCTCTGTGGAGTGACGAATCAGGCTTCTCTGTCTGGCAGTCTGATGGACGAGTCTGGGTTTGACGGACGCCAAGAAAATATTACCTGACCGACTGCATTTTGCCAACTGTTAAGATTGGTGGAGGAGGAATAATGGTATAGGGTTATTTTACAGGAGCTGGGCTAGAACCCTTACTTCTCCTGAAGGGAACCCTTAATGCTTCAGCATACCAAGACATTCTGGACAACTCTATGCTTCCAACTTTATGGGAACAGATTGGGGAAGGCCCTTTTCTGTTCTGGCATGACTGTGGCCCAGTACTCAAAGCAAGGTCCATAAATACGTGGTTAGGGGAGTCCGGTGTGGAAGAACTTGAGTGCACAGAATGGAGAGCCAGGCCTTCATGCCCAAAATCCATACCTGACCTCACAAATGCTCTTCTGGAGAAATGGGCAAATAGACAGACTCCTAAACCGAGTAGAAAGCCTTCCCAGAAGAGAGCAGCCATTACAGCTGCAAAGGGGGGTGGGCTACTCTATACTGATACCTATGGATTTAGAATAGGATGCCATAAAAGTGCCTGTAGATGTAATTGTCAGTTGTAAGACCCAATACTTTTGTCCATACAGAGTACACACACAAGACTTCATGAGAACTGGCCATGAACATCAGCGGAGAACTGGAGATGCTCAAGAAACAGTTTGGAGAGGGGTAATCAATCTAATTATAAAATTATCGGTCAAAAATGATTACAGTGATTAATAATTATGCAAAGATGTTATAAACAATGCATCCTGTATTCACCCCAAATAATATTGATACTGACTGATCGGGGAGACGCTTATGCTGGTAAAACGATACAGAGCAGTGAATCTTACCATCCCTAAGCCAAATGGATCCAGGACAATCAGCCCTGGTTTCTAACCTGTGATCATTGGGACAATCTGTAAACTAGGATAAAGCTTTAATCCCTCACGTTTACAGCCCCTTGCAGCTGTTGCGCCGACTGGAGTCGCCTTTGCCAGAAAGGAGAGCTTGTAAAGCACAAGCAGGAGAGGAGGGGGACAGGGAGGTGGAATCCCAGCAGGTAGCCGAGTCGCTGCAGCCCAGGGCTCGTCGCTGCAGCCCAGGGCTCGTCATTGCCACTAGCTGGATCAGAAAAGCTGCCTGCCTCCTACCTGGTTTGGGCTACTGCCATTCGATGAAATGTTCCAGGAAAACTCAGGGATCCTCAAGTGTAGGCTCTGGAGTATATACGTTGTCTGCATCTGTAGATGCAAGAATGGGATAAATGAAATGGCCATTGCATCAGTCTTTTCAATAGACTCCACTAAACCTTTTTACCATTTCCCCAAGTATGAATCATAGGCTTTTAAGCCATCAGTCTCTCACATGCAGCTCTCCTCAGCATGCAGTAATTTCAGCTGTGCTGAGATTGCCCCCGCCGCAAATACACATGGCACACGCCTAATGGAAACTCACCTGGAAGTACACAGTCCAGTAGGGTATGAGTGCCAAGAAGACGGGGATGATTTTGACCAGGGCCTTAAACTCCTCCACCTTCTCCTCAGAGAATGCCCCCCCATATGTCACTTTAGCAGTGTCCAGGAGCCTTGGTCTTGGACTGCATGTGGAAGAAAGCAGCAAGTCAATGTCATTTCCTCAGCCCAGCCACCGTGAATGAGCTGCAACCACCTGCTGCAGTTGTAATTGAGGGGGAATAAAAATCTGTGCCTCCACTAAGAAAAAAATAAATAAAATGCAGCCACTTTAAACTGTGTGCAGAGATAAAATGATCGATTTAATCTATGTATTTCAGAAAGCCCTGGCCTTAAAATATGCACCCCTGGTCACAGCACAAAGCGTTGTGTCAAAGTTTCCTCTATGGAGGAGAAGCTTATTCAGTCAGTTCCGGGGCTGGACAAGTTAAAGTATTCAAAGTCAGGTTTTCAAAAGGGTTCAGTTACTCAGGTTCAGTGTCAAACAATGACACTCAAAAATAACTTTCTTTCAGAGTTGGGGGAGCGGGGAACCAAATAGGGAACACAGCAAAGGGGTCAAGGTGAGAGCTGAACCTTGTAGAACATTCAAAGGCTACTGGCAACCCCCGACTAACTAGTGAAAACTTGGCCCACTTAATCTCAGTTGTGCTTCAGCAGTGTAAGATCATTGTGCTGCAGAAGAGATGTGGCAAAAGCCACACTTTCAGGCCACTCCTTTCCATCTGTGCTACATGTGCGTCAGTCTATAGCTTGTGGCCCTGCCTTGGCCCTCCAGTACTCCTGACTGAGCATGACACTACCATCTAATAGAAAATATATGAAAGAACATGTCAAGTTAATAAAATACCACAAAACCACAAAACATGATACAGTGTATACCAGGTGTAATGATGCTTAAAAAAAACTGCTATAGAGAGTTAAGTTTAATGGACAGGCAGCAAAGTTATAATAGCATCTGTAGTGGTGGCCCAGGGTGCTGATGAGGCAAGCCTGGCACTGATGCATCTTACGCACCGGAGCAGATGTGGCTCCTTGGGCCTGCGCGATGAGCAGCACACAAAACTGAGGATCTTGAACATGTCGGTGAAGGCGCTGCCGTCGGCCGGCTTGGTGATGAAGACAGCACGGCCCAGGAGGAAGACCAGGAGGGACACACCCAAGCATACAGCTGGGATGACGTACCCCACCACGAAGCTAATGTTCTGCTGGATGTAAGCCACGCCGCCAAGAGACACGATGGCCCCCAGGTTGATGCACCAGTAGAACCAGTTGAAGAACCGCCGTGTTGCCTCTGGTCCTCTGTCTTTTACCTGACACCCCACAGACAGATTACAGGTTACTGACAGATTACCACCATCATCATTAATCATCAAGAATATGATTTCTAATGCCAAGGGCCCCAAAACTGTTAGTTGAATAAACCAAGTACATCGATGGTCACAAACCATTTTTACAATGCAAGTTACTTTTGGGGAGGGGGGGGGGGTCTTTGGTAGATTTTTGAGGGGAGTGTCCCCGTGCAATAGAAGGTGTTGCAATGGCAAAGATTGACTGATTCAACTACTATATGTGGTTCAATACTATACCATACATGGTTCAAATACCAACATGTACTGAGCAGGGAAAAAAAAACAAAATTTACCAAAATAAAATGCTTAAGTGAAGAATTTTCACAAAGAACTCATCTCATCATATAGCACTGTAAAGAAAATTACTGTTTTAAAATAGGACCGCAAGATAAATAAAGAAAAGCAAGAAATGTCTGACCCAGGAGTAGGGCTGAATGATTTATCAATTTCAAATCGAAATTGTGATTTGAAACAACAATTAGCAAATCGCAAAGGCTGCGATTTAGGATATGCATTATACAGCACGTCTGACCCAGGGTTTAAAATGTCGTAAGAGTAGTTTTACAAATTCATGCCGTGTTCCTCGCGTGCCAGTCATGCTAACGAATCAGAAGTGGCCCAAAGACGCATGAACCCCAAGGAAAACGTTACATTCGCAGTGCAGAAAAATATTGGTTCAGCTGCTGAGCTGTAAGTAAATTACCTACCTATGTAATGGTCAGAGATTGTTTACAGAAAGGCCCTATTATTAGGGGTCCCAGCAGAACTCCTATTGTTTTTTTTTCCCCATTTGTTTTTACTGGAATCACGTTATTTTTATTACTTAATTTAACTTAACAGTCACAGCTTTTGTGATAGTTGCTTTATGCATCATTGTTCTCTGCTAATTTGACCCTTGTGTACATAGGAATTTCTGGAAACACTTACTTTACTATGGGTAAAAAAGTTGGTTGAGTGCTGTTTGCAAATGCGACAGTTAAAATGTGCCTGTAAAAATACCATCACTTTTCTATGTTAGGCGACCGGGAACATTTTTGGCAAATAAATGACTATAAAACAATTTTAAACTGTTTTGCCTTAAATTTATACTACACTGGGCTGAAAGGAACGCGGCATAATATGGTAACAGCAATCACATTGAATCGTATGATCAGTAAAAGGTTCAGATTGTTTAGAAACTGCTCTTAGTGTACATGTAATATAGTGAATACTGAACAGAATCTAAAAAAAAAAAAACGCAAATCAAATTGCAATATCTGTCAGATAAATCGCAATTAGATATTTTCTTAAAATCAAATCAGCCCTACCCAGGAGTAAACTCGACAGTAATAAAATAAAGGCTGATTCTAAGTTAACAAATTCTTACACCTCGCTGAGCCAGATGACCGTCCCAGCGTGCTTCAAGTCCACCACCATCATCCCAGTGCCGAAGAAATCCTCT
>JAODKL010000040.1:8201926-8219144 GCA_026780765.1 Petrocephalus schoutedeni | reverse complement strand
GAGCCACGTCGTCTCGTCTCTCTGTATATCTATACAATATACAGAAGAGATGACAATAAAGTTTACTTTGACTTTGACTCAGTAAAAGAATGTGTCAGCCTAGGCCCTCCTTGTCATTTCCTATACAGTTCATAACAATATCTCACGTTTGGAAAAACACAACTTCAAACAAACAGTGAATTATGACAACTTCATAGTTTGCAAATGTATAAGAACAGTTTACTTTAAATGAAGACACAGCTTAACTTGTGCGTGGGGTTTACATATTCTCCCAATGTTGTGTGGATTCCCTCCCACAGACATAAAATCCTGTCTTAGATAAGTCGTTGGAAGATGGGTGGGCAATCCTAACATCTTGCGGGATTAAATAAACTGAGTCATTGTCTCTCCTAATGCTGTCTGGCTCATCAAAAAACACTGAGGGCCTTCAAAATGTTCCCTAATTAGCTAAGCCTGACATATTTATGTTTTAGTTAACATGAGCCTTCGGAAAATGTTAACTTCAACAATTGCGAACCAAAGCGCCCCGTGTGTGAAATATGGTGATCAACACTGACTTGCTCTTCATTTTAAAGTGTGAGATTGAGGTTTCGAAGCATGCCGACTGAAACAAGAGCTGCATGCAGCAAGTTCTGCAGTGGAAGCAGATGTTCTTTTACTGACAGCTTTCATGAATTCACAGACCAGATTATCATATAGTCCCCAAAACCCACATGGAACAAAACATGACTTTGGTGTCGGCCATTATTGTGTTTCTCAGAATTGTCAAATCAATAGATTTCTGCAGGCCTTTGGACCAAAGCGGTTTATAAATTTATGCCACCACTAAACCCATTTTGAATTTAATTCCATTTCTAGAGATAAAATCAACAGCCTTATGAAGCAGAACATAAGATGACAAATGCCCCATACTGGCAGTGCAGGGTTACTGAAAACACACGTCTGACTCTATTCAAACAGCCAGTGACCCTGGTATAGTAATAGAAGGCCAAACAAATCCAGTTACGGAAATGTATACTTTATTCAACTGCTTAAGTACAAAAGCCCCCCCCACACAGGCCTAGAAAACAGCCTAGCCTGGACTTCCCTAGATTGGCATATTAACATATTTAAGTCACAATCATTTGTCTGTTCAGCCTGCTGTATGTCATACACAAGGTTTGGTGGGAGTCTTGGTGTGCGCCTATTCACTACATCAATAAATAAAAAAAAAAAAACTCATGGCCTTAATCACAGTAAAAGCCTGGACTCCTCCAGAAAGTACAGGTAGTGAGAGCCTGCAGTTAGACTATCTGAGAAACATGGAGCTTTATGTCCAATCCTCCTTTATTATTGTTATTTTGGTGTGTGGATGCTGCTTTCAACCAACAGACCTAATATTTTCACAACAGTCCAATACTTTAAGGTTAAAGTATATCTCAAAGGTACATGAACAGGATCCATTCCCGGGACTGAAATTTTCAGGTTTGCATTCTTGATAAATCAACCCTGAAGCAGTTGTACGGTGTGGGGGGGGGGGGGGGGTCCTACCTGGTCAGCCCCAAATGGCGTGATGTTGGATTTCACTGTTCCAACGCCCAAGGCGATGAGGGCCAGGCCGCTGTATACCACGGTCCCACAGTAGGGAGCACGGGTGAGACAGGTCACATTGCTGGGTGGCGTGCTATTGAAACTCAGGCACTCTGGGGGCTGCACAGGGAAGGCCATTTCTTCCCCACATAGGGCCGTCTGGGATCCGTCGTCCGCCACAAAGGGGAAGAGGAGAATGCCAGCCAGGTACAGAACCAGGCTGAGCGCAATTGTCCAAAACTTGCTGAGGCAGGCGTCCGCCAACCAGCCCCCGAATGGGGAGACCAGATAGGTGACGCCCATGAAGACTAGGGGCGCCTGGCTCGCCTGCGTGCCCTCCCAGAAGAAGGGCTTGCTGTTTAGGAAGAGCACCAGGTTTGAGGTGATGCTGTAGAAGGCTACCCGCTCCAGGGACTCAGCCAGCAGGATGGCAGCACAGGCCAGCCTCCTGCCTTGGAAGACCGACCCTGGAGCTCGGCCGGAGGTACCCGAGGTGCCCGAACTCTCCAAGAGGGGGGTCGTCTCGCCCACCTCCCTGCTCGCCATGAGAAATCAGGGTTACGCAACCACCCTGAGGAGAATATTAAACCCTACAAATGAGAGAAGGATTAGCATTTGTAGGAATGAAAAAAAGCACAAAACCAAGTCAGTAGGTTTTTTCTTACAACTTTTTCCCACCCAGTCGAAAACTTTAATGATGGTCCTAAAAGCTCACAAAGCATTTCCATCAGGGAGCTGTATGCGCCTCGCCTTTCAATGACATTATAGGGTAATAGTAAGCAGACATATTTACAGGAGGCATATGACATCTGACAGGCATAAACGGTCGCTCATAACGCAGAAGCCGTTTCATAAATAAATAAGGCGACTTCTGAACAACTAGTGTGCAGGTGATTGCCAAAGTGTAATAAAAACACCCGCAAAACTAACACATTCTGACAACGTATATATACTATCGACATATATATCAACCAAAGGGTGATGTTAGCTTTTTAGCTAACAAAACACCGAAGACTGGTTACCTTTTATTCAGTTCCTCCTCCTCGGCTATTCACCGTCGTTTCCCGACCATTCCTGGCGGTACTGGAGTTATTATCAGCCTGTCTTTCCGACGTTAAAAAGACGAAGCCAGCAAAGTTTCCTCACTTCCACATAACGCACTCCTGAAATAAAACTTACACTCAGTCACAGTGCTGCCGCGTGACTTCCATAACAACCCCTTTCCTCCTGGCACCCGATTGGACAGAGGCGGCTAAATCGACGGTTTCAATTGGACAAATCATCTGTCAATCACCCATGTTACTGCGAATACTTCCTGGATAGACTAACAACATTCACAATCGCTGCAAGGACTAGCGTGAATTTTGTATATGGTCAGCAATTTGAAACGTCAAGCCTTGCATTTGGCATGGTTTTGGATTAAACATCATTTATTTATTTTATGTATTTTAAGTGGATGCGTTTTTTTGTCATATTACTAGACAAAAGCTTGCAGCTATACAACAAAGTCCAAAGAATCGCTTTAACATTGGC
Source organism: Petrocephalus schoutedeni (assembly GCA_026780765.1). Classification (NCBI taxonomy): domain Eukaryota; kingdom Metazoa; phylum Chordata; class Actinopteri; order Osteoglossiformes; family Mormyridae; genus Petrocephalus; species Petrocephalus schoutedeni. Next base: position 8,216,042 of record JAODKL010000040.1, on the reverse strand, counting down.
GGTACCTAGTACTGTTCTACCGTCCAGCTGCATTCAGATTCCAGCCGCTGTTGCCTCTAAGCAATATTCGCACTAATCGGATTAGCAGACCAAAAAGCATTTGATGGAAGTGTTACTTTCTCCGTCCATGTTTCCTGGGGAGGACTTTTAACTGCGCAAAGCAAACACCACGAGTGCGAAAGTTACCGGTGGTCGCTCCCTATCGCATTAATTGGCAAACAGCATTTCACGCACCTTTAAACACCTTGAAGACATATTAGCTGCTTTTAATTCTTAATGAGTATATCGATATGAAACTGCTTTTTCTGGCCTGCCTTAGTCCACAAACGGGAAATTGTACCACTGCGGAAAGGATCAGGTACGAACAGTGATCGTTTCTTATCGACTGTCGTTGAGTAGATGGACTTCCAAAATCCCACTTTGTTTGCGTTATCTCAGTGCTTAACGCGCCTGCGCCACTCCCACTAAGGTATGCCCCATAAATCGATATGCAGTATTGTACTTGGGTACGTATTAGACGAGCCCGGTTTTTCCGGATGTACGTGTCTTCAACAGTAATTAAAGTCTGGTTCGGCTGCAGCTTTCGGTCCTGACTGATGGCCGGAATCCCCCCTAGCAGATTAGGTTATTCAGAGCAAACGGTGATCTCTAAAGGGAATGAGCGCCGCTAAACGAGAGGCGAAGCATCACTAGCGTCTGTCGGTTTGTGGGGGTAGGGCAGAGGCAGGGCGTCCGTGATACTGACTCCGAACCATGTGCATTTTAATTTAAATTTCTCCTTAACTCATATCTGCATTTCAGAGGACACCTAGAGTCGACAGGGCACACCTGTGTTCTCCGAGATATCGCAGATTTCAAGTCCCCGGGCGATGTGGCGGCGCTGATGAAACGGGAGCCACCTTGCGAGGGCGTGCTAGCCATTCACCTGTATAAAGGAGGCCAGCTTCTCTTAGGTGAAACCTCAGGCGACGCCTTCACCTCGTCTGCTCCTCCGCTCCTCCACCGTCCTATCTTGTCGGAGGCATCTCCAGACAGAGGCTACTGCCTACTTGTTATGCGTGTTCCCCTTATTTTTTCCAACCCAGTCGGTCAAATGACCATAAATTTTTCATGATCATAAAAAAACATGGGACTATGTGAAATTTCAACTAGTCTACACCATTTGCGTGCCAGTTTGTGATGTGCTGGCAATATTTTGCTTTCATTTTCATAAACACTTTACACACGAATACACTTTATACACTAACACATTATACACTAATATGGGTATAATATAAATATCAGTAATTTGCAGACACTCCTAATGAAAGAAAGCAGTCAGTGTTCAACAATGAAAACTTCGTAGCAGTAAGCGGCACCTCATCCGTAATCCATATTTACACCCTTCTCATATAAAATGTTCACTTGCTGAGAGTCAGAAACTCTCATAAGCAGTTGAATTAATGCAGAAAACTCATCTCATAATAATAAGATGCTAAAATATCCATGACCATGACACTTCCAGGATAAACAACGAGTTCAATATATCAAGATTCAGACAATGCAAGTATAATAGGAATGTCTTCCCATGTCACAGGCCAGGTATATTTACACTTTTTTCCTTTTCTGTCCATTCAGCCTTGGAAACATAATTGCCCTTTACTTATCCTGTGGCACTGTGATGGTTTCAGGAATTGGGAATGTTCACATTTTACTTCTGATAGAAGGAAGCATTGCATTTTATAATGATATTGTGCTTTATTTTTACTTACAAAATAGTTGAAGTAGCACGTACAGAATGTTGGTCGAGGGCATAGATTTGGGTATTTGGGTATGGACGGTAGGGTCATGTACTTCCTGATATTGTCGGAGTACAGTGTGTGTTTGGGGTGCCCGGGGGGGGGGGGGGGGATGGCACTGATTGGATGTTGAAACCAAACCGACACCCTTGATTGGCTCTATGACGCTGTGAAGCCTGATTGGTTTAAACTGAAGGCGAGAAGTTCAAAGTATGCTGTGCAGAATGGGAAAGGTAAGCACCCTTTGGCACAGGAGACTGTGCAGGTTTGGGCCTCCTGATTGCGAGTAGGCTGGCTGATGATTCCATCCAGTCCCCCATAAATGTTACGGTGATTAGGACAGTGTGTCTTTCTGCAGATTAGGACTCAGAGCCCATGATCAGAAGGTCACTGGTTCAAATCCCAGGACTGGCAGAGTGATTTCAACATTGGGCCCTTAAACCAATCTCATAGTCTAAGTCCCTCCAGAGACCTGCTAACTGTTTTTTTAATTGTATGTCACCATGGATAAAAAAAAACGTCTGCTAAATAATGATGATTTAATCAGGGAGAAAAATATGTGTGATTCATATTTTTCATTTGGTAGCTACGGATGACAGTGCTGCAGCTCTTTTACTGACAGCTAGAGGGCAGTCACAGGAACTCACGGCCTGTACCTGTCGCACCAGGAAGCTGGGCGCCCTATGGGATCATTTTCGGTGGGACAGACCTCAACGAGGACGTAAAGGACAACAAGAAGCTAGCCGTTATGGATCAGGTTCTGAAAAAAGCCAGGTGATGCAACCAGCCGTCCGGCCAAACGGGAGATAAATGACTCTTTTATTCTGAGCTGGAATGGGTATGAGATGCTCATTATGACTTCATATACTTACAACTAGTCATTTAAAAAGATATTGGAAAAGAATTCAAGCATACATACATCTCATGTAAATACATGGAACATCCTGCCACGATTCTTAGAATGTTTTAAATTGGTTTGTGCTTAATGTATTGCTTTTTTTTTTTACTCTACAACATTGTACTGGATAGAAGATGAATGGATGGATGCTATTGTTGTGTTTTTAATGTAACTTAATGATAGGACTCCCCTACATATAAAGGTATTAATTATTATTAATAATAATTATTATTATTATATGACACATTTTTCTTCTGAAGAAGTAGTACAGGTACCTTGAGTTTTCTAGGTGTTGCACGCTGGGGCCCCTTTTTTGTCAGTGGGGCAATCCCTTCAAACAGTAATGCCTGTGTTGACATTAACAAAGAGAAGCAGTAAGCAGGGTGAAGGAGTGGCCCTGAGGCTTTGGGTATTGCTGGGGAAATGAAAACAGCGGATTAAAGGGAACCTCCGTGGATGTGGCTCACAAGGGCCGGATTACGCAGCGTGAAATGGAGGGAGGTGGTCCCGCGTGGCAGTGCCAGCGCCGTCCACGGCCCTGCTCCTGCCATCCCCTGCTCCTGCCATCCCCTGCTCCCGCCATCCCCTGCTCCCGCCATCCCCTGCTCCCGCCATCCCCTGCTCCTGCCACCCCCTACTCCTGCAGCTCTGCCTGCGTGCCACCCCGCCCCGTTTCCTGGCCCGAGCCCAGCAGTGTCAGTATTAGCACTGTCCAGCCTATCGTGTCTCGCCTTCCCGTGGGCGGCTGTCTGATGTTTTCAGGTGGGAGATCTTATGGTCTCTCACCTTCAAATGGCTCCTCCCCTCTCACTCCCATGTCTTCACCACATTCCTTGATTAAGTAATCTGTCCTAAAATGTACATCTTTTCCGCCTAGACTGCAGGCTGGGCGTGAGGTGCACTCACCTTTTCTTCAAGACTCCAACTCTCCACAAATACTCAAAAAAAAAAAAAATCTGTCACCAACCCCCCCCCCCAACCCACCCACAAACACATCCAAATATCAGACAGCAGTGAGGATGCAGTGAAGTCGGCTTTGAGCTGCTTTTGATTTTCTGCACCGATTCCCATCTCGTTGCCATAGTTGTCTGGGTGAGGAAGCAGGGCACCAAACTCAGATGCTGTCTATATTACAGAATCGCAGCGTGGCCGGATGGCGGGTGGGGGTTCACCCAGCTGCTGTGCCTCATTTTCAAACCTGTTTTCTGTTTTTTAATGCAGGTTTGCTGTTGCATTCACTCACAAGTTAAAAGAAGAGGCCGAATTGTTTTGGGTAAGACTCGTTTGTCTTTTTTTTTGTGACATTTCTAGGATGACACTAATGCTGAGCACCGCAGACATTTCAGTTCTGAAATCAAGGCAAACTTATTTATCTGCAACATTCTTGGTTTCATTCACAATCAAAGGATCGATTAAAATACCAAAGCATTTCTTTGTAGCCTCCTCCTCATTTCAGACTTGTAGCCGTGCAAGAAATGTGCCAGTTAATACCTTCAGTTTGGGTCTGAAATCGTGCACTTGTGAAGCTGACCTCAAGGAAATAAAAATCCCAGCCTTAGATTTTCCACTTAGCTCTGATCTGAAAATCAATCAGTTATTCCAGCATTTTAAGAAAATTGCTGCTGGATCTGTTGAAGCGTCCCCTGGCAAACTGGAAAACGGGCCGGAAAAGTGCTTTGAGGAGAGCGGGAAGTCTTTCAGATGGAAATACGGTCGCAGAGTGAGTGGCGGCTCAGTCACGCGTGGTGGCGGCATGTAAAGGCGGCGGCAAACGGCGCGCACGGCCGCCGCAGCGCAAATCGCCGCGTCCCGCCACGTCCCATAAGAGCGCCGCATTAAAACGCACTCCGCGTCCATCACCGCTGTCACGGCGCCGTTGCTTCCATTTGGTCAAACGATCGTTCAGTAAAGAGCGTCTATGGGAGCAAGTTGCAGAGTTTGCCGTGCCATCTCCTCCGAGAGGTTTCTGAGTGAAAGCCCACTAACCCCTACAAATAGCGTTCCTATAAAATACGACCAACTCAAATTGATTTAAACAATTATTTTGTGGGTAATAATTTAATAGTATCAATAAAACAAGAGACATTTACCTCGCCCAATGTACTTTTATTGCAGGAAGGAAAGCATATCATAAATCTTTAAGACTATATCCACATATTTAAGTGTCTATGGCACTCAGAGCTCAAGACAGCGATTTTGTAAATATTTTTTCAAATTGTGTATAAATGCATTTAGGTCCAAATGTATTTGGACACTGACGCAAGTTTTATTTTACCCGTTTACTGAAATGTACTCAAATTGTAATTATATAATGAATATGGCCGTAAAGCCATATTCTCTTTAATTTGCTTCTCTGCTTTAATTTGAGGGTACTCACATCCACATTGGAGGAAGGGTTTAGGAATAACAGCTCTTTAATATGTACCACCATCTTTTTAAAGGGACCAAAAGTAATTGGACAATTGACTCAAAATCTATTTCATGGAGAAATTATTTCATCATAAATTAAGCAGATAAAAGGTCTGGAGATGATTCCAGGTGTGGTGTTTGCCTTTGGAAGATTTTGCTATGAACCCACAACACGCAGTGAAAGGAGCTCTTCATGCAGGTGAAATTGGCCAATCTTAGGCTGCGAGAACGGAAAAAAACCATCAGAGAATTTGCAGGATTTTTAGGAGTGGCAAAATATATAGTTTGGTACATTCTGAGAAAAAAAAGAATGCACTGGTGAACTCAGCTACACAAAAAGGCCTGGACGTCCGTGGAAGACAACAGTGCTGGATGATCACAGGATAATTTACATGGTGAAGGAAAACCCCTTCACAACATCCAGCCAAGTGAAGAACACTCTCCAGGAGGCAGGCACATCAATATCCAAGTCTAGCATATAGAGAAGACTTTGTGAAAGCAAATGCAGAGGGTTCAACACAAGGGGCAAACCACTCATAAGCCTCAAGAATAGAAAGGCTAGATTGGACTTTGCTAAAAGAAAAAGCATCTAGAAAAGCCAGCACAGTTATGGAGCAGCATTCTTTTGACAGGTGAAACAACAATCAACCCCTACCAGAATGATGGCACGAAAAAAGTGTGGAGAAGGCATGGAACAGCCCATAATCCTATGCATACTATGTCATCTGTAAAACACAGTACAAGCAGTATGATGGTTTGGGCATGCATGGCTGCCAGTGGTACTGGGTCACTAGTGTTTATTCATGATGTGACGGAGGACAGAAGCAGCCAGATGAATACTGAGGTGTACAGAGACACACTTTCTGCTCAAATCCAGCCAAATTCAGCCAAGTTGATTGGACGGCGGTTCACAATACAGATGGACAATGACCCAAAACATACTGCAAAAGCAATCAAGGAGTTTATTAAAGCAAAGAAATGGAATATTCTCCAATGGCCCAGTCAGCCACCTGATCTCAGCCCAATCGAGCACACATTTCACTGGCTGAAGACTGAACTACAGACAGAGAGACCCACAAACAAACAGCAACTGAAAGCCGTTGCAGCAAAGGCCTGGCAAAGCGTTACATAGGAGAAAACCCAGCGTCTGGTGATGTCCACGGGTTCTAGACTTCAGGCAGTCATTGCCTGCAAAGGATTTCCAACAAAGTATTAAAAATGAACATTTTGTTTTCATTCATTCATCCAATTACATTTGAGCCCTTGAAATGAAAATGTGTATAAAAATGACCACACTTCCTAACATTTTTATACAATATTTTTGTTCAATCCATTGAATTAAAACCAAAAGTCTGCATTTCAACTGCGTCTCAGTTGTTTAGTTTCAAATCCATTGTGCTGATGTACAGAAGCAAAATTATGAAAACTGTCACTGTCCAAATATTTATGGACTTAACTGTAAGCCAGCTGATATAACATGGACAAGTGGAAAGGGATTGTTCAAGGGGCTTACTGTTTCAGCCCTAGACAAAGAATTGACAGACAAATCTCAGACTGTAATGATTGTACAATTGAGTTTTAAAAAGGCATGTTTCATAGAAATGTAGAGAAGGAAAGCATCTGCCCCGCAGTGTGCACCGTGGGAATGTTAACCACTATTTTGCAACCATCTTGTATCTTTCAAGCCGGCCCAGAGCAGTAAAGTCCATGTCCACCCACAAGGTAACCGCATCAACTGGCTGTTTCTGCAGCGCCTCTGGCTGGGGGTGACTGAGTCTCTGCATGGGTCTTTCTGCTGTGGTGGTTGGGGTGGGGGGGGGCTGGTTGTAGTTTGCTGTATTGATGTGACTCGCTGTACTTGCTGGCTGGAGGACTTCAGCATTGCAGGAAAGTGGTTTTTATGGCCATGTGGACAATGGTGCATCTGTAACAAGCATGTAAATATTGTATGCATGTAATAATTATATTGTAGCACAACGCACCCATGTAATGCATCTTGAGACAAAGTATAAAAACAAATTGAATTGAATGTAAATAGTGCTACTTGACTTGCTAACCTTTTCCTATCAGCCGTTTCCTTTGTGGTGCTCCACCCACCTTTTTTGCTTGGCATCCTCTGTGCCGCTACTGAGCACTGCTTTAGTCCTCTGGTTGCTTTCTTCTGTACTGGTCTTCAGAAGACCTGAACTCGCTTGCCTCTTTACTTGGATTTTGAATGTCACATGACCTTGCGAAGGACAGCCGTCCTTAACCAGGAAGTGCTGTGTGAGCCTTCCCGTGAGGTGAAACCATCACGACATGGAGACACTGGTGAATCAACATAGATACAGGAAGCAGGATAAGGCAGTTCTTGGACAAGAAGCAATAAGCTCTTTAAAATGGGGCTGCAGGCCCAGTGCATGCTGGGGCCTTGGGTATGCGGGGTGCTTGAGCACTTCAGTTTAGTGCAGTTAATTGAGTGTGAGATGAGTGTGATACCTCCCATGAAGATCGCAGCCCTTTGCACTTTAATCCTAACATGGTAAACAGTTACGAGGCTGGGGTGTTTTCCAGGAGAATTGCGATTGCATGACCCAGTTGCTCTGCATTGGGGTAGATCTGACACTGCCCTGGAGCCATCGGGCTCATTTGCCTCTCGTCAAGGTCGGGGTCACAGATGATAGACGGGGCGACCTTCTGGCGCGATCTAAAAATGTCAGGACATGGTAATTGCATAAACTCCCCCATTCTGGTGATGTCTATTCCACCACCAGCAACATGTGGGCATCCTGGTGGTGGTGTGCGACCCCAGCCGCATGATGAGAATAGTGGCTCGTGGCCGAGGACACCAACTGCTTACCCCAGTTTCTCTCATCGTTGCAGGGGTGGAGACCAGGGTGGCTGTGGTGTTCGACTGGGGCGACTTCCTGAGGAGTGCAGGTACCATGAGACCGTGCGATCCAGTTCAGGCTGGTCTGCCACTCTCCCCCACTGACGGGGTGGGATGGAGATCATCTGCCTACTTGTGTCTTGATCAGATGCTGCTGTTGAGGTCAATTCCAGCAGCTCTTTGCTGCTGGGATGTAGAATTTGCCGGTCAGACCTTGGAGTTTACACATTAGCACCCCCTGCCTGTTGGCACAGGAAGTGCAGGGTCATCATTCCGAAACCTCCCACAACTTTGATTTTTGAATCGAGCACCAAAGAGACATGGTTATATCACAGCACGAACGTGCAGAGAATCCCCAGATTAATATCCCTGCTCTGCTGCAGAGCCCTCTGTGAGCTTCCCGTTTCCCGGGACGAATAATACCTGTGGACAGTCACCTCGTACTACACATGGCAGGGAAAACTATTACAGCCACACATTGTTGTTCTTCTGTTCTCTTAGAAAAGGTGTAAAATAACTCCCCATGGAGAGTGGAGGCACAGATGATGACCTTCCGCTTCCCTTTCGGAGTCGCAAGTCAGGATTCGGCGGGGCGGCGTGCCGTTCGGTTTCTGTCACCCATCCACGCTGTCTACCCCCTCGCACCCTCCGCCTCCCCAGACCCAGATGCTTTTTTATGCTGTCTTACATGATTGGTTTTTTTTATTGCCGGCCGACTTTCTGTTTCGCTCGCCAGTTTAGTTGCAGTATTTACTCCCGAGAATGGCGCCAAAGCAAAGACCCCCCCACCACCACCACCACCAAGCCAGTCAGCGAGCCAGCAGCCCACCCACCCAGCCAGGCAGGAATTGTTAATATTCAGCCCCCTTGGGGTTGCTTTCTTTGCGCTTGTCAGACGGCGCGGAGGCGCGGAGCGTGTCGGCCTCCTCGGCGGGCATGCTAAACAGCAACCCGCTCCCCGGCTCTATCACGCTACCGCTAGGGAGTCTCCCACCTTCCCCATACCTGAATTGTTTTTTTTTTCTCTTTAATTGCATTAGAGCTGGTCTCCTTTGTATTTTTGTCGTTTGTTCCATCAGCCACTCTTTTTTTTTTAATCTCTGTAAACCCGAGCATCGCGCCCCCCCTTCCCCCCCCCCCGGCATGACTGATAAATGACAGCTGCAGATTTGGACGTGACATGCTCCTGCTTGTTGTGCGCTGACCGACCCCACATCACTACGGTAACTGTAAGCTTGCTGTCTGATTGGGTTCCAGGACAGAACCCTGCAGGGAATTACCCGGGTTGAACCAATCATATTTCAAACAAGCCTGTGGCTGCTATAGGTTCAGTCTTGACTAGAAGGTAATGTGTAACGCATAGTAATTTTTAAGAATTTGTCTCCAGAGACCATGAAATTAAGAAGGGTTCCTTGCAAGATTGCAGATGGGGGGGGGGAAAAAGAAGTCTGTTCTTTGACCTCGTCGTGTCACGTTTGTAATATTTTTCGGACTACTCTGACAACCACATGCACCTGAGCTAGTTGTTTGATTAGGAATTCCCTCCATTAGGATGTGTATGTGTAGACCAGAATCCACAGCACTGAGAGGATGTGAGACGGATCATTTGGGGTTTGCAAATCGTGGCGAGCAGGACCAGGATGGCAGGGAGATGCATAATCATCGTCAAGGCAACAACCCCCAAGAAAGAAGTTCAGCTGTTCTTGGGAAACTCAGCTGGAGACAGAGGACTGATGTGTGGATGTGCGTATGCCTTACTTGTGTTTATTGCATGTGCTAATGATAGCTAAAGCTGGTGGGCAGGGTCAAATGCAGGCCTGCTTCATGCCATTTGTCCCCTGCAGAGCTGAAGCAATTGGCACCTTTGCTGTCTGCCTGTCAGTCACTGTGAGGGCACTCACAGTTTCCATTTTAGTTTTCCTGCATGTTGGAGAAAACACCCAGCATGCGTCCGAGCCGTCGTCGCTGGAAACCGTGCGGCAAATTTCCACACTGCTCTTTGCGCACTGTCCCCGGCCGCTCTCCTTCACACATGCATCAGGGATTTGTCCCGGATTTTTGGTCTTCGGGGCACCGCAGGATCCGGGCCGGGATCCCATTTCTGGTCGCAGGTCATGGAGGGCACAGGCTTGTGTGCATACACACGTCTGTTTTGCTCAAGGCGTGGTTATTTCTGTTGTTAATTATTTACACGCTTTTGTGTTTTAGTATTCATTTATTCATTTATTTCTTGCAGGGATTGCATCCCGAGTGTCCTGATTTATCTAATTACAATAATGTAATTTACTCTTTTCTTTTATTTAGAAAAACTAAATAAGTGTACAGTTTTTACCTGTTAACACCTGGTAAATTTGTTCCTTGGGGCGTTGGCGAGACACTGGGAATGCTGGGAAGATGAGTGTGTGTGGGGGGGGTTGGATTCGGGGCTGGGGGGGTGTTCTTGTTAGTTCAGGAGATGTGCCTCTCTGGGATCAAACGCGGAGGGACGAGAGAGAGGTCCCTGGTACACAGAGTTGTTTGGAGGAAGGACACTTCTTCCTGGCAGGGGGGTGTCCCTCCCAGCGCGCTTGCCGCCTGCTTTGTCCTTGTTCTGCTGGTCCATTCGTTCTGGATTTCTCAGCCCCTTTGATAGGTTTTATACGTGTCGCTTTTTTGAACGTAAGGCACAGCATAGGTAATTATTCACCCTGAATTATGCTGCGTGTCTCTCCTTTCCAGGTGAATTATTTCTTTCTCTTTATACATGTCGAATAATACTATTGCATTTTCAAGCACCTACCAATTCCCCAAAAAAATGCTGCCGGAAAAGAAATCTGGGAAGTATTGAGGTGGCTATAATCTCGACGGCTGTCCCCCCCCCCCCCCCCCCCCCCACTGCGTTCGTGCCCCAACACAACACTGCCTTAGCTTCAGCCTTCTGGGTCCCCTTTGCCCTCCACGGCTTCTTTGTGGAGTCTGCTGCTGTGAATGTTGGCATAGCTGACTGCTGCTGAGTGGCCTGGGGGTGGGGGGTGTTAATTTTGCTAATTTTGTCACGTGACTTGCCAATGTGGACTTGCTTGGGAATGGAGCCCAACCCTTTTTGAGGCCCTAAGCAAAATTTTATTAACTTGTCTTTTGTTGTCTTTTTTCCCCACATTCTGACAGGCTCATCACATGGTGGGGCCTTCTGGTAGCTGCTGGGCCCCTAGCAGCCACTTATTTCACTTATTTGAGGGTGTCGCTCAAGGTTTTTGGCCCCCAGCCCAGACCAATCCAAATTTCCAAATTTTTTAGAGTGACAGTGACCATCCTGACTCCCAGCCCCCACAACAGCACCCCTGTTTGTTTATCTGGCCCATTGCCCTCACTTAAACGGCCCTGTTGTTTCCTGCACTTTTTCAACATGTGCTGTAAGTATCTCTTGATAGCCAGAATAGCTGCACTCTGTAGACATGCTTTGGCATAAAAGATGATTAGGTACATTAAGAAATGACGAGGGAAGATTACAGTACAAACGTGTGCGTATGATGTGCGGTTGCCAGGAAACTGAGTCTGACACGCTCTTATAAACGGAGAGAGTGGGAGCTGCAGGAACCACGTTGTCACTGAATGAAATAAAAGACCTCGGTGGGACGCCGAGTCGTTGGCCTTCTGCAGGATTATGCGCTCTGCAGTCAAGGTGCAAGTTTGATGGTGTGAGATTATTCACTCAAACGCCCGTATCCACTTGGCATTACAAGGCTTTTGGGGTCATTAATTGATTACAACCTGTAGGATTAATTTATGTGTGGTGGGCAGCACTGTTTGAATCTAGCCCCCACTCTGTGACTATGCATGTTCTCCCTGTGCTGTGGCTTTCACGCCTCAATCCAAAGACATGCAGTAAGGCAAGCTCTGAAGTGCCCGGGGTCATTGTGAGATGGTGCCATGCAGCGGACTGCCTTCCTGCTCAGGGTCTTATCCCTTAGCCCATGTGCCCTTTGCTTCATGGGCTCTTATCCTGCACCGGATAAGCAGTTGGACACTGGCTGGATGATCTGCTTAAAGACCATCGCACTTGCAACAATCCCCATGTATCCAAAGCCCCTTAAATCAGAGTAAATAATGTCAGACAGATTTTATTGTAGATTAGTCATGGAAAGTGAGAACCGTGTGACTTCTCCCTACTGTGAGACATAGTCATGAGGCTCGGTACATGATTCCGAGGGCCCTGTGGCTCATTCGTGATGGATGTGTCACCACAAAAGCATCACTTCCTGTATCGGAGAGAGTTTCCCGTTTTGCCAGTGACGCAACATCTGCCCTGGCTTTGGCTTGCCTGGAGCTTGTTCAGGATAACCTAGTATTGGGTGACAGTGGCTTCCACACATTCAACTCAAATTCCCAAATCATCCCAGTGCCAACTTAAATTTCTACTAGGGCTCCAGTTAAAGTAAGTGTCCTGATCCACAGCAGCAATACCCTGCATGAGCATTGTGTACAAGCTTAGTTGATGATCAATCAATGATCAATGATTGCCATTATACACACAGGGAAAGATTGAGTCTCCGAGGCAGCATGTGACAAACCAGGGTTTAAATGGGCCTTATGAATTGTGAGGAATATCCATTTGACCATCGGCTGTCTTTCTGGGGTGAGCGTGAGTCAACGCTGCTCTGCAGGCCCTCACTGAATATCCCCGCAAGCGGCCGGTAGTTTAATAGACCAGTAATGAGATTAAACACTTTGGACCTAGCTGGTGCTGTTGGGACATGTCCAACACTTTAAACATGGCTCCTTTCCCTTCTGCTTCCTCTGGTCTTTGTTCTGAGAGAGCCTGCATCGCTTCACTAGCATTAGTGTGTGACTATTGTGAGTTAGCCAGCGGGTTGGAAAGGGAACTGAACTTTGCGTGTGATGGTGAAGGCGTTGGGAATGACCCCCAGAACAGGTGGACCTATTAATAATATAACACATGTACCCCCCCCCCCCATGGACACCATGTGTCCAGTCCATAGATTCGGTCTACTTTTAGACAAGGTTTCTAAACTTGACTTGTTTACCAAACTTTCACACAGATAGGTGTTACAGTGTGTTTTTGCTGAACAAATTCAATCCTAAAGCATCTCTTCTCAGAAAAGCATCAGTAGGGCTGTAGGTTCATGACTTCAGTGGGATTGGATCTTCTGGGGTTACAGAAATCTGACATAGTCTTCTATAGGATGCATCTCTGTCCCACCTAATACTGTTGTTTTAACCAGAACCTAAACTGGCTGAGTAGTAAATTACACCTGAACATCACTTCAAAGAGCAATAGAAAAGGTCACCAAAAAACAGCTGGAGAAAATGTATCAGTCAGCGAGGGCAGTGAGCATGGGGCCAGCAATTCACACCATCAGCCCGTGTGGCTCCTGTCACTTCTGTTCACGTCTGGCCACTTTGTCCATCTCTCTATTTGAGTGGTCTGTAAACACCATGTTTCACACGTCACCCACCCGCTAGCTTGGCATTTTGGTGCTAAGTGCAACATCCATGTCCGCGTCATAAGTTTCGTAAGAGGATGACTGTCACAGTCCTTATGGCACATTGCCTCATGGGGCTGTGGGTTCGAATCACACTCATGATCTGTCCACGCAGTGTGAACTCCAGAGAGTAAGGTTTCATCCCACAGCCCAAAAACATGCTGTATTAGTGAACTGGTGTCTCAGAATTCTCCACAGTGTGTGAGGATGTTGTCCACAGTGTAAATTGGCATCCTGTCCAAGGTGTTCCTCTAAATTGAGCCTTGGTGTTTCTCAGGACCCTCAATCTGACCCAGCACTGGACAAGAATCTGTGGAAGATGGAAGGATGGATGAATGGATGGATGGATGGAAGGAAAGAAGGGACCTTATGTGAGCTGATGATTTGAGGCTCCTCAGTCACTGTCTTTTCCACTTTAAGGTGGGGTTGTTGAAGGGGCATGTCCTTAAGCTTGTCTTCACAGTCTTCCTTGTCTTAATTAATCATTAATTAAGACCGATATTTTCTGTTTAGCAGCAAGGTGCACAGACTTTAAAGTACCCCTTTTATTGTGTATGCCTTTTGTTAAGAGATGTCATAAATGCAAAACATAGGAACATCTTCCCTGCAAATGCTGCTCAGGGCAATATAAGGTCAGGTCAGGTTGGGAAGCATGCACTCCTTGCGATGCCCAATTTCC
>JAODKL010000040.1:8141800-8176245 GCA_026780765.1 Petrocephalus schoutedeni | reverse complement strand
CAGTTGGTATGTATATGTATAATATGGTTGGTCCTGGGATGTTCCCTGCCTTGTGCCCTTAGCCTCTGGGATGGGCTCTGGACCCCTGTGACCCCGAATAGGACAAGTGGGTGCAGAAGGTGGATGGACGGATGGATACACACTGGACAAGTATTAATATGCCTACCGATCTAACAGATCCACAGAAGATGCCATCACAGCCGTACTATACACTGCTGTCAGCCACCACAAAAACACTCAGGTATACGTGTGGATGCTATTCAGGGTTATAGCTCTGAATTTGACACCATCATGCCCTAGCGGATCTACACCCAGCTCTGTGGCTTGGGTCTTATCCAGACCATCTGTGCATGGACCTATGACTTTTTAACCAACCGCCCCCAGACAGTGAGACTCAGCTGTGCGCTGAGCTCCTTCCTCTATGCCCTCTACACCCAGCCCTTGAAATCATGCAGCCCGCGTCACAAACACCATTGTGAAGTTCGCAGACAGCACAACAGCGGTGGGGCTTATCACAGAACTGAGGTCCAGAGGCTGCTGACACGGTGATCAGGGAACAACTTGGCGTCAAGCACGAACAGGACCAAAGAGCTCATTATTGACTTCAGAACAAGATGTGACGAGTCCATTCCCATCCGTATTAAAGGTGCCACAGTAGAGAAGGTCTCCAGCTTCCCATATGAATGGGAGATCTCTCATGGTCCAAAAACACCAAAGCACTGACCAGAAAGCACAACGGGGGCTGTACATCCAGCTATCAGCATCCTTATTACTCTGCTGAGAGCATTCTAACTTATAACGACACCACCTGGCATGGAAAGTGCTCTGCGTCAGATAAAATCACCAGCAACGCTGAGAAAATTGCTAGCACTCTGTTAGCTTCGCTGTATGAAATCTGTAACTCTCATTGTCTCCACAGAGTGTGGAAGCTAAGGCTATGAGTCTTATACCAGTGAGAGGCTTTGCTACATTATTAATCAATACTGCTGTTACCAGGAGCACGTTCAGGCAAAGTCATCAAGCATCTCCAAAAGAGAGAAGGGCACTGCCTGTCTTATAAACACTTACAACAAAACACTTTTCATTTTTAGCCAGGTGGTTGCCTTCTCCAGAATCCTCCCTGGTTGTTTTGCTTAGTTTCCATTGGCTAGTTAGACACCATTCCGACATTCCTCGCATACAATGGTTACATTTCGATTTTCCCATGACCTCGCTCTTCCTCCCGCAGGAGTCTAAATGCGCCCTTTATAGACGACTCCCCCTTTTACCAGTTGTAATCTTTCTTTCTTGGCCTTGTGGCCATGATTAGCTAAAAAGATCTTTCGTATCTTGGGTTCAGGCTTCCCTCAGCGTCCCTTCCTGTAGCGGTGAGTGTCTCGGGATGGGACCTGTGAACACTAAGCAATCCCTATATACTTGTGCAAATGGCAAAAAAACCTTCATTTCAGAGTGCAATTTAGTGACCAAGTCATATAAAGCATCCCCCAAGGCGACACCCGGGAGGGGCTTGGGGGGGCTGTAGCTACCTCTATGATAGCTAAAGCACCCCCTTACCACCCCCAAGAAATTTCTGTGGCTTAATTAGATATTTTTTATTTTTGAAAATGCTATAATTAATACTTTGAAGAATAAATACATTAACAAAATTGTGTACATGTCTTTGGGGGGGAAACCCTAGATTTTAGAGCACCCTCGCCGAAAAGTCAAGTAACTCCAAAGTACCGGCGAAGAAAATCTCTGGCACCATCACTGACCAAATCCCCACCGTGGGAGAATCTGAAGGAAGAGGATGGAGAGGACATACACACACACACACACACACACAAAGGGGACTGGACCTCTGTGATGTCCTACCTCACGTGAAAGGATATTTTAAAAATAAGAAATGTAAATACATAAAATGGTAAATGGAATCTAGATAGAAAATGGTAATATTACAAGATAAAACCATGTTACGAGATAATTCTGTGGGGAAAAAAATGTACTGGATACCCATCCCAAAGGAAAATTGTAATACATGTAGCGTGAACAGACATCTTGGAGGCAAAACCTTCCTTTATTCATTTGTCACAGACAGTGAGTGAAATGAATGTGCTTGGAGAAGCATCCGCGCTTTTCCCGTCTTATTGTGTCAGCACCAGCTGCGCGCTCGCGCCTGTGTGCCGGGCGTCTCTTATCCGTCACCTGCTTCCTTTCTTCAAAACAACTCTTTCCACATTGTGAGATTCGCCTGAAAAGACGAGGTGCCCAATTTCCAGTTTGCCGCGAAAATCGCCACCACCGAAAGGAAGGATGATATCCACGTGAACCCGCATAAAATTGCCATCAGCGTGCCTTAATGGAAACGTCAGAAACAAGAGACAAAATGCAAAAGCAAGAACTATTACTTGTAGATTGTTCCAGCAATAAATGAGGGGCATATTATATTACTGAATTCCCCCAATACCCAATATTTCAAATGCATCTGTTTTGCACGTTGAATAAAGTGTTTATTGGTGTTTCATAGGTGGCCAATAAAGGGCAATTTTTTTCTCTGCAGCTAAGATTATTTCACATACTGATTTAAAGCTAGAAACAAAATAAAGGAATAAAAATAAGCAGGAACTGATCAGGCCAATCGTGTAGGCGGCGAGATGGCAGTGAAACGACATGGCATTTGGGCAAGACTGGGCAGTGGAGACACACCCCTGCCAAGGCTACCGATCCGGCAAACAAAGTCAGTCCCTATGTGCTTGCGGGTGCAGCTAAATGCTAATAATACATGAGCTCTCCATTTGTACGCTAGTTGTAGTGCCAAAGCTATATACAAATTAGTATGCTAACACATGTGCGTTGAAGCGTACACCTTCATCATATGCACACTAACCGTAGGCATGCATATAAGATGTATTCATAACAGGCTGTGCATTAGGCATTAATGTATGGATGCTAACCTCATGTGTGCTAACAGCAGTGAGGCAGGGCAAGTTACTGCAACCAGGGGAACCAGGCCCATAATATCCCTTTGGCTGGTGTGGATCCACATACTGCCCCCTAGGCGCCAATGTGGCTCCAGCTGACACACAATGTTTTTGCTCTTCACTGTGGCCCCCAGGTGCACCAAGTGGTGGTGTGGAGGCAGGATTTCACCTGTTTAGCAATGACGAGTGACATAAAACTAACTAAAAACTAATAATAACAATAATAATAACTAATAAAACATAAAACTAATCTAAATGTGAGTATGCTATATGTAATTAGACCATAACAGATATGGATAACGTTACCATTTCAGTATGATAACAGTATGATTTTCCCTTTTTATCATTACCACCCTCTCGCTGCTGTTTTTATCTAGTAGACATTGTGATTTCCAGTAACTGTTACCGAAGTAATGTCTCATCTTCAACAGGGAGGTGATTAAGCGTGCATTTTCTGGGATCAAGCTTAAAGCTGCTCCAGCCAGCGTTTATTATCGAATCTCTCATCCAGATGCTGGACTTACATGAACGTACATGTGGATCAAACAGCGTCTATAATGAGTGGCTGTGAGTAAGTGTAGGAGAAGGTGACAGCAGGGTGTATCGGTGGCCAGGGCTGATGCCTCGTGCCTCCAGGCCTTGGGGGGGTCTGAGATCCCCCTCCCCCCGGTGCCGTGTCTGTGTGCTCCCCCAGTGTCACATGGGAATCATCTGGGAGGTTAGGTTAGGTTAATTGGTGCCTCTTAATTGTGTGTGTCTGTGCCCTTTGATGTACTGCCATCCCCAGGGATACCCCTGCCTTATGTCTTACTGACACCATTGCTCCCCCCACCCGACCAGGGAAAGGGGTTATAATATGGTTGGATTTATGAAATCTGGAACATACAAGTCCAATCGACATCCAATTCCCCAGCCAATTCTCACTCATTGTTTCTGCCAACCCGTTGGGTTTATTATCCTAAAACATCTAATTTCGGAGATAGGGAGAAGGTGCAGGTCGCAATACTAACTGCGACCGCTGACGTGTGTCGGCGGGCTGAGAGCAGCACCGCAGTGCTGCCTGAAAGCCACACGCAGCAGTGCAGAGGAACGAACGTGCGGCGCAAGCAAATCGGCGCCCGAGTGATCCGTCTGCTGGCCGGCTGCTTCCCCCTTCCTGTGCGATCGTGGGCACGGCGCCGGATCCGAGCTGCACAAAGACGCCCTCTTCCTCGCGCGCAATAAACGGCCTATCTGAGCCCCGTCTCGCGAGCTGCCGTGTCGCGGCTCCTGCTGCCCGTGTCTTACAACTGTATCTGCCAGAGCAAAGCTGCAGGATTTATCTCCGAAAGCCGGGAATCGTGCCGCGTGCTGCCGGCCGGCTGAAGCCTAGACAAGCTGCACATTTCACCTGCCGCTCGACTCCCAGCCACAGCAACAAGCTCTCTGTTTGACCCGTATATATATCACTTGAATAAACAAATATTAGTTTTCTCGTTATCCCACCAAGACATCATTAGAATAAGCATCTGGCTAAATGGGATGTTTGCTGTCCCTCCTGGTTTCCCGGTTTAAAGATCTCGCCCCGGAATGTGCCAGTAAACTGCTCCTGCTGCCCCCATAGCTGGTATGACAGTCAGTCTCCTGTGGCCAGCTATGAGGCCTCAGGAAGCAGCAGGAATGGCTGATGCGAGCTTTCAGAATACATTGGATTAGATACAAGCCGGAGCCCAGTGCACGCTTATGGCTTTTTAAAAGATGGATTCATTATGAGGTCATAATTATGCAATGTCATCCTGATTAGGGAAGAAAAGTAATCATGGCTGCAAGTGTAAATATCAGACTAGCAGGACAGTATCTAGAGTATATGCTGTTCCTAGTTGTGCATTTTAACTGCTACCTTTGATTCTGTTGATTTACTATTTTTTGGGCTTAGAAATATTATCTGAGGAAGCATCCTTATGCACGGCCCCGAATAACACGCTCTGAAGTCTGATGTCCAGGGCGTTTCTGCAGGCAGTTCCCAGTTTGAATCGGCCACGATTGAACTGAAGTCAATAAAGACGCGACGGGAATGACAAACAATTAAGAATACTGTTAGTGTTATACCCGAAGGATGGAGAAAGAAATATGCAGTTCTGTAAAGTACGGCGGGTTTCACCTAGACTCCACCAAGCCCCCCCAGATGCTTTACTGACCAGATCATTTCTTCCGACAAACTTTAGGTAAACAGCAGCACCTGTAGGGACTCGCAGCTGCCAGGCCTCTTATTGAATGTTCTGCCACCTGATCCACCCCAGCTGCTTCTCTTTTTATGCACATCTTGGCTCTAAATGGAGAGGGTCACACAAAAAGGGTACAGCCACTCGCCAGGTTACGATGGGGTTACAGTCCAATAAATCTGTCGTAAGGAAAAACTGCGTTTTAATCCAGCACACCTAACCTAGTCTAGTCTAGCCTACCTTAAACATGCTTAGAACACTTACATTAGCTTAGTTGGGCAAAATCATTAACACGAAGCCTATTTTATAATTAAGTGTTGAATATCTCGTGCAATTTATTGAATAAATATACGATGGGAATACCCATCGTAAAGTCGAAATATCATAACACAGACTATTGTAAGTCAGGTGTATATCTAGAAAGAAGGGAGATCTAAAATGTTTTATGATGCATCCTTCCCACCAAATCCAGTGTGGCATCTTCAACTCTCCCCCCCACTTGCTGCTGAGTCATGTGACTGCCATGTGACTACAGCCGGCTGAATGACCCTTGAAAGAGGACAGCCCGTGAGGGGAGGCCGAAATACCAGGTAATGAAAAAAATTGCTCTCATAAATCTTCAGCTGTGTCTAGAACAACAACGTGTAAAACGGCTGTATTTAACCTGGTGCCTACACTTTAACACACACTCTCTCCAGCCACTTGTTGTTCTGCCCTTGAAACTGAAAGAGTATTCAGTGCTCCGGAAAAATATAAAAATCTGTGGCTGTGGTGGTTGTGACTGGCAATCTAATTACTTTTTTCTTCCTAGTGGTTAACAATCATGTCGAACAAGTACCTCTAAACAGAGCATGGCTTATACAATGAACTTAAACCATATTAATGCAAATGATGTATTTTTTAATTTGCCAAAGACCTCTAAAAACGATTCATCGAGACCTTGTATAATTTGAGAATTAATTCAAAGCATGCCAAACAATTGTACTGTATTGCATTTACAATTAGCTATTGTATGTCAAGAATACAAAACTGGCTGCATGTCATTCTTGCTAGGAGCAAATTCCTGCATCTGGGTTTCTGATGAAATCATTCCTGTCATCTGAGCGAAATATGCTTTAAAGGCTTTTTTTTTTAATTTAATGGGACAGTGTTACCGGAATGTTCTGGTGCTCCTCAGTCATCTGCAAAGAGCATCTTAACCACACTTCAGTATGCACAGTTTATCAAAGCAACTTGGAAGGAAAATACTTTTGCAGCATGAATTTGATGGATTATTTTTTTGTCAAACATGCCATATTTTCAACTTGCCTATAAAAAATGTACCTTTTGTGTTTCATGTTTGCCATGTTTCTGTAAAAGGGAAATGTTTCGGTGACATAAAGTTCCAGAATGTCAGTATATAAATACTCCCAGCATGCTCTGTAACATTGTGGGATTAAAATGAGAGTCATAAAGCAGTCATGAGGTAATTGTAGAAATTCTTCCACCTACACGATTGGCAGTGTGCTTTTGGCTTTTGTTGAGGAGCTACGGTGAGGACAGTATGGGTCGGGATAGATGTGGGTTATGACCATCCTGGAAACCAACATATAGAGGGACTTCCTTTCCTGATGGTGCATGAACCAGACAACTCTCCAAAACAGGGTAACAGTTATATGAGGGTGTGTGTGTGGTCTGGAATGAAGGAAATAATACAATTGCCAATCTTATCACAAATATGCACATCTAAAACCATGTCAAATAGCAAAGTACTAAACAGAAAAAGAATGCTGTTAATACTAAAACTAGAACAAATTCAGCATCAACACAAGTATCCGCATAGCATAACATAGCATAACATAATGCATCACAACACACTATATAAAAACACGTTGAATTGAACTGAACCCCTGAACCCACTCCACTTTGTATACCGTGAGCTAACAATAGGTTCACAGCAACAGCCCAGCCAGAGCACAAACACACAAGGCACAATCGCAATGAGTGAATTTATTTTTGCCTGGACCATACAGGGTGAGAGGAAAAAGCTATTTTGGTGTTTGTGCAATGACTATTTATTAAACTTGAGGCCAATTCCACATGCACCTTTGAGCGCAGACAAGGGTAAGTAATGTGAATTTCGTCATCTACTTCCTTGTGTTACTGTACCAATGACTCTGGCGCTACACCCTGATTTTTTTCTCCTCCAAGGCAGCCAGACAGAGCCTGGATTTCCCAGCCGCACCCGGAGGAGGTCCCACACAGCAGGACCCCTGTGCTTCCTCAAAGACAGCCCACCTGGGACTCCTGGTAATGTGTGTGGATATAGCTCAGGTTAAGCCATAAAGCCCTGAATCGAAGATCCCTCCCTGTGGACCAGTGTCAAGATTCTTCCCTGAAATAGCTTTCCTTAGATATTAAATGGACATCCAAGCTGAACAAGCCATAACAGGATTATCCCTGGTATTATTAATCTGGCATTCACATCCTTTGGTGACACGGCCACATTCACACATCTAGGCCTCGAACACTGATTTCCGCAGCCACTGGCGGCTATTTACACCAAACTGCTGCTTGTGAAGCTTCTGGGGGGGGGAAAGAATAGTTATCTCTAGCAAGGGACCTAATTCACAACTCATGAGATCCTGAAACACTTTCTGCCTGTCCAGAACCCATATGCTGACAGCTGGATAACAAATTGCTTCTATCGTTCCACCTGCGAGTCCATCTGGCCAGCTGCAGACAGATGTCTGAGTGTGCAACACACCCAGCTACACAGCTGGTGGTAAAAGTTTAAACCCTTAAATATTCAATCTGTATAGCCTCAGCAAAAAGCATCCAACTTTAAAAAGGGTTGAAACTGTTCATCTCCTTGGATAAAAAATATCACCTATGGAATTAAATCACAATCAGCTTTTTTCTCCCGGGCACATTAGCATGTACATTAGTTGTGGTGCATTTGCTGCATGAAAATCATCCATCCATCTTCCCACCAGTTACTCAGTAGAAAGTCACAGGTGCTGGCCTGGAGCGTATGCCATTAAGGCAGGTGACACCCTGCGCAGGACTCCTTAGCAGGGCACAGTGTAGCAATTCTGAGTGATGTACACCTTGGAGTAGGAAACCATGGAAACTTTAGAGTAAACTCATGCAACATGGGGAGAAGATGGAAACTCCACACACAAAACATGGGGAGAACTTGCAAACTCCACACACAAAACATGGGGAGAACTTGCAAACTCCACACACATAACATGGGACGAACTTGCAAACTCCACACACATAACATGGGGAGAGCATGCAAACTCTACACACACACATACACACACAGACTTGCATACCTATCTAAATGGGGTCCTTCCGTTCATCTCTATGGGAAAAACCCTAATCCTAATCAACACACCATTAACCCCAACCGAGCCCTAACCTTAACCATAAGTACCCAAGCCAAATACAAGACTTTTAGCATTTTTGATTGCATTGGCCCCAAAAATAGGGACATTTCAGGTTTTACCACACTCTAGGGACATTTTGCTCCTCAAATGTGATCTATGCAGTTCATGGAGCCCCAATGGTGTCCCACGAGTTCCTGTTTGTGGCCAGTCATAAAGACACATTGTATTTCATCACAGCCCTATTGGAAAATGACAAGGGTGGGGTTAGGGTTAGGGTTAAACAGCGACGTCACACAGCACCACGAAGAGCTATAGAAAAACTCCAGCAAGATTCTAATAACGTAGTATACAAAAACCCATTAGAAATTCACCAAAGCTATGTAAATGCAACTGCAAAATAATTGTACTGTTAAATAAAAGGAATCTATTCATCACAATTACTTGTTACATGGCTTAATTATGAATTATTAATGGTTTCTTTTATCTGACCCTGCAGAAAAAATAAATAAATAAATGAAAAGTCCAAAGTCGAGCCCTCTGGCTAAATACACTTCTAAGGAGAAAGCTGCTTATCCCCGGCCCAGCAAATGTCAGCCCATATTACCAACAGAGACATCTCAACGCTCCAGTGGGCTGTGGCATCCACCTTAATCATACATATGGGCCAAACATGAAAAAGCTGGATGAAAGGACAGTGAAAAAGTGTCTCGCATATCTGCCTCCGTTCCTGGGTAAAACATACTTATTCCCTAGTTCTCCATTTTCCATGGACTGATTATCTAAGACTAGGTAACGGGGGGCTTAGATCTTATCCCAGGAGACAAGGTGGGCGAGCACTCCATCAGGTCCATCACAGCATGCACACATACACACACACACACACACACTTTAAGGGCAATTCATCCAACTAAAAACCTCCTTTAAACCAAAGCACTCCAAAGAAACCGATTCAAATTAGACCAAAGCTGAAGTATTAGTTTTTATTTACTTAACAGCTGCTTTTATCCAAAGCAACGTGCAATTGAAAGATTAAAGGCAGGGTCAGACACTCCCCGGAGCGATTACAATTTAAAGGCTTTGCTCAGCAAAATCTTACAGCTAATGCTGGGATTTGAACCTACAAGCTTTGAATCACAGGCATGCCACACTCACCCTTTGCCCTGCGATGCCAGCTTGCATTGGAGTAACCTCTCAGCGCGGTGGTGCGCTTTTCTCCGTGTCAACAAACAATGCCTGTCGTGAGATAGTCCAGGGGCCTAAATGCTGACGCTAACAATTCCAATAACAGAGACAGGGCACCGAATGAGGCGTTCTGCTGCATTCTGTACCCAACTCTTGGCCAGAGAGGAAAGCCCCCTGCAGCCTCGTATCGTCATGTCACGCCTTCACGATGACATGCACTGAACAGTCAGCAGTGGCAGGTAGGTCAATATGGACAAGAAACCCTGCAGAAGGGACGTACCTATAGGGGACACTTGTGCTGAGGTGACAGCTCTCCAGTACGCAGCGATCACCCTCTTGCAGCTGAGCTGCAGGGGGTCCTGCACTGACATATACAGTAAACCTTGGTGTGGTCCTGACTGAGGCTGCCACTCTGCGGGGCTCCCTTTGAAGGCCTTGTGCACCAGCATCAGTGAGACCCAGATTCATCGGGTCAGGTGACAAGATCCTGGCAGAAAAGCCGCAGCGATGGACAGACCGCTCTCTGCAGTAAAGGCGATCTGCAGTTCCGGCAGGCTCCATGGAAACCTGTCACAAATCCCCCACGGACGTGACCACGTTAAGAGCTGCCGGGATAAAACGCAGACCTCTGCTCGTTGTAGACCAGGCCCGTCAAAACCCAAGGATGCAAAGATAGGAGAAAAAGAAGAAGCTCTTTGAGAACATCTCTTGGTATTCATTACACGGGTTGCCCTTTTTTGTTTCTTGTCACAAAGACAATTTATTTACGCTAATGATTGGCCACCCTGCTGGCCTTATGCCGCCGAGCTGCAAGGCTGGGCTGCTCCCGCGAGAAGCAGCCGCCGCGGCTAATGACTATTAGCCCCCGAAGGTGAACTGTGAAAAAGCCTGACTGGAGTACAGTTCTAAGGGGAACAGGAGGATGCTAAAGTGATTTTAAGTCCAATAAAGACCTACCTGCTTCCTCTACAGCCAATCATTCATGCTTTTCTGTGTGAGCTTTCAGTTGCGGACCGGGGGATGTGACGTGAATTTCGTTGTGAGCGTTTGGCTGCAGACGACTGTGGTTGGTGCTCATGTAGCCCAGCCTTTTATACGTGGTGGAAGCCATGCACGTCGACTTTGCACGTTCCAGATAATTGACTAGGTATATCCAGTATGTGGCAGAGCCAACTTCACAGATCAGTGTGTCCAGTCAAGCTCATTATGTCACTTCAATATTACACTGCGTGTCAACTTTGTCCTTTCAATTTGTTCACTTCAAAATTATAAACATTAACAGCTCTGGATTTATATTTGTTTAAAATTTATGATATATTGTCTTGACTATTATTGATTTCTACCCAAAAATCATATTTTATCACAAGAATCGAATACTACTTTCAGTGAGAAATGTGATCGGGCAGAGGTAAATAGTACATATTAAATGTATTTACTGTCCATATTGTTTGTGAGACAAAGCTGACATCTGTTAGGCAGTTTTATAAAAAAGGTAATCTTTTTATTGTTTTATAAACCCCAAAACATTGTGGGTCTACTAGACCACACGTTCTTGAGAGGCCACTGTATCGTTGTTGTTATTGTGCTCCAAACACATGTTGCAAGAAGTCTTGACACTTGCCGTTATAAACCTTATCTCAAACATGCTTTTGAGTA
Source organism: Petrocephalus schoutedeni (assembly GCA_026780765.1). Lineage (NCBI taxonomy): Eukaryota > Metazoa > Chordata > Actinopteri > Osteoglossiformes > Mormyridae > Petrocephalus > Petrocephalus schoutedeni. The sequence continues at coordinate 8,164,872 of JAODKL010000040.1, read as the reverse complement.
AGCTTCATTCAGACCGACATCTGCCCTTTGCTGGTCTGGAGGAATATAACTGCAGTACGCACACGCCAACCGCGACCATCCACATCCACAGCCAAATATAGTATTAACATAAGCTGCCGCGTGGACGTCCGTCCCCAGCCTGGAGAGCGACTGGACATTGGAGACCCCCCCCCCCCCACCCCGTCCTTCAGTTTGCACTCCAGTGCTAATCCCCAGATAGCCCCCGTTATCTGATGTCGGCAGGGTCAAATGGAGGGGTGTCAATTACTCAGGCTTATAGTCACCAGAAAGTCACACTTCTGTTGATAGGCAGCTAAATACGATAAATGGCAGCTGATCTCTGGTGGCCGTGACAGCACAGACTTGCCTAGTTTTGCCTCAGTAGTATAATTCTTATACTCCCCTGCCACTAATTCAGACCTGTCACAGCAATGGCATGCAGCAATCTGCATCAGGACGGTTCCCGGGCAATTAAGAGGGCCGAACGCTCCTTATTTAAAGTGCTCTAAACAACATGGTGATATATCACAAGCTCCCAGAAGTGGAAAAATCGTGCTAGGACAGCATTTCCCATTTAATCACTTCATACTCTGGCTTAGTTTATCTTAATAAAATGTTAGAGCATCAAGCAGATTATGGCCCTGAGTGATCTAAAGGGTTTGCACTCTATAACAAAACCTGAAACTGACACGTGGAGTTTTAAGTTTGCAGCGAACAATGATCCCAGCAATATACAGTAAGTGAAAGACATTCTGAAATGCCATCTTTTAAAAAGTCATCTGAGGTGTAAGGGATGGTTTGAATTGTTATCTTCACGGACAGCCCCTTCAAAATGTTTTCAGCCATTCAGCCCCAGAGGCTTGGTAGGACCCGCGGTTACCAGGACATTTCTTGCCTGCAGTCCCTGCCTGTCATGCCATGGAGCAGCCCGCCAGCCAGGGTCATTTAGCTGTGACACATGTGGGATGAGGTCAGGGTGAGAGGCGGCGGTTGTTCCAGTCCCAATGTGACAGAACCCTCCCCTGTCCCAACAGTGACCGAGATAAACCACATGTTATCTGATTGGCTGGAAGGACGCTTAGCAACTGCAGAGAAACTCCAAGGCTCCTGCAAACAACGGGCACAAGACAGGAGCCAGAGGGCTAGGCTAAATGAAATTAAAATTCGCAACATAAGTGTTTTCATGCATCGTTTTAGTAGCCGTGGAAACGTATCTGCTGCTACTGCTGGCTCATTAATGGGTACAGATTCACTAGGGAGAATATTTTTCAAATTTTAATCGATAAATCAATATGTCAATATGTAAAAATAACTGGCGCTCACCGCTTGGGGATAAGGAATTATGGGATAGTTGGCGACTGCCTGGGGCAGGGCTTGGCAAGACGCCTCTCGGTCCTCCCTGAAGGCAGTCGGTGATTAACATGCCGACGACAATGAGGAATTTGGTGAGCACGAAGTATGCAGATTTATCTGGGTATTGGGCTATAATCTGCACTTTGGCTCATCTACAGTAGATATGTTAGACTTTTGGCATAATTATATGTCATATTTATAGTTGCACTATAATTATGTGACCGTCTTGAACAATAAACTTTGTTTTCAAAGAATGAAACCATTTTAAAAAGAACTATCTAAATGCTCCGGCAGAGAGGGAAACACACACCACTGCCGAGCATAAAATGTAAGTGAAGTGATGCTCTGGGTCATTCTGTGTCAAGCTGTTTACTGAGGGGGCATCTCTGCGGTTACCTGCGTGGTGAGATGGGGGGGGGGGAATAAAGGCAAGATGTCCTGACAGGGTGAAGTGTTTTCCTTCTCGGCCAATGGCCAGGCTTCCTCTGGACCTGAGAGCAGAGCCGGGGGTGACGGATGGCCTTGAGCCCTGGGCTCCCCATACCAATCTCCTCAAACCTGTCATAATCTTATTCCTTTTCTTCTCCATTCGTTGCTTTGGTTTCTGCTCATAGTAAGAATGTCATTGTAAGAATGGATACATTATTTAGAGTGACAGATGCTCTCGAATGCTGATCATGATGCAGTGATGCTTTGGAATGCGTACATTTCTGGAGCAGTGTGTTGGCTCGGTGGGCACCACTATCGCCTCACACCTTCAGGAATGGGGTCCTCGGAGCTGTGCATGAGGAGCTTGCATGCTCTTCTTCAGTCACCCCGGGGGTGCATTTCCCAAAAGCATAGCTGCTGACAATGTTAGCTACTTACTGTACATAGGTGATACTATGCGACTGAACTGGTCCAAGCATGTAAGTCGCTAACGGGAGCTTTTTGGGAAACACAGCCTGGGTTTCTCCTGGGCACTCTGACAAAGACATGTGGTTTGGTTAACCAGTGTCTCTACACTTCATGTAATGTATGATTTACAGTCTCTGTATCCTGCTAAGGACTGGTGTGCCATCCATTTACCTTGTGCCCTGTGTTACCTGCAACGAGATCCAGGCCAGAATAACTGCAGCACAATTTAGTTTTCCCTCAGTTTGGCTTTAAGTTTACCTGATGCTAACATAAAGATTATGACATTTTAAGTTAAATGAGCAGCCACAATATCAGGAGTTCTACCTCTATCATGATTTCTAGAATAAAGTCACAGGTTCTGTGCAGGTGCGCCAGAGCTGCCATTGTCATGTAAATGAGATTGCATACAAGGCCAAGACATTCACAATAGAGTTCTTTGAAAGGCATACACAGTCCATATGGCCTGGAGCACAATTCCATCCTTCCTAGATGAAAGTGGATGACCCTTCAACTCAGAGTGCTACAGCAATGGGAGAATGCATGTGAACTCTGTACAGTCTGTATTCCAGCATTTTTCGGAGACTAAATGTGATGCTCATTTAAGTCACAATGATACAGTGGGTTGTAGGTAGAGGCCATTGGTATTGATGGAGGAGAAGGGTCAGAGAACAAGGCTCATCGCTGACCTGCAATGTCACCACTTATTAATGAGAACATTCAGGACTTGTTTTAGACAGTGCATGATCACAAAGTTGTAAGAGAGCAACATGCTGCTAGAGACTATGTTTGGTCCTTATGCTCTGCTGATTTTTTTGGAGTGTTGGTGCTTGGGTAGTGGTGAAGCATCCTGTTTGCGATGCTTATCTCTCCATTTTCCTTACCTAAGAGTTGAAGTAAAGGCTCTTTGAGACTTCTGAGGTATTTTGCAAGGATGTCTCATGAGTTAAGATCAGGGTGCATCTGCATTGTCTTTGCTTGTATGTTGAGGATGGTTCACAATCTGTACGGGCCACCCTTTCATTAATGGCTCATCAATGGCTGCCCTGACATCATCTCTGAGTATTTGATTTATCATTCTCATTGATATTCTCGGTTGTCTACCATCTGCAAATCAAGGCCAAATCACGATCCCTCCATCACTGCCCTGCACGGTTTGAATGATTGTCCTTTGTAAAAAAGCAGTATTTTCTGCAAACATGATGATTCCATTTTATCTCATCCGTCCGTAGTCTTCTAGGACATCTAGGAAGTCAGAGTTTCTAATTGTGCACCACTGCTGTTCAGTTTATTTGGTAACACCTAAAGCAGTCATTATACTGCATTATACATACCTTCATAATGCATTATAATGCATTCGTGTAATAACATAAACCCAGCAATATCTATTAATAAAAAGGCATAACACATTATATTCATGTGTAGTATGCATTATGAATACTCTTTGAAAGATTAATCTATAATGGACTATAAACACTTTCATAATGTAGCACAAAGCATCCTTATTTCTTATACTGACCATTATAATGCATTCTGAAGGTATTTATAGTGCATTATAGATTAGACCTTTGTAGAGCACTCATAATGCATGAGAAACATGGGTGTAATGTACTAGGCTTTTTAAAACATTTATAGCTGTGTTTATAATGCTGTATGAATGTGTTGCAATGAATTATAAGAAGAGTTATCAGGCTTCATGTATATGGCCTTCATAGAAAGTGTTAAGCCCTTTTCAGACCGAACGCTGCGCTGCGCTCCGAAGCCCATTGTTTCCTATGGCGTGCGCGGCGCAAGGAGCGTTTCGCGCTACGCTGAGCCAGGCGCAAGTGCAGCGATGGAGCAGCGCAGAAGCGGCACCGCGCCGCCCGGGCAGCTTGTGTGCGCACCGCGGGCAAAGCTCAACTTTGACCGCGGCGCGCTGTGACACATTGTCGCGCGACCAGTAGAAACAATGCATCGCACCGAGCACAAAAATTAAAATGTAGGATACACTTATATTGTCCTTTCTTTATTGATATAAGATAAACTTATATTGTTTATATTATATAATATTACTGTTGAAACAGGCATGCCAGCGGAATGACAGGACGCATCTTTTTGCGTTGAAGCCCGCGGCAAAGCGCTGTTGCTCGGAGAGTTGCGCAAACCTCGCGGTGCGCACAGCGCATGCCGCGTTCGGTCTAAAAGCGCCTTTACTGTTTTTCCTTTATAATCAACTCATGAATGCTGGCATTAACCAGACCCACAGATATTACTTTTGAGTCTTCTGTTCTTATTGCATTGTATGCTCTGCTATTGCAGTGATAACTGTAAGGATTAATAATGGTATTGGATTTTCTCCATTACCACACTTTCTTGCTGACAATGGATGATGGAGACTATGGTCTTTAGATATGGTATTTTAGGTCTGCACCCTATTCCAGGCTTATGAACATCAACAATTCTTTTTCTGAGGTCATCAGAAATCTCTTTCGATCAGAACGTGATTAACTACCACAAAACAATGTTGTGAAGAGCGGGCCCAAATATCGACAAGCAGTTAGATTTTTTTATTGGGAAGGCACAATAAAACTCACACTCGACTGTCATCTAATTGACTGGAATATCTGACTCAAATTACCCCATCAATAGAACTTTTTATCCTAGAGGATCAGATACTTTCAACAACAATGACAGTGAATGTTGGATCAATGTGCTCAATAAAGACATCAAAAATTACATTGTCCTAAGTGCTGAGTATGAGGAAACGGTAAGTCTTGACTACAGTGTTATATTATGGATTTGCACTTGGAGGAAGTGCCCAGTAGTGCTTCTGAATGACTATACTGCACTTTGAAGTGATTCTTTGAATTTAAATTTGGTCATTTTCTCCTACACCTACAAAATGACCAGCCATGGGAGCCAGTTCCCCACATGATGCAGTGTCTGCTGCTTCCAGTTCACGTTCCCATGTTGTTGTTGTGCGTCAGGGGAAGGTCATACAGGGAGGTGTGGATGAGCTTTTGCCATCGCCTGTACCTGCACATCTAACTCCTGATTAATGACGATCATATCTCTAATTACAGCTGCTTGGATGGCAGGGAGTAAGACCCCCAGCAATTAATGACAAGCTGAGAATTAAAGTCTTGGTAGATGGAATAAGCTCAGGTGAATATGACTGTGTTTTGCGTAGTATCACACTAGCCCCCAGGGGGGTTAAATGTATTTGGGGCCCCAGCTGAGGCCAACATAAAGCAAGTGATGGAAATCAGTGTGCAGGCTACTGCTCTGTCATTGTAATGCAGACCCAATTTTCCTAACAAAAAATAGGAACTCCCCGAACCCTGACAGTCCACAGCGTGACCTTTCTAGACTAGCCAAATGGTACCGTGACCATGCAGATTACGTTAGCCTAGCCTGTGTGATCACATGTCCAAGACACGGTTTTGATTGGCTGTATTTCCAGGGTGTACTAAGTAGGAGTGTAATGGTGCAAAAAAGTCATGGTTCAGGAAGAACCTCAGTTTCGGTTTCACAGTTCGAAGCAATTTTGGTACAGCAGGAATAAACATAAGTTTTTTAGAGATTATTTATTATTAAAACGGCAAACACAATTGGATACAGTCATAAATCAAAAAAGGCAATGTGTCTGTTGATTTATCGAATAACAAAACATAAGAGATGCTTCTTTGTACATTGTAAAAACAACTATGAAAATAAAAAAATATATTACATGATAATAATCACTAATCAGTAATAATAAATCACATGTATTCCGCTACACAGTATGGTCAGATACCTGTAGTGATAAACACCCCTATGGCTGTAATTATATATATATTTTTATCTTGGTCAATATTTCCTGGAAAAAACACCTTTAATGGCCAATGTTGTCTCAGGTGAGTTAGCATGCTGGATGTGTTTTCAGCAACATAGCCAAATTCGGTATAACAGAGGTGAAAGACACTCTTAACCTTAAATAATCTCTCTCCAGTGCTGGGATGTTTCAGCATTGGCCATAACCAACTTGCAGTCAGAATTAACATAACATTTTCCATTAGCTTCAATCCATGTCAAGAAATGTATCCATTCCTTTAATTTGTTTGTACCAAACCGAAAATGATGTACTGATTGTACACAATGAATATGTGTAATATTATGGCCATAATATTTAGTCAAAATAATGTATTCAGATGAAATACAGCTGCATACAATCAATGAAAAAAAATAAATTATCATTATCATTATTTAGCCTACCATTATCTAGGCAAGTTTCCCTATTGAGTCGGGCCCCCTAGAGTGTGGGACCCCATGAGTGCAGAGCCCCCTAGAGTGCGGGGCCCCGTGAGTGCAGGGTTTCCTACAGTGCGGGGCCCTGTGAGTGTAGGGCCCGGTGCGGTTGGACTGGCTGCACCGCCCTAAAGATGGCTCTCCCTGCGCAGGGATCTCAGATTTACTGAGGCATCAGATGTTGACAGCAAGTGTTCAAACATAGAGTCATACTCATACTAATCTCATCTCATCAGATCCAGCTCTGTAAATAGCAAAAATTCATGCACGGTTCTCTGGAAAGTGACATGTTTAGAGAAATGAATTACAGGAATGCCAATTTCTGTTTGACATAAAAGATTCAGCCACTTTTCTGAGTCCATTAGGTATCCTCACTGCTCATGTTATGTTTTTTATATCACTGATAATGATAAGAGCAATATAAACATTTTTATATTCACCCAGAAATCCATTAGGTGTTCTTGGCAGCTTCCAGGCCAGATGGGTAATTTTGGGAATATAGGTAATAGGCATGGAAGGAAAGTTTTCTGCTGAAAATGATGAACAGAGGTCAGTGGGGCCATAGCAGAGATCAATGGGGGCATCGGAGAGGTCAGCTGGCCCATCCCAGAGATCAGCTGGCCCATGCCAGAGATCAGCTGGCCCAACCCAGAGATCAGCTGGCCCATCCCAGAGATCAGCTGGCCTATCCCAGAGATCAGTGGGGCTATCGCAGAGATCAGCGGGCCCATCCCAGAGATCAGCTGGCCCATCCCAGAGATCAGCGGGCCCATCCCAGAGATCAGCGGGTCCATCCCAGAGATCAGCGGGCCCATCCCAGAGATCAGTGGGGCCATCCCAGAGAACAGCGGGGCCATCCCAGAGATCAGTAGGGCCATCCCAGAGATCAGCGGGCCCATCCCAGAGATCAGCGGGTCCATCCCAGAGATCAGCGGGCCCATCCCAGAGATCAGTGGGGCCATCCCAGAGATCAGTAGGGCCATCCCAGAGATCAGCGGGTCCATCCCAGAGACTAGCTGGCCCATCCCAGAAATCAGTGGGTGCATCCCAGAGATCAGCTGGGCCAAGCCAGAGATCAACTGGCCCAACCCAGAGATCAGCTGGCTCATGCCAGACATCAGCTGTCCCAACCCAGAGATCAGCTGGCCCATCCCAGAGATCAGTGGGTCCATCCCAGAGAATAGCAGGGCCATCCCAGACATCAGTGGGTCCATCACACATGTGAAAGCTGTGTGACCATGCAGTAAACTGAGTTCACCTGCTTTAACACTCGCTTAGTTTAACTAAAGCTAACACATTCCACAGGGTACATTATAGACAACAAATTTGCCTTTAATGACCAAGGGATCCTATTAAGCACCATCATGACCTAATCATTGTTTGCGACAGAGAAAAGGCTGTGATTTGCATAAGTATTAGACAGGACAGCGTGTCGATCTTGCTAATGATGTTCACTCCCGAAACCCCTCACACCCAGCATGCTAATGCCCCCACTCAATGTTCACTTACTTTCCTGTCACAGGAGAGTTCCACACTAACATTACCCATGTCCCTTAGTCCACTAAAAACAGCTCCTTTTTAACTGCCTAAACAGGCAAGGTTTGTGTGTCAGGCTTTGAGTACCTAAGTCTGATCTTAAGTCCAGAGCATGTGAGTGACACTGCCTTACCACATTCACATAAGCTCAAGTACATCTCCTCAGATACTGTGGGAGTGTGTCTGTGTGTACACATCTTCTAAATCAGGAACGTTTTTAAAGCATTTTGCACTTATTGTTAGAGGGGAAACATCCCAAACTTTTGAGAATGTTCTCAGAAGGCAATGAGTCTTTTTTTAACATTAGCATTACAGGTGTGCTGTTACTTTCATTACAGGGTTGAGGTGTGTATGACTTGGGTATGGGACTCCAAGGTCTTTAGATAGAGCTCCTGGCTTTGCTTTCTGAGATCCAGGCTTTTCTCTGGTCCCTGTGTCCAGGTTTTTCATCCCAGTTTCTCCAGTTTACTGTATTTGATCAGTTTTTGCTATTCTTCTTCCTGCAGCAAACCTTGCACGTGGTCTCTGATTCTGATGGCCAGTTCCATCCAACAGGTTCAGGGACCGTTGGGCAGAGAATGGTCCAGTTCAGTGTGTTCTTTTTTATGTTATAAATAAAATGAGTAACTAAATAAATTAGATGAAATGAGTTGTTATGAAAGTTTATGCCATATCACAATCTCATTCTGAAGAAGAATTCTTCGTCATCCTTTCATTTATTTTTATTTTGAATTATACATTAATTATATGTCATATTAAAGTCAGAGTTGATATGAATTCCCCACGTTAATAAGTTCCGAAATATTAAGTGTTCTGTGACGCTCCAGAGCAAGCCAGCCATTTCCAGCACGGGCGTTTAATTACTCTAGGTTACAGACTGGCGTTATTTTTTATTCGTGTTGACGAGGCTGATGGAGTCGGTGGTGACTGAGACACAAATAAAATGCCGACGATCACCCACCCGTGACGAGAGGCAAACTGTCATCTGGCATAAACTGGCACCCGCGTCACCATCTGGAAAGGAAGCCTAATGATGCCAGGGAGTGAGCTGGCTTGACCAAATGAGGCGTGGCACCAAGGCGTTAGCGGTGCCCGTCGTGGAAAACCCACACTGCCACGTGCACGCATCCGAGCCGAGGGGAAGACACGCCACAAAAAAATCACCAAAAAGTTAGCTTGTCATGGGGAAAAAAATCACTCTGAGGGATATGGGCCCAGCGTTGCACATAGAGCTTCCCTCCCGCTGTTCATGGATGTAGGATATTGAGTTTGGGCTTATGCATCCTGTGGCAGTATGGAGGAGATAAACTGAAGGAGGCCTGGCCTCCTGTAAAAACTCCAGCAAGGCTTGGATGCCTTCCAGGCTAGCTCTGGCTGGGTGGGAGAGCTGGCCTCCTCCATTCCTTCCTCCCGTCCTGCAGCTTTTTCCTTTGAAGAGATCCTCTGTATCTGCCAGGGTGGCTCAACAGAAACAGATTTAAACTCACAGTGATTAAGGACATGGGTACCGTAGCTGGAGAGGAAATTGGATATGCATGTGGAAAAGGTACCTTTTCTTTTTGCAGATGTTGTCTAAATAACCACAGGCTGTCTAAGCACGCCTGGTCAGGGGTGTGTCGTGGGGAGGGGGGGGGGATCCGCACTGGGAGAGCTGGACTAAATAAATCGCCTTTTGCAAATAAGAGTGAAGGGGAGTACGTTTCAGTTCCGAATGTAGGTTGGCCAACACATTGGAGACACTCAAAATCAGGAGGATGTCGCAGGGAGACATGCAGTGCCTGACAGGAAACACACAGGCTGATCTGAAGCCGTGAAAAACTGTCTCCATATCGCCAACCATATGGTCAGATGACAGAACGGGCTGATACAGTTGAGGAGAAAGGACTTTACCCAGCATCCCGCAGAAGCATCATTGTAGGCTCTGGAACTGCATTGACTTCCGTGGCTTCTTCGTAGGAGCTGGGTCACCGCCCAACCCCTGTACAGAGGAGGCCAACACTGTAGACTCGGTCAAGCAGAGGGACGAAATTGGCAAAGTGCAGCTTCCAGCTCAGACATGAAATTTATATTTTCCCATAGGAAGAGCAGTGCAGTGCAGTAAATGCCCATTCCAGAGGCCGGCTCGCACATCTCCAGACGGATATGTGAATGAATAAAGGAACAAGGGCCGCAGTGAACAGATGAATAATACATCGCTGGGTCTTAGTTGCCTGCCTGGAGCTCGCGAAAGGGCCAGGGCTCGTGTGCAGTGGGCCAGACCCAAATGGCTGCAAGAATCTCAGCGCTCACTGTTAGTGGTCTTGGCTCAAGAATTTCTCCTCTGACGAGCGACTTGTAGCTCTGCCCTTGAAATATTTGTTCATTGGTGCAATCATAAAATATGAAATCTATGCTGATGGATACAGGGCCCCAGGAGGTTTGCTTTCTTTTTCCTACCAGCAAATTGAAATGTAATTATAATATCATGAGTCTTCAGAATCTTTATTAAATCTTTTACATTAATGTTTCAATTATCTGTTTCTCTGTTATCCTCCTTCAAAATATCCAACTACCTGCTGCACATTGATGTCATTAATGTGAGGAATGTTTGTACAGTTTGTGTTACAGTATATTATTCAGCTAAGCAAAGACTGCGCCCGTTATATTCCACATTATCAGATTCCAGGCAGGACGAAGGGAGAAATCCTTTGACAGCCAGTCCACTTTATTTTTGTTATCCAATCACAGCTATGTAGAGATGACTGTCATTGGCTCTGTGAGTCGAGCCATTCACTCCAGTCATTAAATTAAATGCCCTTAATTATCTGCTGCCATGAAATATTGTTATATACACAGATGAAAATAATGGCTTCAACAATAAATCAGACATAAAAGTTTTGAACCTGATCGATACAAGGCTTTCGTATCTATATATTTTTATCTTGATTGGATAACTATAACTAGACGATAGCATACAACAATCAATATTAAAGGTCAATATTTTTTGACAGGACAATTAAAGCATTAAAAGTTATATCCATCCATCCATTCATGCATAGATACGTATACACCCACTCAACATCTAACTGCTGGTCACGGGGATTTAAACATTTTACACTTTGTTATGTCTATGATAAAATTACTTTTCACGCTGAAAGAACAAATGAATTAACAGATTCTGTAAATATTACATACAATGTAAACAAATTAGTGCAACTAAATTTGAAACGCTTTAAAAGACTTAAAGCAGTAATGGCCCTGAACGCAAAATAAAACTGTGTCATGTCAATGTGCAGCTGAAACAGACCTTAAGTCAGTCAGGGCGACTGGCAGACTTACTCAGTGCAATCTGTAAATACAGCTAGTGTAATATCGTAAAGTATTGGTAGCTTATTTCATTACTATTCGTTTCATTATTTATTTTCTCTTTTATTGTCTTTAACTCTTATGCCTCACACTGAGTCGACTGCACCTTCAATTTCATTGTTCCTTGCAAAAGTGACAATGACAACAAAGATTTCTTATCTTATCTTACCTTATCTATATAGGGCTATTTCCTTGCGTTATGTAATTCAGACAAGTGGTGGTACCAGACTATTGAGTAAGAGTGTAGATACCTTATTCTACAAGGCTTTGCTGTGATTTTAAAGAATAGGCATTACCGTACATGTAAGTTTTAGATAAATATTCCTGAGAGGAAATAAATTACAACAGGCTGCACGTATTAACAGGTTTGTGTATTTTCTGCCAGGTCACATGGCAAATTACGGCAATTGCAATATAAACATCTCAAATGTGCATCAAGTGCTTTCTTTTAGACGTGTTAAACGTTAATCGTTCGTTAACAATTACCCAGCAAAAACCTTGATGCAGATAAAAGCGGTGAATATGAGTGAATACAAGCCATAACAGTGGCGAAATATTGGCAAAAAATGAGGGGAATGTTTTGAAAAGGATAATGGTTGAATAGCCCATTAGCACAGATTTAACACGCTGCTGTTTAAAAGGTAACTCAGGAGACAGGTACGCAGGTCACTCCGGCTCTGCCAGCTCCTGCTGGCTGAAGGGCCCACATTTCACGCAGACATTACAGCCCTTCAGCGGCGGCATCTGGGTATTCATACAGACACCATAAAGACGCTCCTAATTAAAAGTTAATGAGTAAATACGGTTTCACATTTCCACCACTAATTGCAGAGAGCCACGAGCGGTCCCTACATAATTGGACCAGGTCAGTTGAATATTCAATGTGAACTGAAGGAGTGCCAATAACCAGCACCGGAATCAGCAGCAGCAGTTATAGCATTAGCATAAAGCAACTCGAATACTCCAGGAAACTAACTGCAGTAAATATACACTGTAGCTACATCATTTGCTTCCTTAATATCGAACGTCTGTGCTGCCCCAAGGTGACTATGTAGTGTATAAAAGATAGCAATATGTTGGTATAGATAAAAGCATCATAGAATCTTATTTTTTATAGCATTACGCATAATTTCTAATTGCGTGCTGCTGAGATTGCGTCAGCATTTTCCAGTGGCTCTCTATAAATCACAGTGCCTGATTGCAATGGCAGAGCAGAGATGACCCCTGACCTCGAAGGACACAGCACAGTCGAGTCAAATGAAGGACACGGCTGTTCCCTCCTCTCCCGACCCCTCGGGGCTCAATTCGGTAATCAGGTCACTGATTAGCCATTCGAATCAGCTGGCGCGGGGACGGCCTGTCCGGGCGCCATGCCTCCCGATGCCCTCTTTGTTCATCGTCCAAGCGGTGTTTATGTGACGACAAGGCCAGCGAAGCTGCAGGGAGCAGGTCACCTGAGGCCTATTAACACTATGCTGTTTTTCCACTAAACACTACTCAACACTGTGTTAACTGTAAGGCCTGTTTCTCAGCTGAACATTACTCAACACTGTGTTAATTATAAGCTCTTTTTGTTTATGGAATGCTGCTTGACACTATATAAAGATGAAAACCTCATTGCTTTTCCACTGAAAACCACTCAATGCTGTTAACTGAAAGCTGTTTGTCCACTGAGCACCACTGAGCACGTTAACTATGAGCCTTGTTTGTCCATTAGACAATCTTTAATCACCATTTTAACTAAAAGTCCAGTTTGTTCATTAAATGCTACTTAACACGGCATTAGATTTAGACATCACTTTTGCACATCACTTTAGCAACATTGTGCTAACTGTACACATTTATAGAAACCTGCTATGTGTATAAGGTAAGATTATAAAATGTGAAATACAGTTGTACTCTGCCAAGTTTTTCTCATTTATCAAAAGATAGCATTTTGGCTTAGGCTTTGGGCAGAATTATGCTGCTGTCGATTTATGCAGCTGGAATGTCCCGAAGCATTTCAGGTGAGGTGCCACGCTCAATGTGCTGTCCCCAAGTGGAGCCTGCATTTCTTGGCACGCTGCTTTCATCACAGATCTTTGGGCACATTCGAGCCCCCGGCTTCCTGCACTGCATCACGTTGACATCTGATTGCTCTTTTCTGTCCTCTCTGAGTCTGCATCTTATTCGAACAATATGCTCGGGGCAAGAGGCCAGCCGATTTAATCTCACATTTATCATCTGCTAATGTGCTGTGCAGTACAGATACAGCCGGGTTTTCATTACCAAATGAAAGATATCTCACTTATTTTAACACAGCTAGCCACATGATCTTTGAAGTATAGACCACCCTGGTAAAGAGTTTAGGTAGAGGGGGTTCAACTTGATTGGCCAATAGGGAGTCAGGTGACTATTGCTGTCTGCATAGTTTCTTTCCACCATTTTTCTGCCACCATGTGCCAGCATATTCTGTGTGTGTTTGGTTCATAATGGACCCAACCTGCTGTGGAAGGTTATGTGCATCTGGGTGCTTGTCTTTTTCCATCTCCTGAAACATGTTTAATAGGTTATACAGAACTGAAGGGGGAATCCCTCATATAGATGTTAGCTCTGTTCTGTTTGTTGTTTGTTGGGGCCCTTGCTTACTAGTTAATAAAAATGGCCCAAATCCAGCCCTGTCTTGCTCCCACAATCTATAATCTACAATCTAATCTACAATCTGCAAAAGTGAAGAGCAATTTTATAAAATTCTGTCCACGGATTACTGTATGTTTTCAAAATTTCTTTGGACTTAGAGAGTTTCGGAAATTTAATGAAAGTTCTCCATTAGATTACATGAGAACTGAGTAAGTTTTGGTTCCCAGTGGAGACGCTTTAGGTTGTTGGCGGTCTCATCTCAAAAACAACGAGATGGAAAAGTAACTTAGCAGCAGAAGGTGTGCTGGTATAAGATGGTTTAAGCCCCACATACAGTAACTGACTGCATGTGGATGTCCTGAGAAAATGTGTAAGACAGTGCGCGACGTAATCCAGTTTAAATAAAGCATTAGCTAAACAAACACTGTGAAACAGCGCAGAAAGTGGGTTGACGTCTCAAGCCGGAATGCAAATGGCAAAGCTAAACCCGGCTAAGCCGGAACGTGCTCTTCCTCAGAGCTGCGAGTCAGATTAAGTGCTCGGGAGGCAGGCGATGCAAAAGGGCCCGTATCTCGCCTCACCCAGGCCTGCTCCAGGTGAGCACCACGACACGGCCGGGCGCCAGCCATCTCCAGCCATTGGTGGACCTCGTCTGGTGCTAAAGGAGGGCTTACGCCACTGGCTCTCCAGTAGGGGTCTGGTGGGGCTTTTCATGCTGAAATAGCAGCCTTGAAATGCTCCAGCCATCCACCTATCCCTGTGTCATTTTCATTTTAAGATTGTCAATCCGTTGAAGTTCCCAGAAAGTTTTATTGCAATTTCAGGGCGCTGCTGTAATCCCACCTAAACTCCATTTGGCCAGTTTGACTCTGTGCTGTAGTGAGATGGGCCGGGATTTAAGAGCAGACACACACAGCTCTGGATGTATATGCCCGACTGGGCCAAAAAAACAACAGCTGTGCTCCTAAGTTAAATGTGCAAGGCATTACTAGTTGCTTGTGAGCAAGGCATAACCAATCATCCAATTTCGACATAGAAGAGATGATGATGATGGCTCTAAATAACAGGACAGATTTGTTTTGCACAGCCCTATTACACAGCACATCGCTCTACTTATGAATTATACCAGACATATTATCAATAATTTACAATAAATAATAGCACAAAATGCGTGGGCTGCGGCTCTGATGGGTTTTTGATGAGCTATCAATAAATTTGAGGCTGTCTGAACAGATGTAGCTGGCCTGAAGCTCACCTTAGGGTGAACTGGTCCAGACAGGAGCAGCCGAACACCAAGGGTGCCAATCTTGAATTTTCTGGGACCATGATGATGACAGAGTTGAGCAGGGAGATGGAGGCTGGGGGGAGGACACATGGTGCCCACATGCTGTGTAGGTGCCCCCCCCCCCCCCAGCTCCGTCATGCAGGGGCCCTGTTCACCCACCACTGCACAGGAAATGAGCAGTTCCTGGCAGACCCGCCATCTTGGGGATCACCTGGGGAAGTTTTCTCGGACTTGGTTTTGGACGGGCAAGCAGGAGAGGTTCATAGGGGCCTGATTGAAGTAATTTTGTTCTGGGAGTCCTCCGTGGGCCCGACCCACATAGAAGGCCACATAGTGCCGCATAGAAGGGCACCAAGGACAGGCCAGTGGGAAGGCCTGCAGCACCCAGTAGGAAGAAAATGCCCGAGGCAGCACCACCACCAGCCAGGAATAACGTTCAACCTTTGGGGGGAAAAAAAGCAGTATCAGGGAAATTCTGCAGAACTGAACAGTTTCCTGGTGATGTGAAGGACCAGCTGTCAGCACAAACACCAGGAGGAAAATTTACATAAAAGACAGTGAAAAACAATAGGCGTAATGGCTGACATGCAGCGGTAAGACAGCGGAATCATTAAAGTGGAAAGGTCAGCTATGGCTTTTCCCCCGCATGTGTGCGAGGCTCCCTTAGCACATTACATGGGAGGGCTGCCTTTTATCATAAACATCTGTCAACTGCGGTCAGGGATAGGGGTGGGAGCAGATCTGTGTGTACGTAAGGAGAGAGAGAGAGAGACAGTCGCTCATTACAGCCAGCTGAATGGACATCTTCGATGGGGCTGACATTTTGAAACGAGCCGGGTTCGATAGTCACACTGTGGCTTTGTCACGCCTCCTGCTGGCCACGTGTGAGACTCGCACATCAACTGGCGATCCCCAGCAATGTTCTCCTCTTCATGCCCAAAAAGGCTGCAAAATACTTTTCTTTAGCATTTCAGATAAATTTGTCCACTTATTATAATATTGTCCACTTATTATACCTGGTGCCTGGATCAAAAGCCAATAGTGTGTGGATCTTTTATAAAGCTGCATGCAGTGCTGTGGCACTTCACACCTCCGAGGTTGGGGGTTCAAATCCTGCCTCTAGCTCTGTGTTAGCGGAGTTTGCCTGTTCTCCTCTAGGTACTTTGGTTTCCTCACAAAACCTTCCAGTTAGGTGCAGTCAAATTAACTAGTGTCTGTAAATTGTCCATGTTATGTGACTGAATGGCCTGCGACTGACCAGCATACTATTCACAGTGTTCCCCAGCCTAGATTTCGGGGACAGGCTCACTGGGACCCTACACTGCATAAAAGGTCATGGGAGATGCTCGATAAAGTTTTTGGCCTGAATGATGAAGTAGATGCTCCAAGGTCCGGGTGCACTGACTCTCTGAGGGTGAAATCCTGTCAGTGCATTATATCTGCCCCCCCGAAGTCAAACCCACCTCCAACATGATGTGCACCGAGAGATTAATCCGTTGTTAACAACTTCACAGTTTGGACGGATATTGAATTCTGTTGCTTATTTATTTGACGGATATGTTTTCTGCAGACTGTAACTTCAGGAGAGATCTCAAATGGATTTACAAAAAAAAAATCACTGCTGTTTGCTTTTCTGATGTATTTGTAGCAGTGTAGCTAGCTCTCTGATTTCCCAGTGCAATAAAAACACTGGAGTTAAACTTGCCTGTTATGGTTACCAGATTTTCATACAGTATATGGCTTCGGCTGTATGGCTGTTCTTTTTGTTTCTTTTTTCTATTGTGTCTCCTTCTGGCACATTTTTATTATCTCAGAAGATATCACTGTCAGAGCAATCACATCCATCCGTCCATCCATCTTGCATGGAATGGGCAAATTATAGACACCAGTTTTCCTACACATATATCCTTAGACTGCAAGACGAAAATTAAAGCTGCAGAAGAAAGCAATGCAACACGGGGAGAACATGCAAGTCCCACATGCACAGAGCGGGGGCGATAAGGACCACAGCATGAGAATAATGTATAATCCAAGATCTTTGAGGCATTGCAAGCTAACACATTTTTGATCAAACAAGTAACTTAGTTACAATAAAAGAATTATCATTTTTTTTCTTATCACATTCCTAACAGAGAAAGCATGCTAGGTTATGTGCCGCGCTGTAAAATTAAAACCTTCACACTGAGAGGCTGGAATTAACCGGAAGCAAGCAGTGATAATGATAATTCCATCACCTGATTGCTATTTAATACAGGCACATTCATGTACTTCTTAGCATGTGCTCACCCGCAAAGCCACCAGATCAGAATAGCTAGCAGCTGAGGTGAGATATTGCCCATACTTCCTGCCTGCATTCTCATCTGTGCACGATTTCCTTTGATATCACCAGCTTTTGCACAAAGAGCTTTTACATGCACTCTAATTACATTTCAGTCAATGACAGATCACATATACAATGGTGGTTCCATAAGATTATAATGGAGCTGAAATATTCCTATCGCCTAGCGCCGTCGTAGAGCGACACATTGCTCACGTGTTTGCTGATGCTGGTGTAAACAAACTGACTGTGCTGCCAGTCAAGTAGAAGGACAATTATGTAAAGTACATAATTCTTGATAATAAACAACTATGTTACTGGTTTATCTGTTTACTGTACTTTTTATTGTTATTTTATAGTGTACGCTTTTTATGATAATGGTTGTTATTATCATGTTTGTTATTAATGTATATTACGGTATATTAAGGTATGTTATCATGTTACGGTGTACATGCTGTTTATGAATGTTCTATGAATGCATTATGAAGCTGCACTGAATGTTCATTGGATGTATAATGAATGCATTAGGAAGGTGCACTGAATGTTCAATGGATGTATAATGAATGCATTAGGAAGGTGCACTGAATGTTCAATGGATGTATAATGAATGCATTAGGAAGGTGCACTGGATGTTCTATGAATGCATTATGAAGGAGCACTGAATGTTCAATGGATGCATAATGAATGCATTATGAAGGGGCAGTTAATGTAAAACATGACCCTCAATGATGTTTGCACAACAACAAAATTGAACAACATATTCAGAACGCATTCCCATTGTTGAGCGACGCATGACTGTAGTAGTCATTTCCATTTGTATATACTGAATTATTTTCCACCAGCAGAAGCATAGGAAGCAGGCCTTGTTAATAAAAATCTAAAATAGATATTATTATGTATTTGATATTATGTAATAAATCAATGAAGAGAAAACTTTTTCTTAACGCAAGCACAATTAATATATTCATGCTAGTAATTCATATTCATGTGTAATCTATGGCACTATCTGTGCGTGATACTAATATATTACTTTATTACCACAGTAAATTACTAGCCAGGATGATATCCTAGCCCATAAAACTGTAGCTGTGATCTTATTTGAACCCAAACCAAGATTACATGTGCTATACAAAACTTGCAAATGCAAATTAATGACATTTACTGAAAATACAATCAGGTGGGGTTTCTAAAACACATTTATTTTTTAGAGTAAACTTTGAACATCCCACTATTTGTTTTCAGAGGTGCTGGCTCACAAGGAGCCTGCAGCCAAATCACATGGACTTATGACAGGGATATGAGCTGAGATCAAGCTGAATCCTGAATTCAATGGCTGTCTTTGGGCCAAGCTCAACTGGCCCATTGAAGTGGTTAAAGTCCAAAATCGATTGGCAGACTTCAGAAATACCCCACATAAAACGTAATCATATCGCGTTTTCCGTATTATCAATAACTGCACATCTAATCCAGAGTTCCTAGAGGTAGAGGGCGTAATACAAGGTACCTTCTGGGCAGAACACTAGTGCATTGCAGAGCTCCCCAAATACGCTCAGCCTCTGATGTGCATGTCATTGAGCTATGGGAGATCACAGGGCCCCCCACTGGAATCCTATGAAACTACACAAACAGCACAGGGGGTGTGATACTGCAGTATTTACCCACTGGGCCACTGCTCAGTCTTGTTGATCAAGTAAGATATTACTAGCATAATATTAACACAAGCTTTCATTGTAAAGTTACAATGGGAAAATGTCAAGCACTCAACCCTGAGAGGAGAATGAATGCCCACTAGCCGCAAAAATCTGAAATGTCTTCCATTTCACATCTCTTGAATACCATTCATTTCTTTTACTTCTTTTGGGGCTCATTAGCTCTTTAGTTTGAATAAATATTAAACATGTAATGAACAAATCCTATTCATAAAAAAAAAACAGGAGCTGTGATGTAAACTGACATTTTAAATATCATATAACCTGCCTCGAAGTTCAAGTAATCCATCAGTTTGCACAGAAGCCATTAAAGGAAAGTCAAATCTTCTTTTTAAAACACTGTCAAAACAAGATCAATTGTGCTGACTTGAAAGAAATATGGGAATGTTTTGCACTGTAGCATTTGGTTCATTTGTCAAAGATTTAGTCGCTCTCCTGCCACTTTAAAAGTCATTTAAGTCTCTTAATTAATTTCTCCTCTGAATATATGTAGCCATTTATAACAATATAAACAAAACTTTAGTTCAGCTCACTGATCCGAGCTGAATAAAATCACAAATTGATGACTCGAAATTGACTTTGCATAGTGTGGTGACTCAGTGGGTAGCCTCTGGGGTTCTGGGTTTGATTCTCAAGCCTGGCTCTGTGTGTCAGAAGTTTGTATGTTCACCACGTTCACATGGGATTACTCAGCAGTCAACAGACATGTTACTTGAATTGGCATCTGTGAATTGCTCATAGTTTGTGCATGATCTGTAATTGACTGGCAACCCATCCAGGATTTCCCTTGGCCTGAACTTATTTTGGACTTGCATTTCCTAGCTTATTTCTGCCCTGCATTGAATATCCATCCATCCATCACCCTAATCATATATGGTCCAGGTCACGGGAACCTAGAGCCTATCCTAGGTCACACAGCGGCGCACCCTGGCTGGGATGCCACTGCATTCAATAACTGATTATTACAAATGGATGGAGGGACAAAAAATGTACTTCCTGTACTTTTTCAACACTTAATACTGTACTATTGTAAATTTGCACATCCCAAATAACCACCTAATCCCCATCTCATGTTGCTTATTATCTACTTATTTTTACTTTTTTATTCTCACATTTAAATCTTTCACTGCACTGCTTTTTGTCCTGAATTATACTGTTTGACCTATCCTCTACCATGCATCCCCCATAAACATGGACGAAAATGTCACTGTATTTTCCATGAGTGTGAAACTTGGAAATCTGGGCATGGCTGGATGAATTGGTCTTAAAGTTTTGTCAGAATATGTGTGTTTGGGAGAGTGATCTGAAAAAGGCTGCTGTCTCACCCTGGAAAGACCCAGGCTTTCTCCCAGTGCTTCCTGCTGTAGGCTCTGGATCCACAGGCCTGACTGATTGAGGGTCTGGAGATAACAGCCGTGAATGTCGTAGCTATAGAACAGCATACAGTCTCTTCATCACAAAACTGGCTGACAAAATGCTGGTCATTTTCTGGACTGAATATTCATGATATAGCATTACTGGAAAAACTGTGTTTTAATAGAATAAACAAATGATTGATGATTCTAATGCCTCAATGTCATTGGCCATTGTGTGCTAAACCATCAACTCACCCCACAACAAAAAAGCATTAGTCTACAATAGAAATGTTGTGATTATTTCTGCATATTTGGCTGTAATTTAAAACACCTTGAATGATGCAAGAGATGCTGCAGCCAATGGCCGCCCCAGTGTTTACCCCCAGGTTTCTCTGGGCTGATGTAAGGACCAAGAGGATTAGAATTAGAATTAGCCAGGATGGGTGTTGCAGGTCAGAGGGGCTCAGCTGGGTGGCCTTATGCAGCTCTGCCATCGTCACATGCAAAAACCTCCATAATAATTTTCTCTGTTCTGGGATTAGTAATTTTTTTTTTTTAAGTTTGGACTTTCCTATGTGTAACATAACAAATTTATCCCTGCTGTGATTCTGTGATCATGCAATGATGAATTAAGATTTCAGAGGCATGCTCGTGCCTTCTGGGGGATATACAAACATGCCCCTTGGATAAACATGAGTCCTTTTCACCATGAAAAAATAACCCAGATTTAACTCTAACAACATGACCTTTGCAGCCCCTGCTTTGGTTAAATCGGAGTGTCTAGCTTCTATTGTTTCTTTTTGATTCTGACAAACACTGCACATCTTGATGCTATTTTAAGAAGTTGAGCTTAGGTATTATGGTGGATGAGTGCACATTTGTGGTTCATGTGAAGTGCTGAGAGTTTTCTTACAGCTCTGTCTGGTGACTTAGGACCATCTTAAAGTGACATGTTCACAGCCTTCTATATACCACACTTGTTATTTCTACACATCACAGAAAAAAAGTAATAGTTTAATAAAGCAGTATTTCTGCTTTTTTGCTAAGGCATGCTACAAGTAGTGATGCTGTTGGGAAAAGAGCTACAGGGTTTTTGAAGAGACAGGAAGGTCACAGACAGGACACTCACAGACAGGAAAGTCGCAGACAGGACACTCACAGACATGAAATTGACAGACAGGACACTCACAGACAGGAAACTCATAGACAGGACACTCACAGACAGGAAAGTCGCAGACAGGACACTCACAGACATGAATCTCACAGACAGGACACTCACAGATAGGAAACTCATAGACAGGACACTCTCAGACAGGAAACTCACAGACAGGAAACTAACAGACATGAAACTCACAGACAGGAAAATTAAAGAGAGGAAACTTAGAGACAGGACACAGACAAGAAACTCGCAGATAGGAAGTTCACAGACAGGAAGCTCACAGACAGGAAGTTCACATTTAATTCCAAAAGCAAAATCACAAATGACAAAATCACAGGTGAGTGCTGGGAAAATCGGGGCTGGACTGGGATTAATAACATTGGTTACCGAAGTTTTTGTTTCCTTTATAATGCTTGTGAAAATGTTCACATCACAAAAGGTTTTTGAGAAAAGGCCAATTTTGTTATAATTACTGTAAAACAGTAAAAAAAAATTGGCATTTTGCATAAGTGATAATTTTAGTTTAAAGAAGCTTGTTTTTTTTTTTGTTTTGATTTAAGAAATGCACTCAGAAATTTGCCTTCATTTTTTGGCATTATTAATTGTTTATAATTCCTTTTGAATAATCTATGGGCATATTTCTGAATAATTTCAAATTATTTTAATTTTATTTCTGAACATTTTTGGGACTTCACATAAGGGAGCAAAGTACTGTAAGTCTGTTTTGCTAGAGTTTACTGACTGTACCATGTTTGGACATGTTGAGACCGGGTGCTGCTCTCTATCTGATATGGAAAAACAATATCAAGCCAAGCGGAGTCCCAGTCTGCCTGCTGACTTCTGCAGGACCCTTAAGAGGGATGTTCCTGAGGCCAAGTGCAGCAGAAAATCATACACTTCTACCTTTCAGATGAGCCACTTGCAACATGCACATATTCTGTAAGTATATGCATAGCGTAAGGTTTAATTGTTTGTCACACAGAGTCGTTGCGTGATAGGTAAATTCTGTTTATATATTTGTCTGGGCGGCATGGTGGCGCGGTGGTTAGCACTGTTGCCTCACACCTCTGGGACTGGGGTTCGAATCTTGCCCAGTTCCATGTGTGTGGAGTTTGCATGTTCTCCCTGCGCCGTTGTGGGGTTTCCTCCGGGTGCTCCAGTTTCCCCCCACAGTCCAAAGACATGCTGAGGTTAATTGGCGTTCCTAAAATTGCCCGTAGGTGTGCATGTG
>JAODKL010000040.1:8116230-8131792 GCA_026780765.1 Petrocephalus schoutedeni | reverse complement strand
GATGGGAAAGGAAAAATAATGTTTTAAAGGTGAATTAGCAACTTAATGTACTCCTTTGTCTTCAGAGTTATAATTTAGCGTGTCGTAAGGGTTGAGAACCATTGGCCTAAATCCTTCTTATACTAGACAAAATCAAACAATGTACATGCTTTATCGAAATAATAGTTTGGGGACTTAGGGATTTTTAAAATCCTGCGTGTACTTTTTGCATTGAATTACTCATTTTAGCATTTTAGTCATTCCAAGGCTCTTTGAGAGCTCGTTGATTGAAATTGCTGAGCTTTATGCCAGGCAATGCTACAGACTCAAGTCATCTAGTCTTCTTTTAGTGGGGAATGTGCTTTTGATATACAGTGTTATGAAAACTGAAATATCTGATAAATTTTAAAAACTATAATTTTTTACATTCCTATTACTCAATGCATCAATAACAGCTGTGATTAGAGAAAACTAAATGTGTGATTCATCGTGATAAACAGGATTAGGTTGGAGTCAGATCACCAGGAGAGAAGCGAAGATGAATGTCTTTGATAGCTATTTGTAAAGTTGTCCAGCTTTTCCTTCACCTTCATCTCTGCCCACACCCCCAACATGTCTATGGGCGGCCCCATCACCCATTCAGCCTCTCAAACTCAGCCAACAGACATTCCCAGAGTTGATGTAATGCCCTTGGACCACCATGGAAAGGAAGATGGCAAATGTTGCTAAAAGTTTGTTGAATTACAGGACCGGGAGTCTCTCAGGAAGCGATTTGCTCTGTCTTTTTCAGTAGGGTGCCTCTGAGTTATTTGTCCCATTTGTAGCTGCAGTGACAGATGGTTTTTGTAGGTTTGCACCATCTCCATAACTTCCCTGAGTATAGTAACTGGGCATAGGATTTTACCAGCATAACAGTAGGATATCTCCTTAGCCTTCCATATGTTTAGTTGCAGGTGGTGGTCACAGCACCACAAAATAAAGTTCCTGTACTCTGAGTCCACAATGGAAGAGTCATCCGGAAACTTCTGCAGAGGATGAGCTTGCAAGCTGTTTTGAAACCTACCACGCAGGGGGGTGGGGGGTGAATTTAAAGAAGGGCAATTCCTTGAGAGGCCTGTATGCTGCTGGCAACCATATCAGAGATGCAATTCTGCTCCCTCACAAACTGTACTCTGCCAATCAGATTCTGCTGATCGGCCAGTGGATAATGCTGAATTTTGATGAAGGCCATGGAGAAACCAAAGAACGGAATCCTCACAGGGCATCCAGCCCTGTCCCCTGTCTGCACGGTAACATCATCTGCCCCTATATGGCTCTGGTAGGCAAACTGCAGGAGGGCACTGGGGTCACTCACCCAAGGACAGGGGAGCTTCAGTAGCAGGCTTTATGATGTGCGGACTGACAGCTACCGGCCTGTGACCCCTCGGGTAGCTGGGGCGTGCTGGCACACACAGGAAGCCTTCTATAGCATGGGAGCTGTGTGTAGATGTAAGGAGAGGCTGAAGAGCTACTGGATTCCACACCTCCTCAGCTCTCCCACTACGCCCTGCAGCCTGGCTTGCAAAGACCCTCCTCAGCTCTCCCACCAGGCCCTGCAGCCTGGCTGTCAAAGACCCTCCTCAGCTCTCCCACCAGACCCTGCAGCCTGGCTTGCAAAGACCCTCCTCAGCTCTCTCACCAGGCCCTGCAGCCTGGCTTGCAAAGACCCTCCTCAGCTCTCCCGCCAGGCCCTGCAGCCTGGCTTGCAGAGACCCTCCTCAGCTCTCCCGCCAGGCCCTGCAGCCTGGCTTGCAAAGACCCTCCTCTGCTCTCCCACCAGGCCCTGCAGCCTGGCTTACAAAGACCCTCCTCTGCTCTCCTCCTGCCTTGTCAGTAGAGATCGAACCATGGATGAGAGTTGCTTTTATCAGTTAGCCCAGTCCAGACTCCCCTGCACAAGAGGCCCATTGGTTTCCAGGCAGCCTGTGATGCCCTGTGCAGTCCTGCAGTAATTTCCATGGCTCCCCTCACCTCCTCACCTTTTCTGTCCCCCTCTGTGTTCCTCACTCACCTATTTCCAGAGCAAAATGCCCTCCTCCTCCTCTCCAACAAGTCCTTCAAGACAAGTTGCTTGTTATTAGGCAAACTGTACAGTAGGTATTCTCTTATCTACAAAGAAGTTTACACTTCTTTCCTGAGGAAAGCTGGGTGTCTGCGAGGGGTTGGTAAATAAATATTTAAAGGTAAGAGTAACAATAACAAATAATCGGACGGTAAACATGCTATTAGGAAGAGATGGAACTGGAACAAGGTGGAAGCTTCCTGAGACTGCAGTAGCTATTTTCCTCCCACCCTCAGCCACTGCTGAGATGTCGTCCACTTTCTTACTCACGAAACACCAGGAAAGTAACTTTGCTGCACTCCACAGTCACTGTGCAGGTGTCTTCAGTTCTGTAGTTGCTAGACGTAGATTTACTAACGTCAAAAACATACAGACATTCAGGACAGCACTAGAATGGGTCATTATCATCCTGAGAACACAGGAAGCTGAAACGCTGTCACAGAGGTTTTCATTGGTCCATCTTACCTGAATCAACTTTTTTATGATGTTCTCTTTGTGTATTGTGTATTAAATTTGTGTGCACTATGTGTACTGTCTTTGCACTTTGTCTTGTTGGTTTGCACCTTATGTACTTTGT
Source organism: Petrocephalus schoutedeni (assembly GCA_026780765.1). Classification (NCBI taxonomy): domain Eukaryota; kingdom Metazoa; phylum Chordata; class Actinopteri; order Osteoglossiformes; family Mormyridae; genus Petrocephalus; species Petrocephalus schoutedeni. Next base: position 8,129,135 of record JAODKL010000040.1, on the reverse strand, counting down.
TACTGTATGCACCAGAATTTCCCCCTTGAAACAAATAAAGTTTATCTTATCATATCATATGTTAAATTACAGGATACCTGAAATATAGACCTTAAAGATCAATGTCACTTAACCACATCTGGAATACAGATGTCACACTGCCACTAAGTCACCTAACCACATCAGGAATACAGATGCCACACTGACACCATGTCACCTGAGCACATCTGGAATACAGATGTCACACTGCCGTCAAGTCACCTAACTACATCTGGGATACATATGTCACACTGCCACCACATTACCTGACCACATCTGGAATGCAGATGTCACACTGCCACCACATCACTTGACCACATCAGGAATACATGTACCATACTGCCACCATGTCACCTGACCACATCTGGAATACAGATGTCACACTGCCGCAAAGTCGCCTAACCTAACATGCTGTGTAATTCATAACATGCTAACAAGTCACCACATCTGGGACACAAAATTCAAACCCACACACACCAAACACGCACAAATTCATGCCATACTTTCTGCATTATTACGGCATAAATTACATAGTAGCTGACTGCTAGAAGCGACCTTTGCATTCTGACACAGTTAAATACATATTATTGCTGCCATATTGTATGTTAGCTTAGCTGATAGCGAGTTCATTAAAATATTTGTTGGATCCTAATTATGAAAACACCTGTCTATGGAAAAAACACATTCTGTAATTAGGTCACAGTGAAGATTTGCTATTTCAGACCCAGCTTTAAAAACCAGCAGAGTCGCAGCTGATAATCCCGCCTGTGGCATTTCAAAGACAGGCACCTGGCAGAACACCAGACATCAATTGGTGTAATACTCACCACAAGTGGCGAGCGCCTAATCACTGAACAAATGATATCAAATAAATATATGAATTCAATCAGGTACAACCAGTACTTATGCAAGACCCACCCAGAGCTTGCATTACAACACTCCATGAAGAATCCGAACAGCCAAAAATATCCCACACTAATCCACGGAGGATTCTCTGATTGGCTATCCCACGGTCATGTCTGTGACAGACTACACGGTCAAGAGCACTAAAGAATACCGAACCACCTCAGCCACCAGCGTCAAGCGCACATGGTTCAGCAGGGAATATTAAACTGACCTTTGACATGAGTGTCGCCCTGCAGGGAGTGCATTTCGTGGATGTAGCCCACGGCGCCCCCTGTTGGCCGGGGCAAGTCAAAGTCCAGCCAGGTGCAAAGAACGGCCCTGTACAATGGCACTGGCGAGAGAGAATGCAAGAGTGAAACAGCAAGCGAGCAGAGAAGGCATCTCTGAACAGCACAGCAGAATCATAAGCAGCAACAGATGTTTACCTTTTCTTTTCTTTTTTTTCCTCACCTGAAACTCATTAACCCTTAAGGAAGGCTGCCTCGGGCTTATGTGGTATTTGTATAAACAGGACCAAAATACAACCGCAGGTTAAAAACAGCCACAGGGAATTATGAAAAATGAATGTGTAGACATAATACATTTTTAAAAGGCATCTTTTAAAATAAAAGGAGTTGCTGGGGTGCGCACGAGGACTGTGACCTCCACTCGCTTTCTGTGAACCACTTACCAATTAGCCGGCCGCTAGCAGCTGGAGCCGCTCTCCATAACGAGAGTGATGAATAACGCTCGGCTGAAGGAGGTGGGGGGGGGGGGCAGACACTGTGGAGTATTTATTTATAAGCCAACACTGGCTTCTTTCCGTTTCCCGAACCATCACAGCGCTCATGTCTGCTGTCCTCACACAGCGTCAATTTGGAGCGTTTAAAATTTTCTGAACAGTTCTGTGGCCAAACCCGTTTGACCGTGTCCGATTCGTGCTCACCATCTGTCAGCGGACGATGGAAGTGAGCGATGGGGAGCCACACAAAATCGTTCGGTGGCATTAGGTACGACACCGGGCGGCGCTGCTGATTGGGCGACATCGTCAGTCCTGAGCTGCCCCGGGAACACTGATAGGCAGCCTGTTAACATGTGACGCCTCCGCGAGCTGTCAGTCACCCTCCCCCCGCCCCGCCCACCCCTGCCACTCATTCTGTCAAATTAGCATTAGCATTGGCATGTTGCTAACATCATTCAACTACACGCACTGGTGGGTCACCCTTGGAAGCTGGCATCGAGGTCACCGCCCATCAGCAAACAGCGGTGCCCCCTCTCGGGTGCAGTCTTTCTGTGGCTCTACGACGACCCCGTGCGACCAGCTGTTATGGCACCCTCTCCAGTCACTGCCGGAGGATACACGACACATTTAGGATCTGTTCTACAGGTCAGTCACAAACTGCCCCCCACCCCCCATGGGGGTTCTTTGGACGATTACTGAACAGCCACCACTCTTAAATATTAAACAACACCGTAATTAAAAAAGACTTAAGCATGTCAGCGCGTTCAAAGCCTCCTCGACTAGCGAAGTGGCAAGTTTAGCTCAGCGGGATTAGACGGTGCTGCAATGGTGATGAAATGAGTGAAAGGCGGAGCGCGGCGTGTGAGGCCCGCGGTCCCGCTGCGTCCCTCTTTAAAGTGCCTCTGCTCCCCGCGTGCTCCAGGGGAATCACGCGGCGAGAATAAACATCTTGCCCATGTGGCCAGCGCTGCCGAACTGAGGTCTGCAGCCTTTAAAGCGGCACTCCGGGTAAACGTACCAAGGAATTAACTCGCGGGCTGGTTACATCTACAGTAGCTGAAGCGGGCATCCATGCTAACTGATGATTTTTTAATGGAACTTTTTCTTTCCCCTAAAGCAAAATGAGTCTTTGAAGTGAACAAAAAGGAACAAATGAATAAGATCAAATAGACAAATAACAAACAAGTAGTTATCTCTTGCAGGACCATGTTACCTCCGAGCTTAGAACAAACGACTCGGTAAACAGATTTAAATTGTCGCCGAGCGGCCGTGAGTTTGAGGTGCGCGTTGTTCGTTGTGCTGAATATTTCACTGCAGCTCAGACACTCTTCAGAAAAATTGGACAAAGTTGAAAGAGCTGGAAATGACGACAAGATAAGGCTGGATGCTGTCACTGGGGGGGTCCACCAGGTTAAAAAAAAACACACTGCAGCCTGATAGAAACAGGGGAGAAAATAATGGCCACTTCCATTTACATCACCTTTCATTCACTTATCAAACACTCTTAGTGACACTGGAGAGGTAATAATAAAAAATAAAATGTATAAAGGTGATGACATAACCACCATATCAAATCTGTGCCTCCACAGGGCTGGACACTATCAGCAGGGATATAGTGCCAATGAAAAATATATGTACAATACAATTAAAAGTAAAATGATGTTACACCGTAGAACAATCTGCCTACTGTCATTTTACTGATAGCTGATTGTAACATGGTTATAACTGTCTTATCAAAGGAGGTCAGTTCAGGTCAAGGGCGTATTACAGGGGCGGGGCCACAGGGTCACTGGCTCCAGCTGAAAGCTGATTGGCCCCACAGTGCCCCTCCCCTGTCACTCACAGATTCAAAATATATCATTGGCTAATGAAAAACTTGGTCCCTCTATAAGAATTATGGCCCCTTTTATGCCTACCACCGTAAAACATAATAGAATCACCCTGGATCCAGGTCTGGTCTAGGTTGGGTTTTTTAGTCCACCCCCCATGTGTGGGTTTGCCCGAGGGTCAGTGCTGATGTCACCTTGCCTAATCGTGGAACATGCTGCGCGGGTGATTGCCGACTCGCACACCGCTCTTCTGGAGATTGGCTTTAGATCACTGTGACCCAAACTGGATAAGTGGTTATTAAAAATGGATGAACTTCCTGTGCCTACATAGCTGGATATACTGGCCCCCAGCTTTCCCATAAATCCTTAAGGTACCGTGGCGGCTGTTTATATACAACATGGAAGAACAGAATAAATCTTAAATAAAAGCAATCAGGAAGCGGGTGCGGGCACTTACACGCTGTACCTGCGCAAACACCACTGGTGTCAGGGCTCAGGAGGACTCTAAATAAATAAAAAGGATTTTCTCTTTTCAATAAATATAGGAAACTCACTTTCTTGTGCCAAAAATGTGTTTAGGGGTTTGCGAAAGTCCCCCAGAGGGAAATGATAGATCCAAACATGTTCAAATGAAGATCAGTCTCATCTCCTTCAAATAGCAAAAATATGGCTCAACCACAGCTATGACTGCATTGTGTTTTGAGGGAGAGTAAGCGCGTTATGGTTTAAACGCCTTAACACCTGACCCAGTTATTTGTCTGCCATTTTCAGGAAGCCGTAGCTAGGTGGCGTGGCAGTGAAGAGCAGAATTGTGATAGGATATGATGAAACTACAAGGCCAGAAACGCTAACAGCTGATGCTGGGTTACAGACTGACAAGATACATGTGAAATTAAATACATGTTAGATATGACTGTCAGAACTCTCATACTGATGATAGTCCAGGATAGACTTATGATACATACTCTGGCTTCCATTGTTACGAACTATGCCTGATACTGACTACACATGCATCTGTCAGGGTAAAATGAAGAGCCAGGCTCTGTTCTCCATTCCTACCCACTAGAGCAATAAGACTTTTACATTCCGATGCTTTACGAACTTCATAACCATCTTCAGCAGACTGGATTTTGCTCGTATTGAGATAAAAAGAAAAACGCTAGCAGTCCACAAAATGTGGAAAAGCAGCACGGCGTTTATAAAACTGGACGTGTGACCAAAAGACCAAAGCAGCTTCAAGATTTGTATCTTATACCACATGAGTGAAATATCGTATATCCGAATGTTGAAGGGGATGAGTCAGAAAGATGAATATAAAGTTACTGGCTTTGAATAAAGCCAGCTACCAAATCAAGCAGAGTTTTTTGGGGGGGAGGGAATGTGTCCCATGTCTTTCAAATTTTACACATAGAGGGAGACTTTTTCAGTCATGCATAAAATGGCAAGATAATGGAATCAGATTCAGGCCGAAATATTGCAAAGAAACAAAGGTCTCTGTCTGTGCATTTCGCTTAATTCAATCATAAAGTATGTGCAGTAAAGATTTAATTAACTAAATTAAATTGATTTTTTTTTCTCGCAGTCCAGTAATTTCCTTAGAGCAAGGCCTCTGAGCTGCTTTTCTTCTGTAAATGCCACAGCTTTTTTCATTTCCCCTTCTCTGCTGCATTACAACTCTTATCCCCACTCAGATTCCTCTACAACAACTGTCATTCTTTACAACATAAATGTTCCATGTGTCAATCCGTTTGGCTGTGTCTTATTTTTTTTTCGTTAAATCTTTGCCAGGAACTTGGGCCCACTGTGACAGATAGGATGCTATCTAAGAATTAAGTCAATCATTCGTAAACTTCACAGGAAGTTGGCGGAAATGCAGACAGAAGAAGTTCAGCTTTTGCTGAAACACATTTTGAAAAAGAATTTCACCGAAACTCTTCTCCCCCCCCCCCCCCCCCCCCACCACCCCATGAGACAAGCTCGATAGAGTTTTTAATATATGACACATCACTTGATGGTGTGGCAGAGCTGGTAGGAATTAGGAGTCGGGACTGCAGCTCGCGCAGCAGATGTCCGTGACGTACGCGCAGAATCCCCCAGTGTAGTAATTATGGGATGTGGCCGTGTGGCGGAAGCGTGCTCGATGCGCCGTTACCGCACATCGCGGCGCTTCACACCGCCCCCACCGCTCACGCCTGTAGGTGCACCTCCCGCCCACTCGGCGTGCCACTGCATTTATTACTCACCAACCTCACAAAGCAGATGGCTGCCGAGTGGGATCATTCAAGTCTTATGTGGGCATTTTATGGGCTTGGGCAGAACCACACAGACTCCACGCTGAGCCCCTGCGGGGCCGGCTGTGCGCTGGGACAGACCCTGCCGGCCTGCTAATATGTCATAATATTAGCAGGGTTCGAGCCGCCACCCCAGCTTCTGTGTCTGTGGAGTTTGCATGCCCTCCCCGTGTCGCCGTGGCATTTCCACCAGGTGCTCCGGTCTCCCCCCCTACAGTCCAAAAGCATGCTGAGGTTAGAGTTGCCAAATTCTCCGCAGTTGTGAATGGTATGTGTGCCCTGTGGTGGACTGGCGCCCCGTCCTGTGTTATTCCCCCAGCAATACGGTGGCCCAGAAAAACTTTTTCCCTCTTTTCCTGGATTACAACCATGAATTAAGAGCCGCTTCAGGTATGAAAACTGGTAAACTGGTTAATATTTAGGGGTGGTTTCTTCACGGGTTGTGCAACAAACCACCATCAAACTATTTATTTAGGTTATGTTGCAAACAAAGGTCATGAGAAATTGCAGCTTTCCTGTGCCATAGCAGTCAGTTGTGTGAAAATTAACATAATTTTTTATAATACAGTGAATGCACAGTGAAGCAAATCGTAGCACTCTGCAGTTAAAGGCAAAAAACAAATGTGTACCTGTTTTGGCAAATAAACGTAAAAAAAAGCACAGTACTTCCAGGCTGTACTAAAGTTTCACAATCAGTCTCCAGACAATGCATAATGAAATTTACAAATAACTCCTCTTTGATAGGCAGTCATAGCATTAACAACCCAAACAGCATGCAACTTCTGCAATTCTGTCATTAACTAAGTCCCTTGCTGGAGTCTGACTAGATCTGTCGATGTTCCTGAATCACTCGCAGTGAAAACAGCTTTTGTTCCTCATCTTTGGCAAGAATGTTATTGAAGTCCTGAATTAATTTGACTGCCTTTTAACAGTTATTCTGGCCTGCAGGCAAAAATAAGTATGTGCACAATTGTTAAAAGCAGTATGATCTGTTATTACAAAAATTAATAAACGATAAAATAGACAATGTGGTACTCGCTTACCAGGTCTGATGCAAGCTTCCATGCTGAACGACAATGCCGATGTCATATCTCGTAAAGTGAATCTATTTTCAGGGATGTAATCAAAAAAATCAGAAAGCAAATTTTCTACCATATTGTCTTGGACCACCCTACCCCTGCAACCCTGAGGGTTTAGAAAATGGGTGGACAGACAGCTGGCTATCAAGAATTATTTTAACTGTATTCAGTAAAAAAATGTTTGAAGATACAAATAACAAGTGATCATGCCAGCAGTATCTTAATGCATCTTAAAACTTTAAAATGGTTCCTCCAGGGATGGTGGTTAGAACCTCAGCCCTGTTCTTTGTGCGTGGAGTTTGTACATTCTCTCCTAGTCACATGGGCTTCCCCGGTAAGTCCAAAAACATGCAACTGATGTCTATAAATTCCTCTTAGTTTGAGACTGCATGCGAGTCTGTGTGCTCTGTGATGAACTGGCATCCCATCAAGGATGTTCCAAGTCCTTGTGCCTGGGATAGGCTCCAGACCCCCCACACTACCCTGCACAAGATGAGCTGTTTGAAGATGGATGGATGGATGGGTGACTGGATACTTTTAAACTGATTGGTGTTTGAATGAGAGTTCAATGGCAGTACTGGACATTATTACAGACCTAGTTTGATGTTGCTTGGAACACTAAAAAAAATCCAAGCTGTCACCAATGCATGCAAACCCAAAGGCCAGAAATTAAGGAAAAGTCTTTTCCAGATCTATGAGACCAAGCAACGAGACTGAAGGCGGACCCATAACGGCAGAAAATGTTTGCGCTGTTTTTAATTAACTGGCTAAAATTGATATGCCATGTTTGTTGACTTAGTTTTGTATTTTTATTTTGCTTGTGATTTAATGAGAGGCTTAAGGACAAAATATTGTTTTTGGCTGAGTAAATATGTCTCCACTGGTCTGCAAAGCACCAGATGCAGACGGCAGCAGTATACATTCATTCCATACCACTCTCTGCCCACATTGCCGTGAGTCTGACCCAGTTAGCTGCCTGTATGGCAAAATGACCTTGAGAAAATCACAGCACCGCTATGAAAAAGTTACAGAATATGTTTTTAGTAGATATAAAGTTCAACTAGCTTCAGTATGTTAAAACAGCATTGTAACGCCTAACAGTATTCATGCATGTACTCATCTTCAAACCACGTATGCAGTACTGGGTTGCAGAGAAACTCATTTTTGGTGTGCCTAGGACGCCTTGTTAGAATGACCAAGCCATTGAAAAATTATTTGCAGAACAGTTACATAGATAACAGACCACTTCCTGCGGACGGAAATGGAGCGACATGGCATCTAACCGCCGTATCGAATGGTAGTGGCAGTGGCTTGGTGTGGGTGTTACAGTTCAGTGGTAGGACATCAGGCAACAATCAAGTCACATGTAGCAAAACTGGGCTCATTTACAGTGAGAAATTTACAGCATATATGCAGGTTAGAAGCTAAGAGCACTCCACCATGCCCGGGATAACAAAACAAGCAAAACAGCCTATCAAACCCCAATGCAATACACAATGCCTGCCTCCCCGACTAAGAAAACAGGAGAAAACAGAGGACAACAAAAATTACAGTTCACCCCTACAAAGTGCTAAATAGCCAAAAGGTACAGACACATAGCCAATAAACACTGAGCCGAACAAGGAATGGAGCAGCTCATGCCACAACAGTGCTGATGCTGGGCCAGGCTTTATAACCAAGCGGAAACAGGCGTCACTGTAGGATTGACTCTTGGTAGGACCAAGGCGTGATGGGAAGGGCATGTCAGGTGTCTTTTCCTGGAAGAGACTACTATTGGGAGCAGGAAGGGAGCAAAAACGTGGACTGTCTATGGGTCACCCAAGGGCCCAATTGCGAAACGCCGTTTTGCTGGATTAGTGGCTATGGAAGATGGATGGATAAAAATCGACGATTGTTAATATTGATCATTCCGTTTAAGCTGTCTGCAGTTACAGTGTGATAGTGTACGCTGTTGTGTGGCTGGGTCTGCTGGGATACAAACAACAACATCATTTCGCAGGGCTTGGAAGTCTGGTGCAGCAGAATTACAGAAGGTCTGATCGATATGTTTCCTCCCCAGTATTTTTCCGCATTGGGCTCTTTGGCAGCGCTCATCGCGAAACACGATTAAAGCAGACATATGGCTAACTCACTGTAAAAGTGAGATCCCCTAATGCTAATCATACAACCTCTCGGAAAGAAAAAAAATCACTGAAGGGTGAACTGAGAGACATTTTGGCCTAGATTCGCGGTTTATAAACAAACAGAATCGGCGTGTCTCCTTTCTGGAGGTAGATATGGTTTGAATGAGAAGCTAGGGGAGTCCTTCCTCAGAGGGAGCATCCCTAACGCCAACTGTCCTACAGCTGGGAGGAATCTCTAGGGCCCCTTAAGCACACAGTCACTAAACTCATTATCTAAAGAGCTGTAGCAGCACCGAATGGCAGGGACTGCTGCCAGGCGGATCGGTTAAATCGACAGAGCCCCAGAGAAAGCCCGGGGAGGCTGCGAGCAATCGGCACGCGCCCGATAGGACAGCTTGCCTCCAGCCAGGGCCACTGCTGCCGGAATGGCTCTTAAAGGGGTGCCCTAGTGATGTGCGCCAAAGAGATACCTTTAAGGAACAGAAGGCTCTCTATGCCTGACAGTAAGGAAACAGGGTTTATATGAGACTGCAAGAGATCAGACGTCAGGCGCTGATGTACTACAGTGTGTGGGCCCCATCTTTACATAGCCACTAACTCTATGGGGAGTTATGGGGGAACTATTTAAAAAATAAGAAATGAGCTTATTAAAATTCCAGCACAGACTTTGTCTATTTAATGTTAAGGCGTGCATGTGGGTGTGCTCGCATGTGTTTAAAGCACATCAGGATTCTCCAGGTTCACTTGATTAACATTCCCTAACGATCCCCCTTAACCTCCACGAAATAGGAAAATCACAAAGTGTGACTCCAAAATAACTTCACATACGCTCGAAAATAGACGCCATGGCTACTGGGAGATATACTTATTCGAAATCCCTGAAGTATTACCACCCCTGGTTATGTATAAAAAAACAGAAGTTTATCCGTCTTATTACCGTAGGCCGATGCCATTTGTGTAAACACTGTACTGTAATTAACTTACATCACGGTCTTAGCAATGGTCGACTTTTTACCACTGTTGCCAAGGACAACAGAAAATAATGATGTTCCTTTCATTGTCTTCTGGTGCTCACTATTTGACTTCCCTCTTGCCCGGGTTCATTATTAGTCTGCTAGTGGAGCTCAGTGGAGTTCCATCCCGTCTATCCCTCTCCACAGCAATGATGCCACCAACAGCTTGCACTTTGCTAAATGCTTCCGCAGTGTGTTATCGGGCCCCCAGGGGGCGCCATGAGCACACCAATGCCATGAATGCCATCATCATGCACCCCGCCACGCTAAAGTATGGAAAAACCCTTCCTTCCCAATATACTCACTCAGGCCAGTCCAGGTGGCACGACAACCAAGATGGACCGGGAATCTGCTAGCGCCCGCTAAACGCCCCTCACTCTGACTCAGGAGACCTTGGCTTGCAGCCTTTTCTGCCTCCACCATGACCTGATGCCGATACAGTCAACAGGACCTTCTCTACCACCAAATATAGACAAGCACCTCAGGGCGGGGTACAGCTGATTCCCGTCAACAAGCATGGCTCATCGAGCCCCCGTTCCAGAATCCAAACTTTCCAAACAAAGCAGCACAACATGGCAGATAATACCCTACAAAGCCATTGTCACCACATCAGGGACAAGCACCCTGTAGGACAGCACTGAGAACAAGAAGCAGATTAGAGCCTCTCCCCCCACCCCCCCAAAAAACGGGGCCTTTGTTTCGATAACAACAAACGGAAACAAGCGCTGCTATTTTAACAGCGCCTCCGTGGGAAATGAGGGAGGTTCAAGATCCGCCCCGGCAGACAGGAACATGGCGAGACGAGAGCCCGGCTCGAGAGTAGCAGGGTGTTAAAGTTACATCTGCTACGAGAGCCCGTGGCTGCATGAATGCGTCACCATAGCACCTCGGAGCAGCGGGAGCCATGTGGAGGGGGGGCGGCCATGCTGCCAGCCAGCAGGCCCGATCCCCGAAGCACCTCCTAGGTGATAGGAATTCCACTTAAGTTACAGACGGGTGACTCTACTCCCAACTACCTCTTTTTCATTATTTTAAGGCTGTACATGGTGGGGAGGGGGGTTAGGGACGAGGGTCAGCTTTTACGGGATAAAATACGACTTCATCCGCACCCTTAGTCTGCGTTTAACCACCTCACCGCAGAGGCCCTTTGACTCGCTGGTATCGCCCTTCCTCCTTTGATCAGGAGCCGCCTTCTCCTCCCTGTCTTTTTATCGGGTCCGTTTGTTCTGATTCACGGCGGTCGCATAGCCCGGAAACAGCTCTCTGGGAGACGGTTAAAGGTTTTTAAGTAAATATTAAGCTAACTATTGTGTCATAAAAATGTCACCCACTGGCATCCTGCCGTGCTGCCACTTTGGATAGGCTCCGCCGTGTGCGTGCGCGTGTGCGTGCGCGTGAGAGTGCGAGTGTGCGTGCGAGTGTGCGAGCATGGGGTCCGGTTGGGGAGAATCCGAGGAGGCAGCCCCAGGTTTGCAAAAGGGGGCAGAGCCTTTTATATGCTGAGTCTGTTAGAGCAGAGTTGGGGGGGGGGGGTATTGGCCATGCACAGCCAACTCTGTGATACCGGCTTATGAGACCTTTCCTTTCTAGAGCAAAGGTGGGGGTGGTGTGGGGAGGGGATAAACAAAATAATATCGATGTCAAAAATCAATCTCACCACCACAGGGGTCTCTGAATAAGCATAAATAACTTTTAAATTGCCCGAGAAGCTCTGCCACAGCCTGGTGCCTGACAGATAAACTGAGGCTCAAGAAGGTTCAGCACTGAGACCCTCTCGCCCCGGAATGTCACAGGGACCTCAGTGCCGCCCCGCCCCGCCCGGGCTCCCTGGGGCACACAGCCAGCTGAGCTGGCTTTCAGCACCCAGAGTATTCCAGACACACTCTCAGCACCACACTAAACTCTGCCTGACCTGATGTCATTATGGCTAGCACTCCCAGAGCTTAGAATTTGGGTTAGCAAATTTACCTTGATGACTTAGCTTCACACATCGTCTGTTTTTATTGCCGGATATTTTTTGCCCGCGTCCAGCGGCGCAAATGCCCGACTGCAGGGTGAGTGCGATAGCTCCCTTTTCAGACTTCTGGGCCCACAAGCTCTTAGTCGCCCCAAACCTAGCAGTACCTAAGCTGCCTGCATCAGAAAACATTCGGAAAACACAACTCTTTAATTCAGGGAGTGTTTTGGAGAACTATGTAAACTAGAGGTTTAAATGGCGTCAATAGACAAATAAACCAGTAATTATTCACAGTAAATGGGCTGGTAAGAGCAGCAGCGGGCGAGTTTCACAGCCCTGTTTCAGCGTCACCCTTCGCTAACCTGCGCAGACCTGCCGGGAATCCACCTGAAGCTGGTTAAGTGCCTCCTGTTGTATGTGGGCGACTCTGCAGGTCTCGCCGGCTCCCTGCTGCGCCACACGATTTCTTTCCACGGCCGCGATGGAAGAACAGTGCTGATTGTAGAGCAAAGCCATCACTGCCGGCTCCCGGTGATCCGGCCGACCGGCAGCACGGCCCTCGCGACCGCATTGCCACTGACGGACAGTGTAGCTCTGGCTTGAGCACGCCGTCCTGGGGTTCCCAAGACCCAGTTCAGGCCGCCACTGAATCATTCTCTGCAGATGTAGAATGGGACAGTTAACACAAGCAGACTGGCCTAAAGCTGGCAATCTGCCAGAGTATTATGGACATTTTTGAAGCAGTCTGGCACCATAAGATTGTAGCTCATGCGAGAGTAAGTGGCAGACAGACCTCAAAATGAACTTGCCACACGTATTTACAATGAAATAGTTTTAAAGACTACATATCATATCGCCCAGGGGCACCACTTGAGATTTTGGGCTCTGTGAAAGCAAATCATATTGGTTCCCAAACCCAACCCAATCTGTTTAGGGTCCCTGTCACTCAGGGCTCCTTGGAATCGTCT
>JAODKL010000040.1:8092581-8115737 GCA_026780765.1 Petrocephalus schoutedeni | reverse complement strand
ATGATAAAATAGAGACTTCAAAGGGGGGATCACTGTGCAAAGTCCGGACCCCAACCCCATCAAGCACGTTTGTGATGAACTGGAAAATAAACTGGCCAGATCTATTGTACATTTAAAGGAAAGCCTTTGGCTTGAGTTGCAGGAGGCATGGGATAACATTAGTGCTGAAGTTCTCAGGAAATATACTGACACTATGCCAGAGAGATGTGCTCCTGTAATTGCTGCAAAAGGTGGACATATCAAATATTAAAGTTAAAAGTGGATAAAAACAGTAGGTCTCACCTCATCTGATATTTGTTGTGCTCAACCATCTGCATACTTCATAAACATTATGAAATGAAATAATGTTGAGGAGGCAAAAAAGTCAATATGTTCAGATCTGTCAGGTGTTCTAATAATTTTGGCCACCACTGTATACCCACCGACCCACTGTCTGACACTGCATGTCCTATTGTCTTATTCAGGATTGAAGGGGCACAGGAAGCTGTGGGGGCAAGGCAGGGAACCAACACACCTGCAGGCAATTGGGTATCTCCAATTAGCCTAATCATGTTTATGGACTGTGAGGAGGGAACCCCACAACACAAGCTGAACATGCAAACTGATGGCTCTTGGAGCCATGGTGGAGGCTCAAACCCAAGCCCCAGTGGTGTGCGGCAACAGTGCTGAAAACAGCTCCATCTTGCTGCTATATTCAGTTCTAATTATTCCTTCTAACAGTATACATTTATTTGAAAAAAAAAAAAACAGTACTGCTATTCAGGAATCATCGCAAGGAATACCTGCACAATCCCCCAGCAAATGGAGCAGAAATCCATTTTCGGCTGTCGAAACGGCCCCCAGTTTATTCCGCGGGTGTTCCTGGGGGTGAGCGACCTTTCCCTGCAGCCGCCGAGACGCGTTTTCTGCCACAGTGCTTTGGAGCGCGTCAGGCATCGCGGCTCCCCCAGACAGATGTTACAGCTGTATTACAGGCAGGGCGAGTCTCGCTTTCAGCAACATCTGTGTAGGTGCTCTTATTTTAATAGAAAAGGGCTGCCGCTAAATTATTTCACTGTTTATTTGCGGTCTCAGAAAAAAGCAATGCGGAGGGTATTTGATCAATAAATAAATTAATATTCACAATCCATTACATTTCCAAAGAGGTCCTTCTTGCACTCTGGAGAGTGGACACGGGGATGAGAGCGTGCATGGCGCAGCAAGGCGGCCGTCAATCTACCGTCGGATCTGCCGCTATCAGAAGGTATTACCGAGAAGAGGCCGGCGCTCTGGCGACTCTAATAAGGAAGGGCAGGTGTGAGAGAAAAAGAAACACCCGTTTTTAAAGCCAGAAACAGCAATAATTTCAATTAAATGAGTTTATTATGCAAAGTCACTCTGATTCACATTGAAACAACCTAACGGCCAATGTGGGAACTATCTTACAATTACAAGACATAATAATAACGATACAGCAGCTATAATCAATAAAGAAACTACGCCACTACATTAAGTATGTAATTTAATGACGTGAGCGATATCGTTGTCACCAAACTGTTACCAAGCCTATCCACGGGCACGGGACTCAGACAGCATCACCCTTTCTACTTACAAAGGCTTTCGGTGTCGCTATTGGGTGGGTAATAAGCAATGCAAATTTTACACCTTCTCTATTAAAATAGAAACCAATGGTTGACAGAAATATACTTGGTTTAGTAGTGTGTGTAAATTAGCCTAGTTTATTCTTACTGATATGCAGTCAATCACAATCATAACTTTTCAACCATTCACGTGAGGCGACGTCTTATTAAAGTGTATTAAATACTTACATTTGTTAAAATACAAAAGGAATGTTGTTTAAACTGTGCATAAGTAGATTAGGTCTATGCGGCGTCCGCGACAGGGAAATATGCTTGTATGGAGGATTTCAATAATTTCCTTCTTTTAATCCCTCTCACCGTATAAAAACAAGCCTTTCGCAGTCTGAATCTAAATGAAAGCACGCAGAGGGGCTGGGCCGCTGAGAAATCTCATCCGAAACTGATTTGGCGCTGCAGTACAACTTGCTTCGAACAGTGCGAAGTGAGACGCCAGTCACCCGGTGCGGTGGAGCGCCGGTGCCCCCTACCGGCCACCGTGGGCGCCCCTTCAGCTGCATGCTTAATATTGTTTTTGCAAGCGCTCTCGATCGACCAAACGTGGCGCATTAAATAGAAGTATCAGACCGATTTCCCTCTGCGCATTATAAGTTTGTTTACCGAGGTGGATTTTGCCAAATTATTTTGCCGAAACTTTTGCGCTTACGCTAGTCGTCCAAACATGGGATTCATTTCTAGCGTAGGAAAGAGCCCCTCCGCCCCCCCAAGGACTTATCTGTGGAGACGCCACGCTGAGCGCGCTAAACCCGGATACCGGGGGCAGGAGCATATGGGAATGTGGAAGCGCAGTTTCGACGACTGAGACGGCACGGGGGAGAGATGCGAGCAAAGCCGGGCGGCAGTACTCCCGGAGCCCTGGGTAGTGCAGGCGCATGATAGGCGTCATCGGTCAGCGCTAAAAGCGAAATCATTAATTAATGCCCTTAGGCATTCTTTCAATGCCATCATTATGATTACACATTACCTTTCCATATAACGTCACATACAGTGTTTGTTGGGTGTATGAAATTAATGTGGGGGTATTTCGGGAATAGTCTGACTGCAGCAGACTTGCAGGTCCCAGGCAATGGAATTGATCCCAGACGAGCCGTGCAATTTGAGGCTGGCTCTCTAAGTGTGTGAGGTGCGGCTAGATGATTGTGGGTGATGGATCACTGATGATGGGTCACATAAAAATGCACCATCAAGCAGCTGATCACACGGGCTGTTATTCCGATATTAGTCAGCGGCGAAACTCTGCATACCACCCCAACGTGATTACTTTCTCGCTCGCATCCAGGTCCGATATGTTTTCTATCATTAATAGTACTGTACTCACTCAGGAGAGCAGCCCACGGGTGGGGGGGGGTTGAGGTTTGAGCACCAGTCAGATGGACTTTTCCTGGTTGCCATGCCAAAGGACTCATGGTCTGGGGGGTGGGGGATAAGTTGCGCCCAGGCTATTCTGGAAGCACCCCACCTCTGCGGCTTTGTGATAAGAGTGAAGAAAGTCTGGGCCACCATGCCAGGCCTCAGCTGCTCTGTTGATGCGATCTCTAAGAACCTTCCGGAAAGCTTGCAAGTGGCCTCCGTAGAAGAAAAAAGCACACAAAACATCTTTAAAATGTTCCGTTGGGTGATGAATGTTTTATGGGCAGGACGGTTCAGACTGGCTCGCTGCAGTGAGAGGCGCGACCGGCTGCCCAGCTGCTGTCGCAGTTGTGAAGGCCACAGGTTTCAGGGATGTCCCATCTGTTGGACCCTAGAAGGCACCGCACGCCGGAATTGTTTCAGCGAACCGTATCAGGACTGTAAATTTTAAGACTGTCAACTGAAGTAGTGATGCAAACAATTGAGAATTAGAGAGGGTCGATTAACTGCCATCAGTCGTTTTCAAGAGTCTTGACCACTGAGACAGTCCTTATTAAAAATGTTCTGTACGTCAGCAGTTTTGGATTAGTTTGCACTTCTACCCAAGAGTTTTCCCTGCTTTTGGAGCCGACATGGTCCCAAGACCATCACCGTCCCTGGCGGGAAAGTGAGGCGGTGTCCATGGTAAGTTCCACCAGGGTCTCTCCAAACAGACTCCTCTCCACCCCATGTATGCCGCTACTTGGGACTGACCCACCGTGGCCCTGAAATGAACGAATATGGCACTTGTACTTTGGATAATGGAAAACATGTCTCTCCCAGTGTACCTCAAATGGAAGCTGTGACCTCTGCATGACTGGTACATATACCCATTATGAAGAGCGTCTACCACAGTTCCGGGCCGGCAAGGAAGGAGTCAGATTGCTGGGAAAATTCCTATATCCCTGCCTGGATCATCGCTGCAACTCAGGACAACTTTCTCATTAAAGGGGACACTCAGGTCCGGCCGGCTGTGAGTGTGCAGTCAGCGCTTGGCTGGCGTGGCCTCACTGTGCCGCCCGACTCCTTCAGCAGAATCGCTGCCCCAGAGGGGAAGAGTAAACTCTGCACAGCTTCCCATGTGAGGCATTTCACAAGCGCTGCAACCCTAATGACAATGGCACCCCCAGGAACATTCCGGGCCAGCACAAAATGCCGCTCTGCTGATGTCACAGGAGCTAAAGTCCCTCGTAAAGACAAGGTTGCGGCAACTTGTAAATTGGTGGCTGAGGGCGGTCTCTCTGGGGCTTCAGGTGAGCGGGATTGCATAAGGAGTTGGACTGCGGTCTCAGATATCTAGCATCCATTCCTGCCTCTGGATCTGTCTGCATGGAGTGCGCATGTGCATACTGTGTCCACGCAGGATTTCCTTGGGCACTTTGGGTTCCAGTCCAAAAAACATGCAGTTCAACCCAGGCACATCACGAGCCTGTCCGCAAACGAATCCGAACGAGCCCAAAATGATTTGTTTCGCTCAGATTTAACAAGCATGCTCATAGCTTGAGAATCTCATACATCACAAAAGTCCAAGTCCCAGGTCACATTCTCAAAACCGTCATAGTGCTACGATCATCGTGGCACTGTGTACTTGTGTATGGCCGGCACGACAATAAAGCCCACTTGACTTGACTTGACTTGAATTACAGAGAGAGAGAATTCAATACAATGTCCCTCTGATGGATTGGATCTCTGGGCTAAGCCCCTGATGTCTTCAGATCTTAGCAATGTCCCTGGATCAGACTCACTGTGCCTGTGCACTGGGTAAGCCATTATGGAAAATGGATGGATGGGTGATGGTGATCTAGTGGCTTTGAAAGTGCTGTTATGGGTCCCAGCATCCCTCTCCTGATCTCTTCAAGGGGGCCGTAGCATGAGTGTTCTTTAGAGATGAAGTATGAAGTATGGTTTCACATGGGGGGGGAGGGGTCCTTGTGGCAAGCATTGACTGGTTTTCAATCAGTCCTCCCCCCAATCGGTCCCTCCTTTGAAGACATCGTTATCCATAACACGAGATACAAGCAGGGTTGAAAATTAAGCTTGGCCTCCCGCCTGAGGCGAGCAATTTAGACAGCAGGCGAGTACAAGCCCATGAACTCTAGCACGCTAACTGGTGAAAAAATTGCATGTCGAACTACATTTTATAAATACTGAACGATACCGATTGGCTAGTAGCAAAAATTCTTATGTTCCAGCTCATTAAAATTCACGCCGACGTCAGCTTTTGGCAAGGTGGTGGCTCTGTTTAAAGGTACCACAGGGAGAGAGACATGCTGGTGAGCCCTTAATTAGAGAACAGGTAAAACAGGGGGATATTAGAACCCGTTGATTTTATATGTCCAAAAGCTGCCAACGAGCAGCACGGGGCAGGTGGTCCAGACCACACAACTAACTGCAGAAGACAGGGAAGGGGGGTTATGAATTGGGCACTCCTGGCTTAACCAAATTATTTGCAAACAGCTGCTGTGAGCACTGGGTGAGAGCAGCGATTAAGGACCTAGAAGGTGAAACCAAATGGTTGTACCCCCAGGCCCCTGGAGGGACTCTCTTGTCATGGCTTACAGGATGGGGAGTCCAGACAGGGACTCTTCAGGCTGGTCTGGGAAGTGTGTGCATAAGCCAGCAAGCTAACCAAATGCAGAAAGCCTAGCTAGCACTACGGGCCGAACCAAAGAGGTGCCAGTCTCCCCAGCCACCCCTGCCATGACAAAACATGGTTCCATCCATCATCTCACGCCAAATGTTGCTCGCTTGTCTAATTTTACATCCTACGCCTAAACATCAATGCTTTCTCACATATTTACCACCCGCTTACATCAATCTTGTTAGCAGCTGATCAGGGGACTTAATACTTCTTGCAGCAGCGCACGTTTTAGCGGATATTAAAAACACTCGATATTACCTGATTTATTCTATGTTTCGGGGTGTAGGTAGGAATCAATAAATCTAAATAAAACAGGGGAGCGATATGAGAATAAGAAATAAACGAGCACCGCCGAGTTCCGAGACAAAACGGGGCGTGGGGTGCCTGCCTATGGCAGCTGGGATGTGGCATCTTAACCTGCGGCGAGGAACGGCTATACTGAGGTGCATATTTACCGCATCGAGCCTCGCATTCCAGAGGGAGGGGGACTGGGGGGGTCAGAGAGAGTGGGGTAGTGGGGGGTGAAATCGAGAAGACGGCAGGATTCGGCGGTTAAGAAAACAAGGCTGTCATTGATGGATGTTAAACAGGAATCTTTGGTGATGCAAACAGAGCCAGTAAGAGTGTGATAGATGGGAACATCTCTCTGAGGTGGGGGGGTGGGGTGGGGGGGCGTCTTCTCACCGCGTTTCATTCTTTCCCCTGACAGGCGCGGGAATAATATGAGAGTGCAGGAGCCCACGGGGGTTCGCGTCGTTCGACGGAAGTTAAGTCACCAGCGGGGTGGAGGAAAAAAAAAAAAAAAAACATCGGCTCCATCAGAAGTGATTTTGCCTGAAGCACTGAGGTGGCATAATCATCACAGGGGCTGATTGGGTGGGTAAAACAGTGAGAAAGGCAGCTTCTACGCCGTGAATTCCACTCAGTTACAAATTAAGTGTGTTAGTGGACGGAAAATGGTTTACTTTGACTCACCGTCATTGCTGGGCCGCCTCTAGCTACAGGCCGAGCCGGCGGCTGCCTGGGATTCCCAAATTACCTGCCCTGCGGAAGAAGTGAAATGATCATTTTCTTGGTGGGGTGGGCTAAAGCTTTGCCTGGGGCACCTAAAAATGTAGCTGGCCCAGTATCAGTGACAAAGTACATATTAATATCTCTGTTATTTCTACCATTTCACGGAAGGCTTTGTCCAGCACAGCATGTTACTTCAACTATTTCAAAAACTAGATAGCCACTTACCCATCTCTCTGCACCCCGCATTCCATTCAGGGTCGCAGTGTCCAACTCGACACTCTTGGAGCCATGTGAAGTTTTGCTCGGGATGACATCAGCAGGGCCTCACCTGGGATTAGAACCTATTATATTTGAGATATCAATCCAGCACTGGTCTACCAAGATGAATTCAGGTTGCATTTAAGAGAGAGATCAGAGCCCCCCGCCCCCCACCCCCCCAAAGACGCATTTATATTTCATATCGTGGTTTATTACTGGAGAGGCTGACTCAGTTTTACGCATGTGGGCAAGATTCGCAAAAAGACAGTGAGATGGTATAGATTTCTCCTCAAGGGTGCAGCAGCAGCTAAGATGAAATACAGGACCTCAGCCCCTTAATTGAAAAGTCACACCCTGTGTGATATGAAACTCCTGTGAAAAACATCCCGTGGCTCGAGAAGGTCAGCAACACTTCACTTATGAACGCCTCCGCTTTGCTGCCTAGCCAGTCTAAGCCATATCTGAAGCAATTTTTCCAACTCTTACACATCCAGAACCTTCTGCCTGATTCAGCACACAAAATTAGCAACAGTTATTTGAACCATTACAGAAGGGCTTTGGCAGCAACAGCAGGCGGGATTATCTCATTGCCTGTCACTGATTGGTTTATCCCACTTCCTATTCATTAGTTTATTGGTTCCCATTGGGGGAAATGGGGCTTTGGTTGACAGAGCACTTTTAATCCTGCCTACTGTGGGTTTCACACTGTGGGATGCTGTTTTTACTCTGGCCTCAGATATCCCATAATAAACCTGCAAAGACTTCTCGTTGCCACTGGTTGCGCCCCGTCACTTCCCTCCAGTCACCACTGACTTGTTTTAATGTAAGATTCAGGGCTGATTTCTGCTGGAGTATTTTTGCAGGAGGATTGTGCAGGTCAGCAGTTATAGGGAGGAAAAGTTATGCAGAGACAGAGGATCAAAGGCGTCTTTGTATTCGGGCCCGGAGTCTGTGTGTATTTTTGCTGCAAAGCTGTGACAGCTGTGCGGGTGCTGAAGCAGGCCGGGACGCCGGGGCCTGTTCGGCCCGCTGCATCCCCCTCTCGGAGCACAGCAGTGATGTCCGGCGGGATGCCTTTCAAAGACATTCGAGGGGAGATGCCACCTTGCACCAGCCCTTTAAGCGAGCACAGACGCTGGGGGAGGGGATTGAAGCGGCTGCTGAACACGGGGAACCCAAGCGGGGAATTCTGCAGTATGGACCCCCCTCCCGCCACCGCCACCCCCCCGCCAGGCTGCCTGGCAGGGCGGAGGCGGCTTGATACTTATTCACTTGCTTTCTGTGGATGACAAGCGCACTGCACGAGGCTTTTTGGGGGGGGCGGTGGGCAGCTCAGTGGGACAGAACACCGTGCCTGTGATCACTGTGGTCACCGATTCGAATCCCAGGGTCGGAACAGTGAGCAAGGCCCTTAAACCCCAGTGGCTCCGGGTACTGGCTGACCCTGTTTTCTCATTCACTTTGTATGAAAGCACCTGCTAAATAAATGAAATGGTGCGGACAGCTCGCTAAACACTAGCTTTCAGGGGCTCAGTGTCTGTAGTCTGCCGCGTGTATCCATGTATGTGACAGTGTGGGCCTGCATGCCTGTGTTTCAGTCAGTGTGTCTGTACCAACATACAAGTGTGTTTGTGTTCCATCACATTTGTGTCTGTAGCATCACACATGTGATGTACCTGTATCTGTCATCACACAAGTGTGTTTGTGTTGTGCGGCATCACGCTAGTGTTTGACAGAAGTGTCTGTGTGTCTGACTCATCACACAATCGTGTCTGTGCACCATACCCAAGTGCCTTTGGGTCCATACCATCACACAAGCGTGTCTGTGTACCATACCTGAGTGCCTATGGGTCCATACCATCACACAAGTGTGTGTGTCCCATCACACGAGTGTCTAGGTGCCACCACATGAGAGTCAGAATGCTTTTAGTGCTGCGAGTCTGCCAATGTTTCTGTGTGTGAATGGCAGGGGCCCCTGTCTGCCTCTCTGGTATGCCAGTAAATGTGTGAATTATGAAAATACAGTTTCGTCATTCATACAGGGAAGTCCAGTGTCTTGGGTAGGTACTTTGCTCCCCCACAAAACACACACACAGCTTGGGGGCATCATCATCATCATCATCATCACTTGGAGGCAGAAGGGAGAGCATGTGTCTCAACTGACAGAGCGAATTGCCCTTCCCTTGGTTAAAGTGGAGCCATTTTGTGTTGCAGACTCAAGGCAGATAGAGCCGTTTTCAATGTAGGAGAGAGAACTGACAGCATCAGAAACAAAACTGCTCCTACCCACAGAAAAATCAAGCAAAGGAAAGATTATATTTCCTGTTTTGGGTTGGCACACTGATGTCATGATTAAAAGTAGGCACATTTTTGGCTCTTCAATTCAATCCTTTTTCCTGTCAATCTGTTTTCCTTTTTTAATCCCTCTAGGCAATACCCAGGATTTAAACCCCACGTTAACTCAAAATCTAGGCAACTAGAGTGGGAACAATTCTGATGCGGTTTGGTGCCCCAAAGGCAACAAGGTATACGGGAGCATCGTAAGAAAGGCTGATGACCGGACCGCTATTTCACAAGACGGCAGGTAGGGGGCATTCTAGAGCATAGAGTCAGTCTTCCTGGTTCATAAGTGAAACCGGAATCTCAGTACTAATAACCAGGGAAGAGGAAAATTGATCATTTTAAATCTATCCTTTTATGGGCTTTGCTCGCTTGGAGGAAATGGATTTAAAAGAAAAAAAAATCAATGGTATAGGTCAAGTTTGTTATTCTTCTGCTCACATGGATTTCTGCTAGGTTCCCCACACAGTCCAAAAGTTGAATAGGCTTTAGAATCATAGTGACCTTGTACTGCAGAAGAGGTACGGATAATGGATGGGTTGGTATAGGTTACTGGGAGAATGATTGGCCTCTTGGCCATTACCTTGAATTTGTTGGGCCATAGATAAGAAACAATGATTTACAGCTGAAGCCAGAAGGGCCACATGACATGTATCAGTGTGAGCTGAGTAAGGAAGAACGTGGACTTTTAATGAGCAGACTGTCATAATCCCAAGACAGAAGGCATTGTGCTTCAGTGTCCACAGCAGTGCTGATCACTATGGCAAAAACCAAAAGACCTTAAATCTTCTGGCACAGAGCAGATGGATGTCAGGGGCCTCTGGCACGCACTTCCCCGCCCTCTGACAGATGCGCAGGACCTAAATGCGAGCCAATACGGGTGAGAGCAGCGCTGTAAAGAGGCTGGAGTCGCGATCGATAGTCATTGAGTCTCTGAATTACGCATCACCGTTTCTAGAAGGACCCGGCAGCTGTATTACTTTGAAGCCATCCGTCATCATTCAGACAGAATTTCTGCTCCGGGGTGGACTGTAGGACCTGACAGGAAAGAACCATGGCTGCTGCGTGCTTATCAGCCGGGCCTCATTGTCCCGTAGCTTCGTATGCAGGGATCGTCGGCCTGTGCATACACAGATGAGCGTGTCTGTTGCAAAACTTTTGTGCACCCATGGCAAAATGGGCGGGGGGTATGACTCTGTGAGCCAAGCCACTGTGCTCGTGATTGGAAGGCCGCTGCTTTGAGCCTCTGCAGAATAGTCACATTCCCCAGAAGCGCCAGATAAACTGCTGGACCCTGGACTCAGAGGCTCAGCTTTGCTCCGCACCATGTGCCTGTGTCTCAGCAGGAGAGCAAGGCAGCCTATGCACAGAGAGACATTCCAACGTACTCATAAATAAAGTGAAAAGTGATTCATCGTGAAAGGTGATTCATTTTTGACATACCACAGCACACAGCAACAAAGCATGTCCTCTGCATTTGACCCATGCGACATAGCAGTGGGCAGCTACTTGAGCCCGGGGAGCAGTGCATGGGGGCAGTACCTTGCTCAGGGTACCCCAACGGTACTTGCAGGTCGCAGACTCGAACCAGAAATCTTACAATTACACGGTCAGTTCCCCAACCATTACACCACCACTGCCCATAAAGGATCATTCCAAAATAAAAAAAAAAACATGCAGGCTGTTTTCAAATGCAATGTCTGTGGTAAAAATCACAGTTTCATCACAATGAACATGAGAGTTTGCTATGGTGTTGACCCCCATTCGTATATCTGGGCGCTGTTTCGGAATGTTGGAAGAGAAATGCCACAGGGTTGACCTCCCGAGGACTGCGAAGCACAGGAGAGTCCTTCCCGTTATCGACGTTACTGTGGCTGAAGTGGCTGCAGTGTTACTATAGTTACTATAGTAAGAGGTGAAGCCTGTAGTGTGCGTATAAGCACTACACTGTAAGCGCAGTGTGCGTGGGGTGGCAGTGTTGTGGGACAGCAGAGAGGCAGTCCCCCCCGAGGGGGAGAGAGGCGGAGGACACCACAAGACAGGGTGATGCTGGTAATGCAATGGCAGAAGTAACAAATTAGATGAAAAAGAAATAAAAAGGGGAAAAATAAAAAAGCCGAAACAGCACAAAGATACCAAGTTTTTGCAAATTATGCCTTCAGGGACGACATTGAGACTCAGTCTGTACACACAGCCGGACTACTGAGAAATGACTCTGCTTCTGAATGAGATTACTCTTCCAGAATGATCCACGTCTTTCAGAGTAATCCCAGAGTAATCCCCTCCCAAATTACAAACCACTGCCCACCAGTTTTCAGGTCCTTTAAGTGATCCCGTGCTGGATGAAACCAACAGGCAAAACCACACAAATGAAACCACAGACTCTCTTTAACAACTATTACTGTCGACCTGCACCCATTCTTCAGAATTGGGCCAAGTCACGTCCTACCAAAAATCTTAAAAGTATTACATACTGACATACTAATTTCCATCCATCCATTTTCTGAAACCGCTTGTCCTATTCGGGGTTGTGGGGGGTCCGGAGCCTATCCCAGAGGTTACGGGTGCAAGGCAGGGAACAATCAGAACAGGGAGCCAGCCCTTCGAAGAGCACACTCACACAACATTCACTCACACAAGTACATCTATGGGCAATTTGGCCACTCAATTAACCTCAGTATATATAAATATGTTAAATATAAAATTCCCCCCGCGACCCTGAACAGGATAAGCGGGTTGGAAAATGGCTGGATGGATAAAATTCCACCAAAAGAATTAGAATTAGGGGGCAGCACGGTGGTGCAGTGATTAGCATTGTTGCCTCACACCTCTGGGGCCAGGGTTTGAGTTTGCGCCATGCCTCCATGTGTGTGGAGTTTGCACGCTCTCCCCATCTCTTAGTGGGGTTTTCTCTGCATCTTTGTTTTTAGATATATATTTTCATGAAAATGTTGTCCCTTTAAAGTTGTGTCCCAGACTTTTGACAACTGTTAGATTTCTACAAACCCCAGCATTTCTTCCCAGTTTCATAAAAGCTGGCAATACTGCTCAAGCGCCTTATTTTTTTGATAAATTTATGAGATAATATTGAATCAGGTGTGTCTCAGCCATAGCAGGTCAACTCCATAGTCCATCTACATCAAAACTAAAGGAAAATAATAATGTGGCTCAATCAAAAATTATTCATATTATATCATGAATTTGACAGTTGAGCCTTTTTTTCTGCACCTCCAATACCCATGATCCATTGCGGGACACACCTAGGAAGGGCTAACACTTTTGACCTCAGTACTTTTAAAATCCTGTCTGTGGCCCTGCTTACAGAATTGACAAAACTCAAGCCCTCATGCTGTTTAAGATAAAATGAATCACTGGGAGGTTGGCCCCATTACGCAGTTTAATAGCCAAGACTTTCATCTTTTAAAACGTAATTGTCCCAGCATGACTGAAGAGTACAAATCAAAGTCCCCCCAAAATAAGATTTAGTCCCTATTCCCAAGAATGAATGAATGGATAAAAACCTTTAAAATTTCCAACACCTTCCGTTGGCCTCCTTGAACACTGCAAGATCATCTAAAAAATGCGTGTTTCGTGTTTAGGGTATGCTTGTTCCCCGTCTGTGGAAGTTCAGAGTCTGTGGAGGTGTAATTCTGTTATGGCAGGGCATGAACACAAATGGGAAACCAGACACATATAGGCACCACAAAGGGTCGAAGCGAAAAAATAAAGAAAGTTTCATTAAAAACTAACCATGAATAAACACAACTAGGCAACAGAGCAAAACGGGGAGCAGGACTAGGAAACAGCCCACAGCTACTAACATGTGGAAACATCTACAGTGACTGACTGGGAAAATGATCTCATCTACAGACTGAAATTTTTCCCCATCCTTCTTTGCAAAATAGCTCAAGCTCAGCCAGATTGGATGGAGAGTGTCTGTGAGCAGCAATTTTCAAGTCTTGCCACAGATTCTCAATGGGATTTAGGTCTGGACTTTGACTGGGTCATTCTAACACATGAATATGCTTTGATCTAAACCAGGGGTGCCCACACTTTTTCAGCTTGTGAGTTACTTTTAAAATGACCAGGTCAAAATGATCTACCTACATTAAAAATGCTAAATATATATTATATTTTATATTTATATGTACAGTATATGTTGGCAAACCTTGCATCATTGCATGAACCCTTAACGTGCAATACAATTCAATACATTAATGGTTCCTTACTCCCCCACTAATTTTTTAATATCCCTTTTTACTAGATACAAATTGGAAGGCTAGCTGGGTCACTTTACTCGCCAGAGTTTTGCATTAGCTCGCGGTACATTTGCGTGTTCTGCCGGGTGACACGTTAGAAGAGAAGGGATCTAAGTAGGTATAGTAACCTGATGTATCAAAGTTTTAATGTCGCATGATTTACCGGCACTACCTTCGCGATCTACTGGTCGATCGCAATCGACGTATTGGGCACCCCTGATCTAAACCATTCCATTGCAGCTCGGGCTGTATGTTTAACGTCGTTGTTCTGCCTAAGTCTTTTGCAGCCTCTAACAGGTTTTCTTCCAGGAAAGGCCTGTATTTAGCTCCATCCATCTTCCAATCAACTCTGACCAGCTTCCCTGACTCTGCTGAAGAAGAGCGTCCCCACAGCATGATGCTGCCACCACCATGTTTCACGGTGGGGATGGTGCGTTCAGGGTGATGTGCAGTGTTAGTTTTCCACCACAGATAGCGTTTTGTATTTAGGCCAAAAGTGTTTGACTGGTTTCATCTGACCAGAGCACTATCAGAGTGCAGGGGGCTGAATACAAATGCATGCCACACTTTTCAGATTTTTATTTGTAAAACATTTTGAAAACCATGTATTATTGTAACAATTATGCGCTACTTTGTGTTGGTCTATCACAAAATCCCAATAAAATACATTTAAGTTTGTGGCTTTAACGTGACAAATTGCGGAAAAATTCAAGGGGTATGAATACTTTTTCAAGGCACTATAGATACACTAATAATGAAGGCTATCAAAGGGCATGTGTGGACCATAACCAACTCAACCAATTGGGAATACATTACAATTAATGAACAGAGGAAACTAGAGAACAATAACCAGACAGTAGGAGTTACTATGCTAGGAAAAATAACTTGGAATACAAGTAAAAGCAGAACCGAAATTAAGCAGGACACGAGAAAGGGTAAACCAAAACTAGGACACAAAGCAAGGAACCACAAGCACAAAGACAACAGATAACCAATCAATACAAAAATAACCTTGACTGGAGGGGTTCAGCCTCTCAAGTCACACACTCAACCCACTGAGCTACATGGCAGTCCAGGGAGCATGCAAATACACTAGGGACTAGGGACTAGGGAGGATGGAATAGGATGGCCAACGAAACCTGCTGGCCAAATGGAAAAAGCATTTGGGATGGGATCAGGTGGACACTGACCTTGACAAATTTCTAATAAAACTATCTTTTAACAAATGTAGAAACTGTGTTTTTAAACTGTGACAATTGTCTGAGAGATGTGTGACTGTCCCTAAAAAAGCACCTGTATGCAATTATGCAACTAACACAAAAGAAAGAAACATATGCTCCATTACATTGTCATTATTAGACTTTGGACCAGGGTCAAGTATAAACTTTTTAAGGGCAGGTGTTAAAAGGCACTGGGGTGGGGGGTGGTGGCTTTGGTATATGTTGCTGACCCTGGGGGTGGTGGGGGTGTTGGTGGTGGTTTGGGGGGTTGAAAAGATATTCAATTGCAAGTCAAAGAGGCTGTGTGTTTACTGCTGTCACTGCTGCCATCTCGTGGTGGATCACGAACACATTATGCGATTCTGTGATTATGAGACTACGCTGCTATTAATTGCGTCATCTTTAAACATCACGTCATAACTATTGATGAGTGCTATGAAGTGCTATGCACAACACTGAGGTCATAAACGAATAAGACAGGAATAAGGAAATATGGTATTCCGTTTTTGGAGGTGCGTACTAATCGTCTTTGTCTAAGTAAAATCTCTTTTTAATATTGCTAAGATTATTAGTAACATTTTAGTAAACACTTTGAATCCTGGTGTCTTCTTTTATTAAGTTTTGTCTTGTGTTACTTTTATTTCGCTGTATAGCCAGTTTTGACCAGACAGGCGCGCATAATTAAACACGACCTCACCCCCTGGGGGGTATTCTCCGTACGTCGCTTAAATCATCCAAGATCAGAAGCCTCATCTTGGATCAGTTAGTGGCGGTGAAAATCATCTGGTTAAGTCGGTTCCTTGAACGCATTTCAGGAACGGATTCGTTTAGCTGGATCCTGTCACCCGAAAAGCCTATATGTATCGAGTCTAGAAAACATGATCGGCAAGTCTCTCATTGGCTTCCAAGACTTTTTTTTATAATTGTTGAGGGTTAAGTGAGCAAGCTAATCCTCGTTTACACAGAACAGACCTGCTCCGAGCAGGTTTGACGATTAGGATATGTTGATATAACAACACATCCAGCGAGAGTTTTGAAGAACCGACAGACCCAGGATCATGCCAAATCGTCAACAATTTCATCCGGCTAAACGAATAATCCACGTACGGAGAATACCCCCCAGGTCAGACTGAACCCAAAGAAACCACAATAAAATCACTGCCCATACAATAACACAATCTATTCTCTGTGACAGAAACCTTTTTTATGCAGAGGGCTGGACCCCCTCGATAGGCAGGTTCACAAAACCTGTCTCCGGCGGCTCGATTCGCTATTTAATCGCCCATTTCCTGGACAAGTGATTAGGACATACACAGGAACGATGCCAAGAAGTGAAAGCAATCATCCGTGCCGCCGGTTAAAAAAAAACAGCGGCACCAATAAACTCTAAGAGCATAAAGAGTGAGGGGGCTGAGGTGGGCGTGCTCATATCCTGCTGCTCAATTCATTAACGAGTTTCTCTCTAGCCACTTAATTAAAATTACACTACCTACCTCGTCGCGGTCCTTGGTAGACTCTCACCGCGTTACCTGAAAAGGGAGTATATGACATATCAGATCTCATTTTTCAAATAATTTGTTTGTTACACTGTTTGGGTAAATCGAGTACAGGTGTTCACGCCTCGCCCCTCCATAAGGCATTCAGGTGGCAACAGGGACTGAAATATAGATCTGATGCCCGCAAGACAGGGCTCCTTTCATTAGCTGAAATCGCGAAACTGGCGTCCATTAAGAAGCCGTGGTCATATCCGCACCGCCGTCATAGCAGTTTAATCAGCAGTTACTGTAGGAAATACTGTAATGAGAAGAATTATGTGCCTTGGAAGACAAACGCAGGCTGCCGACGAGCGCAATTTCAGCTGATTGCTTTCGGTAGCGCCGGCATGTGAGGCGTATTCAAAACACGCAATCTCCATGAAAAGATGCTGGATTTAGCTAATAAGACTCTCAAACACCTAATCTAGGGACATCTGCTGAGTTCAGGGCCCAAGGTTTCCGAAGTAAAACACACCGTAAATTGGGTCTGTAATGCAGTACCGCTTCTCGGAAAAGCAAAAGCCGTCCCAGGGCTCGAATGAACGGATAGATTGAAAGTATAGTTTGCTTTCTCCACTACTGACGCAATAGATTTAATAAGTGGGCTTATGAGTGTTTTTGGCAAAAAAATAAATAAAAATACCTGACGAATTAAATACTTTTGCAAAGCAAGGTCTATCCAGCACTGCCCAACTCCAGTCCTGGGGGGCCAGAATCCAACACAGTTTGCAGATTTCCCTGCTCAAACATCTTAATCAGCTAATTACCCGGTTTAATAGGAATGTTTAAGCAGGGAAATTCTGGCCCTTTGGGACAGGCCGTCTTTATCAATTTAAAGTTTATAGTTTTTATACCACTAGGTATTTTATACCACTAGGAAGAAATATCAGTTGCATATAGGAACTGTTCGGGTGCGCTCAGCATTGACCCCTCTGGGAGCTGGAATGGAGAGACCTTCGCTGCTCTTATAGGTACATGTGGCTCCTCTGGTGGGATTTATGAGCACCGAATGTCGATTTACGGAGTTCATCCTCTGCTTACTTCAATCACTGGTCCCATGTGCATGATTAATACCACACGCATGGGACGTGTGTGTGTGTGTGTGTGGGGGGGTCCTGCCCGGCTGTAGGAGAGAAAACAGAGAGGGAAAAACACTCTCAGGGACTGATTGCACCAATGCTCTCCACCAGTGGAAGACTGAAAGGCACAACATCACAACGGTGATCTCATTTTATGAGTCAGACTGCAAAGCATATGGGGAGGAGGTGAAGATTGATTGCAGATGCAAATTGGGAAGCGACCACCGTTTGCCACTGAGGAAATTATTTATTGGAGGGCTGGATTCCGGCCCAAGGATCCACTCAGGGTGCGGAAAACACGTGTGTGTCACGGGAGGAAGGACGCAGGAGCAGGAATCAGGGCAAACAAAGCAGGGTTTTATTTAGGAAATAAATGTAAAGGGATCACAGGGGATCCAAAATGAGGAGGACACTGAACAAGGGAAGGATCAGAGAACAAGCAGGGCAGACACAATGACTGGACTGGGGAGCACAGGACTGGAAGGCATTCTTATACAGAGTTAATGAGGGGCCAAACAAGCAGCAGCTGGAGTGATCCACATGTGGGCTGAAACGAGAGGCAAGACATAACAAGCAACAGTTGTGGCTTATTAGCCACACTTAGAAGAGAGCTGGATTGGCAGGAAGGCAGGGTATGACAGTGTGGATCTGGCTAGAATGAAATCCACAGTTCTACCCTTATGGCTGGCTTTTGATTAGCTTTTCTTTTCACCAGCAAGTTATTTTATTTATTTGTGAATTTGTCAAATGAAATGACAGAATCTTTAAGTTTAGATTAGCAATGCTCAAAAGGTTAGAGTACTAGGGTCCTGGAGATGGCGGAAGTTTTGAAGCCCTTATAGGCCTTGGCCACACATACATGGTTATTTTTAAAAATGTAGCTTTTTCTTTGCGTCTTTGGCTTTAGCTCACCTGCAAATGATGTTTTAGGTCACAGAAAACGGAGCTTTTGTAAAACTCCGTCCAGGGTGAAGATTTTCGGAAACTCTATTTTTCAGCAGCGACGTGTATACAGGGAAGTTTTTGTGTTGTAACTTCAGAGTGTGTGCCATTATCTACTTTGTTTGATGTCAGAGTGTGTGCCATTCGCTGTTCACATTAGCTGTTTTAGCCTAGAAGAACTGGTAATAAGGTTTCTGATTAGCCAGCATGGCTTTACGGTTAGAGTTATATCGGTGTCTGTTAGTTTGGCATGCTCTTGACAGTGTGCTTTTACCACTTTCATGTGGACAGAGATTTTTTTTTTATAATGAGAGGGTAAACAGTTTTTCAGAATAACCGTGTATGTGTGGACAAGGCATTAGTGCTGAGTGAATTTGTTCTTTAGAAAAGCTGATGTCGTAAATTGTCATGCACATGTGCAGCCACCAGATGGCGGACAAACAAAAGGGAAAAATATATAGCATACGATGCATCCAAATATTCTGTAAGTACTACTAGATCTTCCAGTCTAGATTCAGACTTGCGGGACAGTGACCAACTGTACTACCATATGCACAGCTTTGATTTTGACAGTTATGTCATATCGAGTTCAAGACCGATAATAAAAAATGCTACTGCATATGTGGTGTAGACAGATTAGCATCAGCTGTGTTATGGAATAGGTTAAGGATAGCAAGTAGTATATAATTTGACTAAAAATATGTCAGTTAAATTCCCAGTAGGAGTTTACCAGCTGCAAACCTTTGGCAAATGACTTGGGTTACTTCAGCAATGTCCCAGCTTAAGGGGGAAAATAGGGTCGTAGTTCCTTAATGGAAATTCAGCATTTAAATATATTACACCATTAACCAAAGTGATCCATCCCAGAGGAGCAATTTGTTTCTAATTTGTTAATTTTCTATATTCTAAATAAAAACTGGGTCAGTTCTTAATGATACAAAGGCTCCTCCCAGAATTAAAACCTAATTCCCCATCATCTTCATTTAATTCCATTCTCTTCTCCCTGTCAAACAGGCTGAACCCTCTAGCTGAGCCTGTGATGGGATGGTGTGTGGATGTGGAGGTTTTTTTTTTTTTTCTTGGTCACATTTGGACACTTTACCCATATAGTTGGCTATTTTAGAAGGTCTCATTGTTTCATTTTTGCTGTAAAAGCAAAGAACCTTCAAGAATTGAAACATTTTAAGCTTATGGTGACAATCTGCATATTTCAATCTTCTGGTGACTCCTGCATGAATCAGTTATCTCTTGTTCTGGCAAGAGAGACACTTCCCATCATGCATTGCACCAAGAAAAAAAAGCCTTAAGTTCTGGCTCTGTTCCCAGTTTGATGGCAGTACGGTGTTAGCCGTTACCTATTTCACAAACTAAAAAATGTATCCAAACACACTGTCCTATCTGAGACTCAAGAGAACAGTTATTTCACCGAGCATATGAACCACAGTGTTTAGTATATGTATCAGTGTCACTGTGCTCTGATGAACACTGTTATGGTTGCTTCAGGATGCAGCCTTAGTGTGAGTCTAACCCTGCTGTTCTATGCCGAAACACTGGGGGTCTGTTTCACAGGAGTGTTGCAGCAATGATGTCATTATAATTTCATCTGAGCACTATAGGGCACAGTGAGCACAGCATTGCTACATTGTCAGATGCAGACCAGAGTTTGAGAGTCTCTTTCCTTCTCTGTAACACTAATAACCCATCCCCTTTCATAGCCAATTACAGAATGCAATAGTGATGTAGGAGTTTTTTGGTCAGAGTGCATCTCAAGTGCAGAATCCAAACCTGCTGAGCTACATACCTCTTGGTACAGAGTAACAGTGAGGTTGGACCCTATGCTAGGAAGCACAGGGTACAAGGCAGATATCTTCTTTTGTGGGGATGGTGCACGACTCAGCAGTTTAGGCTGCTGTGCCCGTGATCAGAAGGTTGCTGGTTCAAGTCCCATGGCCAGTAGAGTGATGTCACTTCTGTGCCCTTGCTCAATAAAAAAAATAGCCTGTATGGGATGCTAGGGTCTCACTGGGGACACACTTGCGGGCCAAATTACAGTGACCACTTCACCTAAACTGTGTGTCTTTGGACTCACTCAAACTAAGGGAAAATACAGAAACCTAGGAATCAAACTCCCCAAACCCTAGATATACAGGACAGTGATGCTCAGTAAGCAGTCACACCAGCAACAAAGTTATCCTCCATTGAATTCTTTCAGATGCAAAGTGATGCACCACACACTTCTTCTGTAAGCGTTACACTGGCGCATGAGACTAAAGATAACCTTTGCAGGAAGTCACATGACCGCATTCTTCCCTCAAGCCCCCTAAAAGATGGCTCCTTCTTCTCTACTCGGCATCTTTGGTGAACGATTGCTACCTGGGGGGAGAAGTGCCATGTCCACTCCACACCGCCTCTCGTATAGCCCAGCCCACACCGTCCCCTGTATATCTCAGCCCACACCGTCCCCAGTATAGCCCAGCCCACTCTGTCCCCCATATATCCCAGCCCACCCGCCCCCTGTATAGCCCAGCCCACACTGTCCCCCTATAGCCCAGCCCGCACTGATCCCCTATAGCCCACCTCACACTGTCCCCCATATATCCCAGCCCACTCTGTCCCCCATATAGCCCAGCCCACATTGTCCCCCATATGGCCTAGCCCACAGCCCATGCGCCGGGAATCTGAGAGTGTACTTAACCTTGTCATTATCTCATACCTACGTTCTGTTTCCGCTCTGCCTTTGTGCAGTCACTATCACACGCCAGGGTTGTTTGCACTGCAATAAAGTTCTACTCCTTTCCGACAAACAGGCCCGGCCTGCCTCGCAGGTAACGCCCCCACCATGAAAACCACACTGGCCTACTGAGTTTTATCTGAGAACTTATGGAGCCAAGCAGTTAGTACAGCAGGTGTAAGTGATATATAAATGTTTGCATTACATTTATTTAGCAGACGTGTTTGTCTAAAGCGACATACAATTGAGAAAGCAGAGTCAGCCTGTCCCTACAGAGACTGGGGGTTAGGGCCTTGCTCAAGGGCCAGACAGTAAAGTCACTTTGCTGACCACAGGGTTTGAACCAGTGATTTTCTGATCATAGGTGCAGGGGTTTCATTTGATGAGTCACACACTATGCCCATGCTCACTGCATAATAGGGACAATCATTAATTAACACATAGGACCAGAACAACAGCCGAAGCCCGAGGCAATAATCAAGAGGGGGATTTGAACCCACGGAGACATCAGAGCTTTTGCGTTACACCTTGAGCACTCAGCCATCCTGGTGCAAGTTCTTTTTGCCCACCCCATAATGGCTAAAATTGCTGTAACAGTGAGCCCAGTTCATTGATTTGTGATCTGTTTGTTGTTCATGCAGTTTAAGTCTGCAACTGGCAGCCCAGGATGTCCTCGCAAGAGGACACAAAAAGTTCAGATGGACACATTGTAAAACCGCCCCCAAACTTCAGCCAGAAATGAAATTTCTTTGATTTCCCTGTGAAAGACAGACCATTAACTGAGCCTTCCTCAAGCCTCACTATAAGGTTTCATTAATAATAGGATTTTTATTTTTTCTTTGAAAAGCCCTAAATTAGGCCATGCAGAACAGGATTATAGACTTCTGGCAATGCTTCTGTTGAGCGGAAGAGAGACGACTGCTGTTAACCCTTTCTGAAACGGAGGGCTTTTATCTTCACACAAACCCTTCAGTTCTGATCGCCTTTCCATTCTCTTTATTGTTACACGGCATCCATCACAATGCAGCCGCCCCCAAACCGCCGCCCGTCATTTAGCGACGGTTTTACTACTTGACATTAAACCGACAGGCTTGATGGGATGATCACAGGTAGACGTAAAAATGGTCACAGAGTACGACCAAAAATGTCCGCCCTAGGTAAACACAGTATGGGGACTTCGGGGATTCTGATTGTGGGGGGGGGGCTAGGGGTGCAAAAACAACTGTCAGCCCTATGGCCCCTGGCAATCTGAACATGTACAAGCAGCATGGAAGTGTGGAAGGGAAGAGAAGGCAGAGAGGTGGACACCTCTATCATGTAGAAGGGGGGGCAGCCATGTGCTCTCAATTCACGGATTCCACTGCAGGCCACAAGGAGGCACTGCAAACAAGACAAGAGTCAACATTGGTGGCAGAGAGGCCGCCTCGCCGCTGTGTTCATCGCAGATCTTTAAGGCACAACCAGGACCTAGATTCAGAGCGGCGGCCGCCGCATGGGCCCGTCCACGGCCGTCTATCACAGAGTTTTAGCGTGGCGCTAAGAACGGTGAGCGCCGGCCTTTGATTTTAATACTGAGAGCATAATTTATGTAAGACGTTTGAAAGGCTTCCCGAGTAAGAATAGATTAAAGGAAGTTCTGTGTAGGGGAACAAAAAGTTCAGAGAGAGCAACAGAATTACTTTTGCGAGGCTGTGATTGAAATGACAAATGGGGCCACATCGGTTTGCTATTAGCTAAAGCCACATGATAAATGATCAAAAAATGCTGGTCAATCAAGTACCTCCCTTGTGTTTTTCTTTGTGTCTGTGTGTGTTGGGACTGGTGGAGTAAATATGAAAGATCCTCATGACAGTCCTTCTGAAATGCAGCCGGGCCTGCATAAAGAGGTGCTGTCTCGTGACACAGCACCCCCTATGGATCAAAGATGGTGCTGAGCGAGGACTTTAAATAATGGCAGGAGAAACAGGTCCCTCATCTCTGCATGTGGTCACACACACTGGGGAGCCACTGCCAGCCTGTTGTCATGGTGGCACTAGTTCCTGTCTATCCATTACACACCACTGTGTTCCCAGTATACCAGTTCCTGTCTATCCATTACACACCACTGTGTT
>JAODKL010000040.1:8040568-8063966 GCA_026780765.1 Petrocephalus schoutedeni | reverse complement strand
GGGGGGAGGGGGGGGGGAGTTTTGAGACGAGGATGACAGGATGAACGGCTTCTGTGCGCCACTGGGTTGCTTAAATGACGTGCAATAGATGTTTTCCTTAGTTACAGAAAAAAAAACCGAGACATGAGTACTGTAGAGGCAGATTAAAGACAATGAGAGTACCCCACAAACGGTGCGGGAGAATGGCCCGTGAGACCGGACGCCTTTTAGTGACGCGTCCCTTGGCTTTTTAATGGAAATTAAGGCAGTGTCATACATGCTGGGACTCATTCTTAGAAAGAGCCTGCAGTTGAAAAGGACCTGAGAGTGTATGGACGACCCGTGGGGAAGAAAAGGATCTCTGGCTATCCATAAATCAACAAGCACTATATATATGGCGAAACTTATTTGTACGGCCAGTCCCTCTTCTTTTGTATTGTATTTTGTTCCTGTGCCTTTTGTAGCACAATGAAACATTTGTATATATTTCTAAAGCAAAAGTTCATTATTTTATAAGAAGATAAATAAAACATTCTAGTTTTAAAATGTGTTGTTTAAGAATGTGCTGTTTGATAGTTTTGATGATCGTTTTTGTTTGTTTTGTGTTGTTTGGCTCTTTTAGGCACCAAATGCAAACACCAGCCCGTGTCCTGTTAGCTTAAGAATATTTTTATATATTTAAATGTAATGTATTGATCCGTTTGCTGGCTGACAGTATCGTGTAAAGCAAAGAACATTTATTTCAATAATAAGAAATATTGGTGTAAAATATTTTAAAAGTCCTTAAAAACAAAGTACACGCTTAACAATTTTTTTAGTCGCATTAACATTTAAACTGCTTTGTTAAACAGCTTAACTCGAACAGATCATGAGAAATTGATGTTCTTAACAAGGAACGGAAATGTAGCACAAATCCGTAAACAGCTTTAGGCACGGCGTTATCCTAAAAATAGTGACTAGTTCAGCGTGAAGATGCCCTGAAATGTCATTTTCCCAGTACATGTTTGTTTTTTTTTTCTTAATAGGGAGACGTGCTTTGGCGACGCGATCTCAGAGAAGGTCGGTTTAAAATAGTACGCCAAATGAAATCGGGTGTGCCCCGTTTCTGAGCGCACGCATGTGCCTGCGTGTGCGCGCTTGCGAACGCACGTGCACGCGCCTCTGTGCCAGAGTTCAAAGCGGGTGTGTCGTGGAGATGGGGGTGCTTGTGTGTCTAAAGGCGTCCCTTTTTGTGCTTGTGTCCGTCTGAGAACGTATAGGTCCTGGTGCTTGTGTGTCCGTGTGTGTAAGGGCACTATTCCTCATGAGACCGAAAGGGACACACACACACGGGATCACAGCAGACCGACTCACTGCAAGCTGCGTTTAATTGTTCAGTGTGTGTGCGTGTGTGTGTGTGTGTGCGGCTTGGGGGCACATCTCTGGGAGCACGGCATCTGCCTCTCAACCAGCTTGTTTATTAGTGAGAGGGTAGATGACTAATAAAAGTTTGATGACATCAAAGAGATTATGAACAAAGCGGGTTTTTCATTGTTATTTTAGAACAGGCCACTTTTGAGAAATGGGCTTTTATATTTCACTGCCATTAAAATTAATCTATTCACTTCCATGTTCCATATATAAACAATACGGAAATCCAGCCTTTGGAGTTGCGTTTCGATTTCCAGGCTCCCCATGTGCTTGCGACTTCAAAACAGCGCTGATTTGAAGTGCAGCATTTGATTTAAGTCTAGATTGAAAATGCGTTTAAAGCCACCATTTACCAACTGGTTGACGTCCCTTCCATTTCACACACCGTACTTAACCGCACTTGGGTTTAAACTAAGTTTAACTTTGGTCAGTCAGTAAAATCTAATGATTTAGTTTCTATTGCATTGGCACCTCGATAGAGCAGATAGTTTTAGTTTGGCAAGCTTGTAATAGTCAAAACTTTATTTTCCAATATAGATAATAATGATAATAATAATAATAACAATAATAAACTGGCACGATACACCGTTATAACTTCATCACATATACCGCATTTGTTCACATATTAATGAAAACAAAGGTTAAAAAGCGTGACCGAGGGACAGACTTTTGTGCATCACCCAAGGTACACAGTGATTGCAGGATGTCCGGGCCGGCTCTCATTGTCCCAGGACGGCGCATATGCGCTCGCTACCTGCAGTAAATAAGACAGGGCGTATGCGCGCACTTACTGCCTGCGCCTTCCCTCCACCCATTCACGAAGGGATTACGGTGCTTTTTGGGGGTGTCTGGCTTTCAGATTGAGACACTTACAAAGAAATTTCTATTATTTTGTATTCCTTTTCTCTCCCGTCGTCGGACGTTTCTAAAGATGCATCTGGGCGTGCTTTATGGAGCTCCCTTTGAAATGTGACTAAAGGTAATTTTGTATAGCGGGATAAGCCCCTTGGAAAGTTGTATATACATGCGGCGTGGGGCTGTGAAGTGCAGCTCTCGAGAAAGTGCATGCCCAGTCTTGCGCTGGATCCCGGGCTTTAACGCACACGTCCGTCCCGGGGGTCGGCCGAGATTTCGGGCTTTGGTGTTAAACACCTGCGCCGCTCAGATATTTGCTCGCCTGTTTTCACCAGTTTCCCGAAAAGGCGCTCCAAAGCCCGTGGTTTCACTGTCAGTCGCGCTTTTATTTCAAAGAAAAGTACCTTTCATACACTGTAAACACCTCGCTATTACACTAAAGACAGCGACAGCAGACGGCGAAGTTTGACGGTTGTTCAAAGTGGCGCGGAAACGGCGCACTTAATGCGCTCTTTCCCGGCCGCCTCGGCAGTAATGGCCCTCTGTTCGGCGCGGCTCATATGCACTCTACCTCAAGCCGCGAAAAGTATTTACCCGTATTTATAAAATGTACAAATGTATAAAAAGTCATTGACATTCAACAGCAAATACACCACGAACTTACCTGCCTACAAACTTAAAAAGGATGTGTCTTTTCACGTTCTTCATTCTCTTATCTGTTGCTATAAAAAATAAATTATATACTATATTTAATAAATTCATTAAACTCTGAGCATCTCATTATCACGCTGCATTTAATTACTAACCGACTTTTTTAAAGTTATGTTTTTGACTCGTATTTACGGCACATTTCTTTTTACATTAGTTTTTTTTCTTTACATCTAGGCCTACTCGAGTCGTCTAAAACTACAAATCTATCTACAGTCCATAAAATATCACACATTAAATGGGTTAAAATTCCTTTCATTGGTTTTAGTGGAATAACTTATTCAAAGGAATTGGGCAAATGAAGATCTCTCTGTTTAATTTTTAAAAGCCTACCCAGCATTATTCCTGCACTTATAGACGGCATCCTGCCTTAATAATTTCCACTCATTTATAAAATACTGGCATTTTAAATAATTTCAGTGTTTTCTGAGGACTTTGTTGAGCTCTTTGACAATTCATTTGCAATAATCTGAAAAAGTTTCCCAGCGCCACCTGGAGGGCAGTGTGACACCCTACGAGCTCTCTGGAAAACACAGGAACGATTTAAGTGAGTCTGAAGTGTAATAAATGCACCTAAAAACGTATACTAGCATAGAGAAACATAGAGAATCTTCCCTCATACTATTAAGCACAATTCAGTGCCTCATGTGGGCCTAGCATAATGATGCTGAGTTTGCGGTATGGTGGCGGGATTGAGAGGGGGGTGTGTCCTATCCCTGGGCTCCACTCTTTCCCACAGGGCGTTCAAGTCCCAACATCAGCTCGACCTGTTTTAACAGCCAGCGTGTGGAGCTCACTGCGGCTGAATCAAAGTCAAACTGCGGCCACTGACGCGGCATGCTGCAAGAGCGGGCCCGTCTGCATTTACAGCATCTGGGGCCACCTGACCCAGGGCCCACCGAAGGCGAATGACGAGGCTCTGAACATGAAACGGCTCTCACGGTCTCTGCCGTGGCCCTCAGCGCTGTCAGGTTATTCTGCGTAAGAAAGCGAGTCTATGCCCCGTCCTCCCTTGTTCTGTGGAACGGGGTCTCACAAGCGGGGCGTATTAAATGGAGCTTGTTAAACGCAGGACCCGTGACACCTTCACTGGAGGGCTTGTGTTTTTTTTTTTTTGGTTTTGTTTAGTTTTTTTTTTTTTATTCTGGCAGGGGATCCAGCGCTGGCTGTTCCCAGATCAGCCAGGTGTCAAGGAGACAAGGTCCAGGGTTTTTTTTTCCGTCTGGGGGTGCCTTTCTCGTTTCTGCTACACTGTGCTAGTGCTGTCGCCCCCTCTCTCAGTGTGCCACCCCTCTGCCCCGCCCCCTAGGCTCGGTTCATTAAAATGAAAGGCCGTCCCAGTTCGAACATCTGGGTGCAGACAGGCCCACTCTGCTGGTTCTCGTTCCGTTTAATTTTAACCAAGGGCAAAATCCCCCCCCCTCCCCACAGCCTGGAACCTCCTCCATGCAGCGTGTGTTTACACGCGCAACGGATATGAAGAAACTGTGAAGAGGATCTGCATTCCTACTGGCTGTGGGGGGCTGGCAGGGGGCGGGGCATGCGCCGCATGAGAGTCGAATCTCCCTGCCACATCTGTGATGCTCGGGCCTGTGAGATGGGCCGGCGGGGGTAACAAATCAGCCAGCACGCTGACTGGCAGCCGGCCGTGGCTGGGAGCTTTGATCAGGGCCCGCGAGGAGGGCCTGTGCCCTTCTGAGGCTCCGCCGGCAGCACCTGCTCGCGAGCCCGGGCCTGCCCGTCCGTACCTCCCAGTGCTCTGCTCTGCAGGTCCC
Organism: Petrocephalus schoutedeni; assembly: GCA_026780765.1. NCBI lineage: Eukaryota > Metazoa > Chordata > Actinopteri > Osteoglossiformes > Mormyridae > Petrocephalus > Petrocephalus schoutedeni. The sequence continues at coordinate 8,059,239 of JAODKL010000040.1, read as the reverse complement.
CCACCCCCATGCATCCTCCCAGAATTCCCTGCTGCAGCACATCTACTGTCCACCATCTGTGTTCTCCAGCCACCCATCTATCTTCCATCATACCTGGGGAAGTTTTTGGGACTGCACAGAAGGACAAACTGCATAGTGTCACATCTCCTAGCCCCTGTGACATCCACATCCCCCTCCTGTGAACACAAGCTCTGCCACTCCCAGTCTCAGCCGGCCTGCAAGTGTGAGACAGGTCTTCCACTGCATCCATATGAAGCGTGTGGGGGGTGGCGACTCTGAGAAATGACTAAGAATGTCCCTGACAGCAGCGCCTACTGTGCTCACGCGGCCCTGAGCTCATAAAACACTGATAAGGCTGGCGCCATGCACGGGTCCCCTGACGCAGATACGGCGCAGCCTCACTGCATGCACAGGTGCCCTGACATAAGCGCGGCGCAACCTCGCCGCATGCGCGGGTCCCCTGACGTGAACACGGTGCAGCCACATCCCATGCGCGGGTCCCCCGTCACAAACATGGCACGGCCTCGCTGCATGCATGGGTCCCATGATGCAAACACGGCACAGCCTACTCATATGCATGGGTCCCCTAACGCAAACGTGGCGGTTTTCGTTGATTTGGCAAAGGCTTTTTCCCCCATGCAGTGCATGGGTTAGTGCATATAACAGGCGACTGGGAACAGAAAGCAGTGCAGTGCAGTGCCTTCACTGGATAGTAACCTCTCTCTGGAGGAAGTGGAAACAGGACTGCTTACAATGACATAATACCTCTATAAAGCCAACAACAAGAAGATTAAGATACACATACAGGCGTTTGACAAATGCATATAGTGGTGGATTTCAAAAAAGTGATCGAAACAGGCCTCTCCTTCTCTTGGGTAACAGTTTAATATGGAAGAACATTTTTCCTGCCCTGTTAATGGCACCAAGCGGCCATCTGTGCAAAGTGCACATCACAGTGGCCGTATAAGTCCCACCCCCAACCCCCAGGCATCAGGCTACTGATATCCTGGAGATCAAAAGATTATAGTTTCAGGAAGCGTGGAGGAGCCTGAAGATGGAGCATGGTCACATGATTGCAGACGCACAAGAAAAGCAGCCCCCCCCCATGCGAATTGAAACATCTGATAGAAGAAGAAGAAAAAAAAAATGAAATTACAGAATGATGGAAAGCCGTGGGGGAAAAATGAATGAGCTTGGCACTTGGCGAGGGGGTGGGGGGGGGATCTCAGCAATGCCGCGGGTCACAGGTGACAGTCATACATGCGAGGCGCCAATCCTGACACCCTCAGGTGTGCGACGGTATGTCCGTGCAGGGCGGTGACCACTAACGTCCTTGCACGACTCTTGTGTGGACGGATAGCATGGCTACATGCACAAATTCCTGCCAATGAGCAAATAAGTGACATCTGGGGCGACGTCCTGGGGACGGGAGGCAAAAGAGATGGGAAGAGCGAGGGCACTTCCAAGTTTTACGCGAGAAAGCAAAAGTGACCAGTCATGGAGTCGATACACACATTGGTATCAGATACACACACATTTCAGATCTGATGGAGCCTTTAAGGGTACAGGAACTGCAGCCAAACAAGATCTGAGAAGATTCATCATCTTCAGCCGACTGGGCTAAAAGTGAGGCACGGACAAACAGGGACTGCAAATGACAAACAGACCCATCGGATAATGACCTCAATTGGCTGCAGGCTTGTGCAGAACTCCCCGCCCCCCAGTGCCCCAGACACACACACACACACACATACACATGGCCACTCCCCCTTCACATTCAAGCTGCTAGATCAGTATGTGCTTTCTGACTGTCAGGGCTGACAGTAATTACATAAGAATTCGATCCTCCGGCCAGCGACAATAGGCACATGCCACAGATGATGAGGTTTTGTGTGTGTGTGTATGTGTGGGGGTGGTCTCTCCTGTGAACACGCAGCAAGCAGCTGCATTCCTAGCTTAGGCTTGGCCCTTAAGGGATGGGTGTGTTTATTATTCTGTCTTCGGTGAAGGGGTAAATACGTCGGCGATGAGACGGGGCAGGTGGCTGTCGCAGGGAGAGAGGGAATACTATAGGAGGGGGACGGTGATGCCAGTGCATTGCCCACCTGGTTACCTGGGAGGGGACAACTCGCAGCAAACCCACCCCGGGCAGCTTCGCTACTTAGCTACATGTGCACCCTGTCAGCAGCTAGTACGCGTCTTTGCACGCCTACCTCAAGCTTGCAGGTAGCCTGCCTTGGTTGGTGGCAGTCTCCAATGCCGCTATGACAGGCTCAGTTGCTGCCATTGGTCAGGACTCTGCACGCCCACATTCACCCCATTCCGACACACAGCAATGTTACTCCCTCGCCATTTCAGAATTGGGAAGGACAAGACTGGATTTATGTATGGGCTAACCTGTGCTGCAGCATTTTATGGTGTAGGTAGGGCCCCGGCGTCGAATTTACCCTCAGCCCCCTTAAATGTTGGCTTTGGGGAAGGCTGATAATTTTCATTTTCTTTCAGTACTGATGTGTTGTTTTTTTTTTCATGTTTGTTTTCCCCAGACTGAGAATCGCGGAAACTCGCCCGATCAGCCGACAGTGAAGCGGTAATAATATTGATGACGACATTGAAAAGAACTTAGAAGTTAAATTAACGACGGTGACATGAAGAGATGAGATAGGACACCGCCCACAGGGTGTGCGCACTGGAGTGTGTTAGGAGAGGCCACAAAGAAAAGAGCGATCAGGGTGGGGGGTTGGCGAATGGGCCTGTGTCAGATCTGGAAGCTGGGCGATCGCCGTGGTTACCCAGCGGTACCAGATTGCGACTCTCTCATTGGCCGCGGTGCTAATCCACACAGCACGGAGCCGGGGTAATAAAACCCATCAGGATTCCAGCGGCCGGGATCTCATTACCGCCTGGTGGGGGGGACTGCACATGCACCCCTCCTCTCTCACGCACACACACTTACTCATGGGCACACATCCACGCACACTCACTAATCCTTCATCTCCAGTAGGTCTACCCAAATGGGCCACCACTACCTCGAATGGTTTTAAGGGCCTTTTTCTTGCCTGTGTGAAATTACCTTTTATGAATACAAAAAAAAAAATCCATTGATGGCATTTGTGGTGGAGCCCTGGGCTTTGGGTGCTTTGTGGGACGTAACCCATTACTGAAAAGGCTGTCCTGGGAGTTAAACTGCTGATAAACCCTTAGGCAAGACCCTTGAACTGAACGAGCTCTGAAAAAACTGTCGGCAGCTTTATAAGTGATACATTTTTGGGCATGAATGTCATGTTGGGTGGGTGGGAGGGGCTTCCTGTATGATTGACAGGTCTGCTTGTCAGATGTGCAATGCAAGCTGTGCCCGGAGGAGCAACTGCGCAGTCGAGAAGAAGAGCGGCAAAGGGGCCTTTCAGCCACGCACCCTGCCAGAAAGCACCCCGCCAGAAAGCACCCCGCCAGGCGTGAGCCAGGACAGGCGCGTAGATCCCGTTTGCAGACATGAATGACTCTTCAGCGGGCTGCTACCTAAGACCGACTCACGTCGGCTCGAGGTGGAGACGACACCGAGATCCGCAGCGAGCCGCGGGGCTGCGCAGGCTTGAGGGGCCAACGTGGCGCCGTCTTGTGATGAAGCGCAGCAGCAGACCGTTAGAGCGCGACATCAGAAAGAGGCCTGGAAGCAATTTGGCCAGCAGGTCAGCGGCAATTAGCAAATAGCCGCTTTTCGTGTTGGCTTTGTTCGGTCCGTCCTGGAGGCTCATAACTCTCGGAGTGAGGAGTCTGGGCCCCCTGAACCATCGCGGGCGAGTAAGCCGTCTCCTCGCCTGTGTGCGTCCCGCCAAGTCTCCCTCGGCCCTGTAAGCCAGAGTACCTTCTTCAAAACACCCATTAATGAGCCTGGTACAGCCAATTCGCCTTCTGAAACACATCTGCTTGCCGGGGATGCTCCTTAATTCCCATAATTCCCTGCCATTCGCGTGACTTGGGGAAAAAAAAAACACCCGTTGCCAATGGCGCTGTCTAGCCGTGCGAACACCGCTCGGTGGGGGCTTTATCAAAGCAAGAGGGGGGGGAAGCACGTTCAAGATGACTGAATGTGGGACAGGGAGGTGTCAGGACAGCTGGGAGAAGAGTGTGGCCATTGCTGTGGCCCGTGGCGGGGGGGGGGGGGGGGGGTGAGGTGCACACATGGAGGGTTCCTTATTCTTCTCTCTTTTCAGCCGAATGAAGTCGATGGAAGGAACTTGTCAGGAGAGGTCACACGGGATGGGGAGGGGCTCACGCGCGAGCCGGGGGGCCGCCCAGCTCGGCATGGGGGTGGCGGCGAGGGGCCGAGTCAGTTCATTGATATTCAGAGATTTGACCCGGTGACAACAGGGATGCCACTGAGGTCACCGCGGCCTCGCCTGCGCCTATTGTGTGGTGTGTGTGTGTGTGTGTGTGAGTGTGTGTGTGGTGCAGAGCACACACACCCCGGTTGTCATGGAGAGCACATCAGACGGGCAGCGCTTTGTCACAGTCACGCGGGGGGGTTCTCATACCGGCCCCCGCTTCCGCTCGCTCAGGAGTCCCTGGTCTTCCATCAGAGGTCCAAATGGACCTCCGAAGGCCCCCAAAGCTCAGGCTCGGCCTCTACACCCCCCCAGTCACCACACACGATGCAGCAGTAGGGTCGGAGGAGGAGGCAGGAGGTGGGATGGGAAGCAGCAACAGCCAATGAAATTGCCAGCCTTCCTCAGAGGAGGATCTGCCCATGCCTGATAAGACGTGCTAGGCAATGGGGCGGTGTATTAGGCAATGGGGCAGTGTGTTAGGCAATGGGGCGGCATGTTAGGCAATGCGACGGTGTGTTAGGCAAAGGGGCGGTGTGTTAGACAATGGGGCGGCGTGTTAGGCAATGGGGCGGCCTGTTAGGCAATGGGGTGGCGTGTTAGGCAATGGGGCAGCATGTTACGTAATAGGGCGGCGTGTTAGGTAATGGGGCGGCATGTTAGGCAATGGGGCGGCGTGTTAGGCAATGGGGCAGCATGTTATGTAATGGGGCGGCGTGTTAGGTAATGGGGCGGCATGTTAGGCAATGGGGCGGCGTGTTAGGCATTGGGGCGGCATGTTAGGCAATGGGGTGGCCTGTTAGGCAATGGGGCAGCATGTTACGTAATGGGGTGGCGTGTTAGGTAATGGGGCGGCATGTTAGGCAATGGTGGCGGCGTGTTAGGCAATGGGCCGGCCTATTCCTTCCTTATGCTGCTCTCCAGAAGCTGCCCCATTACCTAGTTACACCTCATATGCTTTTCATGTCTCACTTTTTCTGTACTGGGAGATCAAAAACTGAACATGCTTTAGACGCACTTATCTGGACCTGTAGACTAAACATCACATCATAATTAAAGGTCAAACTCCTTTCAGGTTCTTTATTTGAGGACATCAATAAAATACATCAACTGAATTATTAGTAAACTGCATGAGGACACTACTTCTTCCCCATTATGTTTTGTATAACTGCTTATCCAGCACAGGTTCACTGTGGACCTGGACCCTGTCCCTTGGATGCTCAGGCTACAAGGCAGGGCACAGGGCACTGACACACACTTTAGGAAATTTAGAGGCACAATGCAGGGAGCAAAACTAGAGTAGTCCATAAAAGCAGAGAGACAAAGGAGACAGGATTCAAACCTACAACCTTGAATGTGTTAGATGGCAGTGTGAACCATTGAGGCATCACTTTTTATAAGCAATGCTACATTTTATTGAAAATACATAATGCATCTCAATCTGCTACTGGATGAGCAGTTTGGAAGATGGACAGGACACTGGATTGATAAAATAAGAGTATATTGAATATCTCATATCTAATAGATTTTCGTTATCTTTTATACACAGTTTTGGTTCATCTAACTCCAAGGGCAGGAATAACTGCTTTATAACGAAAGCATTATCATGGCAGCGGTGGGGCAGGGCAAACTCATCTCAGCATGCCATGAGGCAAATCCCAGAATGCCATGGGGCCTTAAGGTGCTCATTCCTTCCCGCAGTTTGTGCAGGAGGCAGGCTGCATCCCCCACAGTCTCTCCACCCAACCAGGCTCCACCCACAACCTCTCAACGAAGCCTGGCCCCATACATAGCTCCTTAATGCAGCCTAGCTTCACCCACAGGCTCTCCACGTGGTCTGGATCCACCCAGAGACTCCATGCGACCTTGCCACTGTTAATCCACTACAGGTACACAAAGGTTCGGAACAGATGGTGATGGAAAACCTGGAAATCAAAGCCGGCGGGATGACAGGTATGCCAAGAGAATGGGCAATACTCACAGATGCTGGCATGGCGCTTGGGGGATGCTGGTAACGCTGTCATCTATAATGCATTATAGATACCTTCATAATGTATTATAATGGTCAGATAAAGAATTAATAAAGCATTACATCATCTTGTATTGACAGTCATAAAGCATTGTTGATTATAATACTTCATAAGCTCCAATGAAGTTCTCATCAATAATGCACTATAGTTACCTACAAAATGCATTATAAAGCATCCTTAATTCTTAGGCCACCATTATAATGCATTATGGATGCTTCGTAATGCATTATGAAGGTATCTATCTTGCATTATAGATGACAGCTTCATTGAAAATGTAATTTGTTTATTTAATGAATAATTTTGCATGATCATAAGAGAGATGACATTGGCAGAAGAGCACACTGGACAAGGTGTGCCTGTAATAAGACAAAATGGTCTTGATGGGTGGCATGGTGGCCCAGTGGGTAATGATGCCACCAGGGTTGGGGGTCCGAATCTCGGAGGGATCTCTCTGGGCTGGTTGGATGACCTGGTATCTTCCACTTATTCACAGCATGTGCTCAGCCATTGCATGGCATCCTCCGCTAGCTGGCCCCAAGATAATGGTGAACCTGCCCTGGATATGTGGTCCAAACATCCATCTGTGACTCAAAATTCCACACCCCCCTCCTGGGACCGTAAAGCAGGCCATGCTGTGCTGTGGTGGAGGCTAGCCATGGCTGCTGAACAGTGCAGAAAGCCCCTGAGCTGGGAAATTCAGGAATTCCACTGGTGTGATGGGACAGCAGGAAGTGCAGTGGTTAAAGTCCTCTAAGTGACAGGGAGCAGTGTAGCTGTGTCACCACAGGCTGCAGGCTTTACACAGCACATAGCAATATGCCTGTACACACACATCAATCAACGGCTCTCTATGGATGAGTGCTTCATTATTGTCTTTTGTGCCCAGCCCACACAGGCTTGTACTGTAAGATACCAACTGCCCAATAACATTTTGCGTGCTAAGTGGTCCTTTCTGAATCACATAACCCAAAACATAGAATTTTTAAGTTCATATTTTATACACTGCGTAAAATTTTGAAAAAAAAAAGAATATTTGAAATTGATCAATACACCAACAAAATAAAGTAACAGCCATAATTTCATTATTGCATTACTGATAGTATTAAAAATACCTCAAAAAAAAGTATAAAGTGCCTTCTCATGAATGTCCCAGGCCTCTTCGTTCTTCAAAAGCGAGCATATCTTGTCATAATCTATCGCCTGAATTACCTTACTATGCTGATGTAATATATTTCTAAAAAGTGTCTCTCTCAGGATCACATGAAAAGGATAGTATAACAAAAATGATTATCATTTTCGACTTCTTCTAAACCACAAAACAGACATTCTTTCTTCCTCTGGAGTAATGTTATATGTACAGTACCTGTTTCAATATGCAGTGACTCCAGATATTACCTGCGCACTTAACTGTGCACTTAACCTCAGTCTTCTCATTACATGATATGTCACATATTTTTTCACACCTGTAATTATTTTTAATCTGCCAGTAAGCACATTGATATGGTTTAACTTTGGTTTAATTGCATAGTTTTGGCTTGAACTTCACCTGTCCAGTATAATCTGTGTAACTGAAACACATTATCCTTAATATCCTGTACATCTCACTTTATTCACAAATAGATGTCTGTGTCCTACTTTGCTAAACACCCCCTGCATATGTGTGGCCCGGGGTCTGCCAATTTCATAGTCCCACTTAAATATCTTCCTTGCTGTTCTGTCTTCAGACGTGCTTAACAGCCCATTCCATAACAGCCACACTGACTTCCTATCTTGCTGCTCTGTCATGTCACAGTCTCACATTAATGAGAAAAGCACCTGCAGCACAGTCCAGCCTCGGACAGACACAGATCAGAAAAAGCTATACATATGCAATGGATCCTATGTCCTTTAGTACCTTGGTTAGTACGTGGTCGTTGGATAAAGCACCTCCCATACCAGCATTACTGCCATGCACTGTTATATCAGAGGGTGATATATATGGTAGCAAGAGCGATATTCTGGCAAAATGACAGAGTCCTAATGGCACAGAGAGTGATATTGTGCAGGTATAGTGCCAAAGACTAATAAGGGAACTCTTATAATGACACAGAGAGTGTTGCAGAGAAGGTATAGTGACAAAGAGTAATAATGGTACTCCTATAAAGCACTGAGAGCGATGCTGAGCAGGTATAGTGACAGAGAGTAATAATGGTACTCCTATAAAGCACAGAGAGCGATGCTGAGCAGGTATAGTGACAGAGAGTAATAATGGTACTCCTATAAAGCACAGAGAGTGATGTTGAGCAGGTATAGTGACAGAGAGTAATAATGGTACTCCTATAAAGCACAGAGAGTGATGTTGAGCAGGTAAAGTGACAGAGAGTAATAATGGAACTCTTATAATAACACAGAGAGCGATGCTGAGCAGGTATAGTGACATATACGGTGCTGATTGTGAGAGTTTTGTTGTGGTTGTGAGACTTTTAATGAACAAAGCAATGCAGCGTACAGATGCCTCCCCCCCCCCACCCAATGACACCCTGTGGGCTAGTGGGAGGTGTCTCCCAGCAGAAGCCACCTAGGTCACTCGCAACAGAGACATGGCAGAGCAGGAAGCCAACACGGGCACCCGGCACTCAGCATGTGAGCAGGGAAGAGTCCTGGCCTCACAGAAGCCACTGGCGGCTCTGCACCCAGGTGCACACGCGCACATACTCACACACCCATTACATCAGTACCTGCATTACATTTCAGTGATTCTCGCACTCTCACACTCTTCCTCCGTCTTTCTCTCCCCCACTGTGTGTTGTCTCCAAATCTGACACGTCAGTCACATTTTAAGCTCCTTTCCGGTGAAACGCAGCACAGACGTGCTACGATTCTCATCAGGAGCCGTATGATCTTTCCCATTTCAAAGGAAATGCCAGTTACTCCGAAAGGTTGTGCAACATCGCTTGGAAAGGGGGTATTATCAGGCTCCAAAATGCACAATAGTTAAGCGCGTAATCTTTTTCAATAACAGAGACTCCTCTTTATCCTTCTTCCATAGTCTTTCTCTTTAACATTCTCTCAAATTAAGTTTCCAATCTAAGCGGCACATTTTTCAGGGTAACTGCAGAAACGCAGGGTGAGCAGAAGCGGAACGTGAGATCTGGGCTATTGCCTCTTTTGATATCAGCCAAGGTCATGTGCCGGTCCCCTGGCTGGGTTTATCCGCACTGCATTGTGGGTAATAAGTACTACAGCTGCACTTCTGCTTCTGTAAACAGGCCCTGACAACCATTTTCCCCACTTATATTAGAAAAGGCTCACAGGACTAAATCTTGGGGGTCGAACTGTCAGCATGGGACGGCGGCCTTGTGCCCCCCCTTCCCCACCCCCACCCACTTTTTTCCCTAATCGCCTGAAAATGCTGGATGGGCGACCGGGTGCGGGGGCTCATGATTACTATCTCACCAAGGAGAGAGAGGGGGGGGAGAGAGAGCGGCATGGTGCTTTTTCTTCCAAGCGATAATCCCACCGTGAAATCGAAAATTTGGCGCCACGTTGTCCCCTAACCACACGGTGCATACAGGGCGTACCGAGTATTCCCGACGTGCTGAAGATTCGACACGCTGAGCAGATCCTGAGAGGGATAGAAGCAGCATGCATTGCTGTTGCATCGACACCACCCTGGCAAAGCAGCTTTGGTACATATGTATACAATTGTCATCAATTTTGGAATGTATTTCGACCACCAAGTGCATGTATAGCATGCTATTGATGCATTTTATTGCAAAATGCGATATTAGCCCGGCAATGGACTGACGATCCATTCAGGGCTCTCTCTGCTTCAGGCTCCCTATTTCCTGGGAAGATGGATATATACATAATAATTAAATACTGTTCTATTTTGGCGCTAACACCATATCTGACTGATTGATGGCCGCAAATAGGTATCAGCATAACCGGCAAAAGAAAGAAAAAAAGCAGGGATGTCTGTAGACTGTCAGACTTAATATCTTATGACAACAAACACATCCAACGCAGGCAACAAACTGTGAGATATTATACAAGAAATTCCAACAGCGCTTACAGATGAATGTATATCCATTTGTGTGTATTTGTAAAAGTTTCAAGTGAGATGTTCCATTCCTCCGAGGGCATGTTTTCACAAAAGACCAAGAAACAGCACCACCTCTCAAAGTATAAAAAGCGAAGAAGGAGAAGCAGAGTCTGTGGTGTCTAACCTCCACAAGGCCTCCTGTGGGACGGGAAGTCATTTCCAGTTACAAGGTTTTCAGGACGAGACTGTCTGGACTTGTCCCTACACCTGATGCAATGTCTCAAAAGGTGTTTACAATTGATACATTTCTTGATAAACCACTTGCATTCTTAACACATTACAGGTCACTGGCAAACTGTTTACTTTCTCTGCAGACTACAGTCACTGCAAAACTGATTATTTTCTCTGCACGCTACAGGTCACTGCCAAACTGTTTATTTTCTCAACACGCTACAGATCACTGCCAAACTGTTCACATTCTCTGCACACCACGGTTCACTGCCAAACTGTTTCTTTTCTCGACACACTACAGGTCACTGCCAAACTATTTCTTGACACACTACAGGTCACTGCCAAACTGTTTGAATTCTCTGCACTCTACAGGTCACAGACAAACTGTTTACTTTCTCGGGACACTACAGGTCACTGCCAAACTTTTTATTTTCTCAACACACTACAGGTCACTGCCAAACTGTTTACTTTCTCTGGACACTACAGGTCACTGCCAAACTGTTTACTTTCTCTGGACACTACAGGTCACTGCCAAACTGTTTGCATTCTCTGCACTCTACAGGTCACAGTCAAACTGTTCTCTTTCTTGACACTACAGGTCACTACCAAACTGTTTGTATTCTCTGCACTCTACAGGTCACAGTCAAACTGTTCACTTTCTTGACACACTACAGGTCACTGCTAAACTGATTGATTGCATTCTCTGCACTCCACAGGTCACAGTCAAACTGTTCACTTTCTTGACACACTACATGTCACTGCCAAACTAGTTCTCAACACACTACAGGTCACAGTCAAATTGTTCACTTTCTTGACACACTTCATGTCACTGCCAAACTGTTTATTTTCTCAACACATTATTGGTCACTGCCAAACTATTTCTTGACACACTACAGGTCACTGCTGAATTGCTTATTTTCTCAACACACTACAGTGTCCAAGAGTGTCTGAAATGAAGGTGCAAAAACTGCAAGACTATCAAATTTGTCAAGGGGAACAGTCAAAAATGTTATCAGCATGTGGCAAACACAGACAAAGTGCATTGGCAAAGAGGAAAAAGTGGTTGCAAGCTGATGCTCGCTGACAGGGAGAAATGGATGTTTAACAGGATAGTTGCAAAACACCACAAAACTTCACCACAGAACTCAATCCACGCCTCTGACCGAGCTTTAACCAATACTGTATGTCATGACCTTCACAAAGCTGGAATGTTTGGGGGGGGAGGCATTTGTATCCAAGCCCAATCCACAAAACCTGGGCCCATGTTGTCATTTTTTGCCCATTTTCTTACATCCAGACACTCATTAGTAAAAAGCCAGAGAATCCCCTCAGCCCACAGTGTCTGTTGGTATGGGCAGCTATCTTGTAGGAGCGCCTGCTCTGCACTATCACGTGACAACGCCCCCATACATCCTGTTAAACTACCACAAGAGCAGCCTCATGAACACCGGGATGATCTCAAGATATTAGCAAACCTTCCTGGGAGGTGCTAAAGTGCAAAGGACCCCTCTGCCCCCTTCATCTACCCATTTTCCGTGGCCACAATGATCGCCAGATCTAAACATCATTGAACCTTTATTGGAAGTACAGGAGCACAGATTGCATAGTCGATTTCTGTCACCTTCATCCCTTCAAAGAAACGGCAGCATTTCTTTCAGAAGAAAGGTCCAATTTCAAACTCTATACTCTTCAGGACTTGCATGACAGCACTTCAAGAATGACTGAAGGCATGGGACGGCCAGACTCTTTAATAGGTCCTTAATATTAATATTGTAGTGTCTCAGAGTTTTGGAATACAGTGCTTCCTAGATACCCATCCCAGCACGGTTTGCAGCTTGTATAATGGAATTAATGTTCAGTTTGTTTGCGCTGTTTATTTATTAGTTGTATCTAGTGGTTTCATTAAAGTAAGTAACAGTTATATCATACTGGTTGTTCTGCGTTGGTTTTGACTGTTGAATGCGATTTATGTGTGCAGGTCTGTCTAGTTTCATGAAAAGTTTGGACTGAGATGGGCAGACCATGTGTCTGATGGTCGATGCCTGAGACTAGAGAGCTCTGCCTACCACACTCATCGATCTTACTCTTCCACCTTGTTGGCACTTCATGTGTTTGCGCATCCATGTAAAACGTACATGCAGCGGACGTGCAGCTTATTTTGGAATTTACTGGGAAAAGACAAATGCTATTTTCTGATTGGCTGGTAGGTGGCTATTAACTCTGTATAATTTGGAACAGCTATGAACTCGGTGGGAAACTCCACTCCGAATGCCAAGGTGTGAGAAGGTGTGGCGTGTGAGCGTGTGAACTAGTTGATGTCTGTGTGTCTCACGGTCAGTGCGTAGGACTTGAGAGCCCAGTGTGTGATTTAATATTTATGTCGACCACCGTGAATATTGTTGCATTGTCCAGTGATAGCTACTGGGTTAATGTGCATTTGTGCAGCGTACAGCAAAATTAACTGAAAATTAAAAGAATAACTATATCATATCAATCCCAACTTAAGTCTTGCAATGGTTCCCTAGCTCACTATAATATATTTTTGGCTGATTCCATTTTTTACCACCCTCAGTACTCTTCAGTACAGACTTCTTACTTTCTCCACACACTTCAAGTCATCTTGCATACTCTTACTTATGCCACACAGGTTGTAGCTAAACTCCCTGCTTTTTCACATGCTCCGAGGCACTCCTTACTGCCAAGGAAAAGCAGCACTGACTGGTGCTATAAAACTCTCAGAGCTGGCACGGGCAGCTGTCAATTTTCCAAGAGGTCGGCACAAGGGTGTTATGTAGTGGCACGGCAAGATAGCATGCCTAGCACCTCCTGTTAACGTACCCTCCCTCGCCCCAGTCCCCCCCAATCCCAGCTGCAATCTAAGCTACGGAAGCCTTCCTGTTCTTGAGAAGCAAGTTTTTATTTATTTTATTTTTTTAATGGTTAAACCATAAAGGATCCTGAATTTCAGTGAATTTCTCTGCTGCCTGTCAAAGATAAAATGGAACTCTCCGTAACCACCCTCAGAATTTTACAGAGCATGTATGGACTTTACCGGATGAAATCCAGGATACATCTGGGTGGACAGTGTTCTGGTCCAAATTTAGCTGCGGCAATTCATTTACACGTCGGTAACATTTGCTTCAGTTGTAGCGGCAAAAAGATATGTGTGACACCAGCACGAGAGGGTGGAATGGATACTGTATTATAGCTTTGGGAGTCTGGTGCAAACAGAGAAGGGAGCCAATTCAGCTTTTAGCAAAGGAGGGGACAACAGGCAGGAAAAACAAGGCAAATCAAATCAGGCCACAGGGCCTGGTTACAGCGTTTGCAGTGTGAGGGGGCTGAGAGAGAAAACAGCACACCATTCTCTATCATTAGTCAGTGCCAATTGAAGAGCAGATTTCCAAAACTCACTCCACTTCAAGAAAATGTCTGTGGACTTAGTGTGTTTTGGCAACATAACGGATTTCTGGGATTGAGTGAGATTTGGTTCCCAGTATTGTAATATTTGATGAGGTTTGACTGGCAACACTTTCTATGAATGCCATGTCTATAAGAATCAAAAATCAATAAGCACATTCATAACACAATATAATGCACTCATGAAGCATTACAAGTATGGCTATTAATATTTATGAAATGGCATAATGCATTATAGCCATGTTTATTATGCATTGTATAGGCTTAATGAAGCTCTCATCTATGATGTGCTACAGATACCTTCATAATGCAATACAAAGCATCCTTAATGTTAATACTGGCCATTATAATGCATTATGAAAGTATCTATAGTGCGTTATAAATGAGAGCTTCATTGGAACTTATGAAGCTTTATAATCAGCACTATAATGCCTTATGATTGTCAATAGAAGGTGCTACAATGCTTCATTAATTTATGTACTGATCATTATAATGCAGATGACAGCTTTAAGTAAAGTATCACTGTCTGACTTTAGGTCATTGTCCCAAAAACAACAAAAAACATGGACTGAGTTTTGGACATGTGCTCTTCAGCTAACTGCTGGTCATTGATGAAGCGTGTCACCTGGTGTTGTCCTGGCTGGAGATGTCCACATCCTCCCAATATGTCAGTGTCCTTTGTTTCCAGAATTAAATTCACCTATTATTATAATCATTCTTACAGGTGCAATCAATGTTGATTCCTAGCGACCATATGGATGGCATTCTTACAGAACTCCCGAATGTTCCTCATTGTCACAATTGACTTCATCTACCTTGTTACCAGTCGTCCTCTCCTTCTTTTATCTTTTCCAAGCATCACTGCCTTGGTTTCAATGCACTAGGTCTTCTCATTATATGCCCATATAAAATTGAATTTAATCTGGTCTTTTGTGCTTCAATAGGAAAGTTCAGGCCCGACTTGATCAGATATCCACGTATTTGCTTTTCTTGCGGTATTCTTAAATGTCCTCACCAGCACCAAAGTTCAAAAGCCTCAATACTTTTCCAGTCACGCTTCTCTATTGTCCAGCTCTCACATCCATAAAGGGTCACAGAATATATCACGTTCTAAACAATTCTGATTTTAGTTCTTAGAAACACGTCAGTGCTCTTGAAGATTTTTTTCCTCGCTCCTTCATCGCAGCTCTGCCAGCTGCCAGTCTGCGGTATATTTTTGACTGCGGGATCCTCTGTTATTGATGATAGTTTCAAAAGCTGTTTATGGCCTCACTGTCATCACTCTCCATGCTGAAGTTAGCTGCCGTTTTTGTGATTATGACCGTTTGTTTTCCCAACATTTCTTCACAGTCCTGTCGTTTCACTCTGTTCTGTATCGTTCCTTACAAGTGCCTTCAGATCCTCATCTTCCACTTCGTTTATAATTGGGGTGTCATCGTATTGAAGCTTGTTCATATATATTCTACCAGCTGGCTTCTTGCAGCCCACTCTCCTTATTATATGCTCTGCTATATGCACAGGTTGAATAGGTAATGGTAATAGGTAATGATATGCATCCTTCTCCAACTTATTTACTAATCATGAACCACTTGGTGTCTCTCTATTTTTTCTTGACCTGGGTGCCATAAATTGGGGAGGGTCCAATTAGGATGGATTCAAAGGCCCCTGAGTCACAGGGTGAGTGTATCGCTCTGGGTTGGGGGCCCAGAACGATATGCTTTCATGGGGCCCAAAATGTCTGGTCCTGATTTTTGGCCTACTTAGACAGTCTTCATAAGGATTTCAGATTCCCGGGTACATCCATTTTCCCAGGAAAGTTTATTATTTTTGTCAAATAGGTGAATCTTACACTATTGTTTGTGCTAAATCCAAATATCTAAACAGAAGGGTCCTTCAGAAGTCAGCAAGCAGAACGGACTCCACTTGGCTTGATGTTTTTCCGTATTAACATGGTACAGACTAAACTTTGGCAAAGCAGATGTACAGTACTTTGTTCCCTTCTATATAGTCCTAAAAATGTTTGGGAATAAAAGTTAAAAAAATTTAATTTTTTCCTAAATTTCTCTGAAATATGCCCCTTCATTCTTTGTAAGGAATTACAGTATATTCAATGAATATAGCCTAAAAATGGTGTCGCTGAGAAATTGTGAACACATTTCTTAAATCAGCTTTAAAAAGTACATGAAAAACAACTCTAATTGTTTTATACTCAGATTTCTGTTGACCGGTGTTATACAAAATACCCATGAATTAACAATGATTTACAATACTTATTTAAAAATTGTCAGTTTCTCAAAAACCTTATGTGATGTGAAAATTTTGAAGTTAATCCTGTGATCAGCATCACCAAAAATTATAAAGGAAACAAAACACTTGTTAACCAGTATATTATGAGGAAAATAGTGTGTAGTTTGTACACTTCCACATCTCTTTTCTATGGTATTGGAGACGTTCACCTTCATTATTAATATCATTAACAATACATTACTCAGGATAAGGGTATCTTCCCCATATCAATCCCAAGTGTCTATTCTCCACATTTCTCTTGCTCAGAAGTCAGTGTCTGCTCCTGCACGTCGCACTGAATGACTAAATCAGCTAAAGATAGCGAGGAAAGATGCTTGCGATCGCAGCCGAGAGAATCCGGCCCACGGTGTGTCAACAGACTGACGAATTGGCCCTCGCTGATGCGTTTGGAGAAAACGGGCTCCTTACAGCCCGCGCAGCTGCAAAGGAGACAATCGACACATATGTTATTTCGTTTTTTTTTTTTTTGTTTGTTTTTAAACGGGCCAAGGAGAAAACAGGACTCCGCTGATCCGTAAAATCATTATGGAGCAGCTTTTAACAGGTTCCAAGGACCGCGGCTTACTTTTTAAATAAAACATAAACAAGGAAAAATATCAAACCCATTAATCTTTCATTAAGCTAGCCGGATAAAAAAGAATCGCTTAAAGTATCATTCGTTACCATCGCTGCAAGAGCACAAGGCCCCCTGCTAACATCAAAGGCTTCTCCGAGAAGAAGGGAGAGAGTGAGAGTCAGTTAACACCATTTGGCTGGTTACCAGCTTGTGGTTCAGCCCGAATTCTCTTTGACTCGTAATGGGGGTGAGGAAATCCGAGGCTGGGGCGACGAGGTTTTAGGAAAGGCGTAACTGCTGGGTGGGAAAAAAAAAAATTACAGAAGCAAAACAAGGGTTAAATAAACAGTGTAAGTGAGCAAGCTTTCAATTAGCTCCATCTCGACGGTCAGGTCTGTGCCGAGAAAACGCGGGCTGGAACTTGGGTGTCTCTTCGCAGCATTGAGCCGTGCGAGGTCTTTCATCTCTCCGCAGCTGGGGTGCCATTTATCTTTTGTGTGTGCGTGCATGCGTGTGAGCTGCGGGTGGGGGGCGTCATGTTTATGCTTGATATGTGGGGCTGCATGCTCTCGATTTCTGCCGAGAGAGGAATTCGGAGGCAGTTGGATGCTCCGCCATCTTTTTCTTTTTTTTTTGAACTGCTGCCACGCCGCAGCATTAAAAATGCAAATTGAATAAGTCACAGTACCGGTAGGCAGAAGCCATACGTTACTGCCAGCAAGAGAGGAAAAAAAAGCTGAAATCTCAGGCTTAGTTTTACTGATAGGAGCAACAGGGGAGCACTTAATCTGATCACACCTGCGCCGGTCAGATAGGAGACAGATCAAGCCTTCGCTTTGTTGCGGAGCCAGTGAAGGTGGGCAGGTAGCGGGGCGTGTGGTGTAGCCTTATGTCAGCCCGAGGGAGGGGGCAGAGTGGCACATGGTGACGACCACAGTCCGGATTCTTGACCTTTGATGGCGCTGTAGAAGAGGCTGCCCGGAAGTGACCTCAGCGGCTGGCGCCGGGGTGTATGTGATTGTGTGCGGATGTGTGTGAGGTTTTGGGGGCGGGTTGGTCGGTTGAATATTTCCACTACTAAAAGGCCTGGATTCCCCGGGTTGGATCAATGCTCTTGTGTGGCAATCATTTACCGGGCACCTGAATAGGGTCCCATCGCTCCCGCTGACCTCCTGCACACACTGAGGCGCCGGCGACCTCCTGACCCCAGGAAGACAGGAAAAGGGCTGACGGTGACTTCTGGACGGAGTCATCAATCACGCGGCTGCCAGCGGAGGCGCTTTTCATCGTCAGATCATCAAATGCACCCTCTGGCTGTGATAAGTAACACACTATTAGCTAACAAACACCGGACTGAAATGCTTCTCCGGTAACCTGGGCCGCGAATTCGGAGGCTGTGTGGAGCCGCAATATTAATGCTTATGGTTTCTTTCGTCGATTTCCACAGGTAACTCCCCGGCTTGCTGGTTCTCCACTGGATTCCTCCAGCCGATCCTGTGGGATCCGGGACGGAGCTGACTGCAGCGAAGCGGGCTGTCAGGCCGTGACGGCTGCCTGCCAGCCGCGCGTCTGAAGACGGGAACTGAATATGCAGCGTGTGTTTTATTAAGCTAAAAAAGAAGACAACAGCGGCACACAAGATCCTCGAGTGGCAGGTGACGAGGACGGCCGGGGCGGTACACTGTTGCCTTTTAAAGTGTCCCAGAACTGTCAGAAAAACTCCATTTGGTGCCTCAGAAAGCCGTAGTTTTTCTAACCCTAACCCTAGCCCCAACCCT
>JAODKL010000040.1:8007011-8022192 GCA_026780765.1 Petrocephalus schoutedeni | reverse complement strand
GGGGGGCATGTCCCCTCCGTCCCCCCCGGGATTTACGCCCATGCTTCTAAAACATGGCTTAATTCTAGTTTTTGTTTAGTTTTATGCTTTTTATTTTCAGCTATTCTTTTCAGTCAGAACTCAATTTTTTGTGCTTTGAAAGAGACAGGCTGGTGCTTTTAAGGAATTATATTCATATTTTCCTCGAATAAAAATATTTTGAGATACAAGCCTTTTGTGTAGAGGTTTTCGCGGTTTGTTTCCAGTGACTCTGCATTTGTAAATTTGTGTTCCGTTTAGAGCTTTTTAATTATGTCTCTAACTAAAGTTGATATAGTTTTTCATATGTAATTCCTATTGGATTGATACTGAATCAGAATCGAATGGAAACGGGGCTTCTGTGCCAATACCCAGCCCTAGTGAACATATATATTTCAGTGCAGTTAATTTGACACTTTACATAGATATAACAACTCAGTCAAAGCAACAAGATGACTTGACTAAGTCGAGTTGAGTGGATAAATAATTGTGTACAGTGTACTTCCTTATTCCAGCAGGAGAAGTTGGTTTTGAGGATATGTTAGCACACAGCAGTTTTTAAATATTTTTGTCTCCTTGGGATTCACTTCCTGTTTTTGCTGTATTACTTGGCTTAACATTGGAGCATTTATCCACAGCTGATATCGACGCTGCCAGCTGTAATTGCCCGGCATTCTTCATACCTTTTCAAAGGCATGTGTGCACTCTGCTTCAGAAATAGGTTTTCAATGTTTAAAGCAAAAAATAAAGAGTAGTGGTATTACACAGATCGTTGGCGTTACTGTGTTCAGCAGAAAAACACATACACTCTAATCTAGCCCTGCTAGCCATTTGCATTTATTTAGTAGGTGGTTTTATACAACGCTATAGCAAAGCCAAGCCAAAGTCCAATTGAGGAAGCAGGGTCAGCCAGTCCTTGGACCAATTGGGGTTAAGAGCCCTGCTCAAGGGCCCACCACGGAAGGCAATCTGCTGATCACAGGATTCAAACTGGCAACCTTCTGTTCTCAGACAGAGGCTCCAAACCCACTGAGTTGCACACCAGCCCCGGACCGCTTGATAGGCTATCAGTTAGAAACCAGTTGTATAGTACAAATATGTTTCAGATGTAATGATTGTATGCAGTGCCCTGCTCCCATAGCCTACGGGATAGGCTCTGGACCCCCCATGACCCCGAACAGGATAAGCAGTTATGGAAAATAGATGGATGGATGGATTTTATGTAGTCATAGGAAGCTGCATGCTTTTGCTAACCGCATATGTTTGCTGACTGAGTCGCGTTTCTCTTCCCACAGGGAAGATCCTTATTTCCCTGCAGCTCTCCTTCACTCTTGCCAGTCTGGCCTATTCGCCCATCTTCACCAAGGTTTACCAGAGCACCCTGAGCTGGTTTTCCGGCTTTGTCTTTCTCTTGTCCAGCATCCTCACAGTCCTCGCGATGATACCTATAAGGTAAGAGTCACTAGGTGTATGCGTGTAATTGTCATGCAGTATAGCTGCTTTGAATCCAGCAGAGTCTGTGGAGTTTGCATGACCTGAGATTGTAGAAGGTTTCCTTCCCCTATTGGGATTGATAGTGGCATGAACTTTGGGTAACAGTGGGACTTCATTACGTGTGTTAGTGGAATTCTTGCTCTTTACCCACAATGGCATTTGACACCATGGCCTCCTACAGCTAGAAACCTGTTTCTTACTCTTACAGTGTCGTCGGCTGCAGGATGGCACGGCAGGAAGGCTATGTGAGCATTGAGGGTGACTGACCATTCCCATGTTCTGGACGACAAGCATGTGTTTCACCTGTTCCGCCCATGTGAGCTCACAAAGCCTGCACAAACCAGGCAACCTCAGAGCCCCTCACGTCAATATTCCCAGACGGAATTTGACTCAAGGGCAAACCTGGAACTGAACCAAAGAAGAACTTTCAGTAAGAAAGCATATCAGTAAGAATCAGTAAGAAAGCATATTCTATAGCAAGTAATACTGCTATTCATAAATGTATAATTTAGTAATTGTCAGCGGAATGGTTTGGACAAGCAAACGGACTGTGGATGTCTGCTTTCTGAAAAGTATACTTACATGCTTATAGGTTTATAGTATAAGACAATCATTGCATTTATTACTGGTCAGAAAGTATCTCTTGCTGTTGTAACATCTGGTACACTGCTTATTTACTACATACCGACATGGTCTCTCTACATGGGCCTTCCCACCTCCAGATGACTGACCTTGCCTGACATTCAAAACTGTCCTTTGTGATACTCTTTGGAACTTGAATCTTGCTTAGCAACCTCAGCTTTGTCAGCACCAGGCACTCGGAGGCACACCATCTGGGGATGAAATATGTGATAGGCAGAATACCAGTCAACCTAAGAGTATGTAGTTGGGGTGTAATTTTTTGGAGAATGTATTGAATTGTTTGGAGGAAAGGTAAGGTTTCAACAAGATAATGACCCTATGCACACTTCGAGGTTATGTAAGTACAGTATTATCTTGTGATCAAGGGTAGCCCAGAGTCAACAGAAACTTCTGCAGGACTGTCGGAGAAGCATTCCATGTGGCTATATGTGGAAGCTGGTTGAATGAATGGCAAGATTCTGCAATGCAGACTGGCGTCCTCGTGCCCTGCGCTCTCTGGGGCAGGCTCCATCTCCCCTCAGCCAAAATAAGTGTTTGGAAGGTAAATGGATAGTTATGTCAGGAGGTGTAGTGTTGGCTTTGTTTTAAATTGACACTTACCTGAATGTTATGAGATCATTTTTTTCCCATGGCATTTTAAGAATGTGTAGTCCATGCTAAATATGTCACAGTCAGATTTGCGTTCTTTCTGTAATGAGAGTTATTTTATAATGGAAAATGACAATCTATATAAACACATAGAAAATACACCATAGATTAAAAAATATGTACCATTTTTTCAAATTACAATAAATGTGCACTGATTCTGCAGAGTAACATTTGGATGTTGTTGGCATGTCTAGCTTGCCATGGTAGCAGATAAGACTAGATTTTCAAGGCTGATAACAATGGCAGAGAAGAGCGATATCTGACTCGGGTTCCTGTCCTTTCACTGCCTGCCAGAGAGGAAACTGTGGGTGTTTATCACATGCTGGCCTTGTGAGAAATATGCTACATAACCAAGCAGACAACCTGCACCATTGTGCACTAGTTCAGATGGACATTGTGCAGATAGTTCAGATAATGGTGAGATGTAGCAGAATTATGTCATTATGGTGAATTCATTTTGCAGTGCAAATGCAGAACAAACCGCCTACAGGGTGGTGGAATTTCACACCGGTGAAACCACCGTCCTGGGAATTTCTGGCATTGCATAATCCAGGCTTGCAAAATGACTCTCATCAAACGTTAAAGGAAGGGTCACAATTTCAGCCCAACAATTTAACCAAATGATGAGTGAATTATAATAATTTTCGCCATTTTCCAGAAACATAAAATAAGACACTTCCACAATCACACCCCAGATGTAGGATCTGAACTGACTGTGCTGCGGAGGTGAATACAGTCGTTGGTTTATGAAAACACAAACAGATAACGTAAGGAAACTACCTATTCAAACGAAACTGACATTTTAGTAGCTAAACAGTGTGCTAGTTTACGAGAGGCAGTACACATGCTGAGTTTGGGATGGATCAGTACCTGGGTTGTGAATGTAGTTTAGTATGGATACCTTTTTTCAGTCATTCTTGGGGCATTTCAGATGTAACAAACAGAATTTTCAGCAGAGCAGCCTGACAGGGTCTGAGTTTCTGGGACAGACAGGCCAGCTCTCTCTGCATGTGTTGAGGGTGGCTCCCCAGGGGCACTACAGGCACAAAGCACACGAGTATTGAGGGACCTGGTGAAATTGTGGACATGCAGTTGCATTTATAAATGTTTGTTGGAACCTTTGTGGCTGTCATTAATGCTGACATAGGGAACACCATTAAGTAAAGCATTACTGGACTTATAGTACAGAAATTGTTGCTTGATTTTTCAAACTTAGTTTTTGTTAATAACTAAATGTAAAGATTTTGCAGGAATTACACCATCATTAGTCTGACAGCCCAGCCTCATGGTTCTGGTTTTAGATAAGGGAGAAAGAAAAATTTTCCAGATACTATCAAATAAATATGGATCTGCCTCTTATGTGTGACACTTGTTTAGTTTTGCTGTTTTGTGTTCTTCCAAAGATAACACAGCCGTTGTTCTACAAAATATCAAATTTATTTTCATAAAAAATTTGTACACATGCACACTCACACAGTATTTGATAACCACAAATATAGCCCAATGATTTTTTTTTATTCATAAAGCTAGCACACGGTTGCAGACTTTTAAACATGTTTTAGAAGACACCATGGGGAAAGCTTGCACTGTTCGGTTATAAATTTTAATTTACAAAAAAGGCAGTCTGAAAATCAAGTATAAACATTTAAAAACAATTTTACAAATGGACAAAGTACAAAAAGAGCAACAGTCACTCAAACAATATGTGTTGAAGCTATGCCCAATTACCAACTCATGGATTCATGGTTAGCCAAAGTGTACACCTAACGTCATAGATCAGATGAATTTCTATTTCTTTTTTTGGTTGACAGTAATGCTAAAGTTAAATCGATCATTTTATACATTCCTTTTTTGGCAGTCTCTGTTCTAGTCTCTTAAATATTTTTACTTACCCAGATAAAGAAAATAAAACGGTTTCTTATTATTTTCATAGAAATCAAATAATGAAAGGGTGACAAATGTAGCATGGGTTAGGAGACATGGACTGGTGAAATGTTGGCTGATTAATGCTGAAAGGAAAATGGAGGAAAAGGTTTCATTTCACATGCCAGCTCTGCACCAAGGAACCAAGGAGAGCCGACCCCCATGTATTATCATGTTATCTCTGTCGCAGACTTTTTTTGCTGAGCTAAAAGCGCACCTCCCAATCCCATTGGTGTTGTGCTACGTACATTAACGCTTTTTCTGGTCGGCACCTGGCAACGAGCCGGCACTGATTTCACCCCTTTGGATGTTGATGTCCCGAACTCTGCCCTCACAACATCTAAATTACTTGTACATGGCCCAGGGTAAACTTGCATTGCACAATTACACTGAAATAAAATGATGTGGGCAGTTATTCAGACCCTCCCCCCCCCAACTTTGACAAAACACGTTACACATGAAAATGCATTTAGCTGAACAGCACGTGATCACAGAACGTTTAATTAAATTTCTTTTCTTTTTAATTGTTTTTTCTCGATGGAATGCACTAACACAGTGTTTCCCAATCCGGTCCTTGAAGGCCCCCAGACAGTCCATGTTTTTGCTCCCTCCCAGATAGTCCACATTTTCGCTGGGAGGAAGCAAAAATACGGAGTGTCTGGGGAGCCCCGAGGACTGGATTGGGAAACACTGCACTAACATGAATGCACACAATACATACAAACTACTTTTGCTCCATTCACTGGACAAAATACAAACCATTGTGCATTTATAAGGCAAATACATGGAGGCTGGTTTAAACTAGGCATTTCATGACTTCACCGTTTTGACAAACTAGTCCTGCATTGACCAGGTGCTCGTCGGCTTGCACTGTGCCCTAACAGTAAGCGACAACCACACCCTAGCAGCCTGACTGTAAAGAGGGTGGAGCCACCTGGTGCTCGACGGCGTTGGGCAAAAGACACCGAATGAGACTCTTGGCAAAACTGACGCATACTTGCAAGTTGAATTATTTTTTTTTCTTCAATCATCTGATATGACTTATACATGCACGGCATGAGGTTACCATGGTGAAGCCAGCCCGGAACAGTGTTTGGCAGAATGTTGAAAGTGTGTACATGTATCCTACTGCATTCTAGGTGTCGACGTAGTAGGGCGCATGCTGCGTGTGGGACCCAACGCTGCATGCTTTGCACGGACCCAGTAGGGTGCATTCTGTGTACAGACACAACGAGACCAACGCTGTATAGATGTGAGACACTTCACGCCGAGTCGCCGGAACCCTCCAGCCCCCAAGCACTTGCTTACACATATGGTTATGGCAGTGCCATGGGGGCTATTTTCATCCCTGCAGACATGTTTAAAAAAATTGGAGAAAAAGGTGAGAAATACTGAGGATCCTTTTGAAATACTGACCCCCATTGAAGGACCTCTGAAGAATTTTTCCTCAGTGCTGACAACACCATCCTCTCTTCCATCCTCCTGATGCTGAACACACCCAGAGAGGTTGCACAAACTGAGATATCGAGTGCGATACCTGACTTTAGGGCAAACTTAACAGCAGGGCAGAAACTAGACCCAGGGAGGAGCATGTTAAGTGTACAGAACTTGACTAGTTGACCGTTGTCATGAAAATCCTAGTTCTGACAGCTATTTTTTTTTCCCATTAGACAAATTACAGTAATGGAAGAATTGTTCCATAACATGTATGCGATTTGTATGTTAACTGATTGGCTATGTTGGAGAGATCATTTCACGGCACCGAGTCTTTTCAACAGTTTCTTCCCTTTGGAGAGGAGACCCTTTTTCTTTTTGGAGGCCAAGTCGCGGGGGCCCCTTACGGGGCTGCCTGGCCCCAGCGCAGAAGGCCCGGAGCCGGGGAGATGCTGGCGCACAGTGGGGGAGGCGGCTCTCCTGGGCGGACCCGTGTTTTCCAGGGGGACCTAATGGGAGACCCGTAAGGGACAGTTCAGGGCATTACAAAGCCAGCTCTCTCGCAACCCAGTCCCCCTGCGTCCTTTTTGCCACAGCAGGGCCACCGTACCTTAGGACGCGTGTAAGCACATCTCCCCTTAAAAAGAAGCAGAGTGCCTCCTCTTGCCCCCTTGGGTTTTTAAAACTGTTTTAATTAACATCCCCCAAGAAAGATCAGCCTTAAATGCTAAACCTAAAAAGGCAGACCTCTGGCAGGACTTAACAGCATTTCATATGCATGATAAGTGCAGTACAAATTTTTAGGCAATGTCCACCCTTCCATTAGAGCACAATTCTGTGGTTGTTATTGTCGAGATTGCTGAAGCTCTACGAAACTGCTACGATGGGCTCAAAGGCAATGATACAAAAACAGGAGATTGGACACAATATCAAGCCGTTTTACATTGAGTCACACAGAAAGACAGTATGCAATCGCTCAAGAAGTCCCCCTTTAAATGTATAGGTAGTCAGATACACCCAGGTTACAGTGAGACATCTAATTTCTAAATATTCCTTCCTTGTAATCATGGGCTAAAAGGCATCTTTTTAATTGCACTTAAGAGAGAGAAGTGATATTTTTAATTATCATTAACATGAGACTGTCATAACTAATTTGAACTACAGCAAGTCCACCTGGAAGTCCAAATCAGACTTTTAGGGATTAAAGTCAGTGCATCATTTAATGATTAAAAACTTATGATATGAAGAGAGGAGATAAGTATTTAATTTACCAGTTCTGATGCAATTTATCACTTTTCACCAAGGTAACTTCACGAAGGTTGTTGGAACCAATTCAACCTGCTTTAAAAAAGTTTTATTTACAAATCTGTCTGCAAGCACTTTAATGACTGTTAAAAAAAATCAAATAAATAATAAAGAAAAACAGAAAAAAAGGTTCTCTCATGTTAATATAGTGATGGATTTTTTTTAAAGAATCTAACTGATGCCATTATATATGGTGGGGAAAAAAACTGTTAGTAGGTCTTTTTGCCATTGCATCATTCATTAGGTGACAGCGAAAAAGTGCACCCCACAATCAACAATCAGACTGGCTGCTGTGGTGGAACCTGGGGAAGACGTTCTCTGTGCAGGCAAACAATGGCTAGAAGGTCCCAAATGGAGGAATCTGCATGTTTTATCCAGCCACATGTAATATAATACTCTTGCTCAAAAACTGTGATAAATCTTAGCTTCTATCATTCTTTATCTACGAGTGGCAGGGTGCACTACTTCAGCGAGGGGTGGGGGGGGGATCTAAATCGAGTGTTAAATCGTGTAATAAACAGCAAACAATAACAAGGTAATCTGGACGTGCAACTGTGGCCTTTTAGCGTACCATGAATTACAGCAGGGATACTTATCATGAAAGACGGACATCGGAATGTACAACACCCAGAGAAACAACTGAAGATACCATACTTCTTGTCTAATGCATTGGCCGGGGTGTGCATCCTATGGGAGACACAGTACGCCCTTTTCACAAATCTGCTGCTCGGTTGAAGCGTAGATTTGGAAAAAAAAAAAATGAAATTGAAATTAAATAGAGTATGGGGAAAAAAACTGCATATATTGGTATGTGCCATACTGCACATTTTAGAGTAGCAAATGAACATTCTTCTTTTACCAAAAAAAAGATATATTTATATATATATGTCAATAGGTAAGTGCAGAAATAAAAAGCAGCATTACCATTGAGAGAGCAGAGGAATAGAATAGAGAAGGTCTACAGGCGTAATAGGAGCAAGCCAAGCGTACTGGCACCATGTGCATTAGACGAGGCGTACTGGTGGTATACTCAGTTGCTCACTTACGTGACGGAAACAGTGCCTTTAAGGTGTGAAATGAACACTCTTCTTCTGTTTTGCCAAGCAGGTGAGGAAAGAAATAAAAATGCAGTGATGGCATTTCAATAATCTGCACCATGAATATGACAAAAAAATAAAGGGTCATAATAAAGAAAAATAAATACAAATCTCAGATGAAACCTGTTGATAGGCAAACACGTTAATTTGCAAAATATTTACATACAGGTATTGGTACAGTATTGTTAATATTACGATTACTGGTTTATTGTAGTGGTAATAAATTCATCAGGATTTGGACTGTCTTATGAACTCAGAAAAGACTTTGTAATTGTAGGCAAGATACAAAAACCAAGCCATTTTGGACAAATACAAAAAAAAAAGTTGTGACGGGCGTAATATTTAGCATTATAAAAATCTTGGAAAACCTCAAAAGGAGAAGACATGCTTTGCTACAGAATATACAGTACATGGCATTCATACCCATTGCATCTAGGCTATTTTGTTCTGTATGGGCTTATTTTGGATCAAACATACTTTATATTCATAAAGCACTTTTCACAATGCTAATTTTACACACTATCCGGTGCAAACAAAATAAAAATGTCTGATTGAGTTATTTTTTGTTTTATTGCAAACAAAGTATTTGTTTCTGTTGTTAATTTGCTTGTCCTCTAGTAATGCTTTATGAATATTTCCATTTATAAAATATTACAATACATACTCGGTTCCCAGTCTACAACATTTAACATAAAAGTAAACGTACTTCCATAAAGCATAATGGTATCCGGTTCAACTTTACGTTAACAAGAAATCGAACATGCTCCGTTTCTGAGCTACCATCGTTATTTCGGCCACCAAACACAAACACAGACGGAAAACAAACCAATAAGTAAATAAATAAATAACGAGGTAAAGAAATCAAAGCGGCAAATGGATGACAGAGGGCTAGTACTGCGAAAGAGGATGTACCCTTTTGGTCTTTGTCCGTGCAGGAGCATCCTGGGCATAGCGAGTGTCAGTGAGATAGACCTCTACATCGTCAGGCACTTCTTCGAGAAAGTTAGAAGGAACGAGACCTTTGTGTCCGTTGAGTTCACCCTGCAGGGGGCAGTACAGAACAAAAAAGATCTGTAAGGGCTATGTTGCTTCGTTAATATCCTTGATCTATAGTGCTCACAGAAAGTCTTGGGATGCTTGCTTGGTTCTGTAAAAATGTTCCAGATTTATTGGATTTATAACAAAAGTTCATTGACAAGCAATGTTTAACATATCTGCACATATCTTCTGCACCAACATTTTCATTTTATTAAGTGTCAAAACTTTTTTGACTGACTCATTCAGTTCCGTTCTTGCCATTTTGCTATTAATTGCAGTTGTAGCCATTGGCTTCCAAAGGGATATTGAACACAAATGTTTAGCATTTTATGTTATTGAAAAGGTGTTACTAATTAAAAAAGCACCCTATGTGACTGCTGGGCAATGAACTTTTTAAGTCAGAAGAGCTCTATTAGAACTATAATTTGGGTTTCAATTTATTACTACTTGAAATGAATACTTTACGTCATGAGCTTTGTTATAAACCCAATAAATTTGTGATATTTTTGCAGAATTTTTGCAAGCGTACAAGGCTATCTTATGAGACAGCTGACATTTCCAGACATGCATGTCATTGTTTCAAAATGAATGTAAATAACACATTTTCTCTCATCACTAATACACATTTTTGTCCCTGGCTTACTCTGAAAAAGGAAATATTCAGAAGGAATCACACAGTTGAAATGCACTGTAAACCAGTGTAAGGCTACTCACCTGCTATTTCACGGTGCATGTCAGCTATGTTCATTGATAGTGGCTAGTTCTCAAGCTCTATTCAAGTCAAATCAAAGGGACTTCATTGTCAGACCATCTATATACAGGTATACAGTGGTTTGATGTAGGTTCCACCAAGATTAACAGCAGTGACACGGAGAGGGGGTTAGGGTTAATAAGGTTTTCACAGTACTTAAAGTGAAAAGTTACCACTGAACCACCTCAGAAAAACGTCTGCAAAACTTTGTTCGAATCAGTGACCGATCCAACCCTAATGGTGTCCATAGAGTATGATCATAGCCAGGTCTGCTGCAGAGACAAATTTACGATAAACGTAACCTTTATTCTAAAGTCGGCTATCCCGTTCCTTCGGACTGTTTGACGTATGTGAGCTTCTGCATTTACTCATTACGTCTTTCTCTCCCCTGTGTCCATCCCACTCTTGAAACACACACTCATAGATCCAGGTTCAGAAGCACTCCTCTAGGGCTAATTAGTGTAATTTTGCTGAAGGACCTACACCAGTATCTTCAGAGTGAGGCAAAGTTCTGACTGTTGTGAAGAAATCATGTGAAGATTATCAAAGCTTCCAATCAGTGAAAGGGGAATGGACTGGTTTGGGGAGGAAAGGAGCCCAGACTGGGCCTGAGGCAGTCATCCCTACTGCGCACTCACGTAATAAAAGCCGTCTTCGTCGATCTCCCCAAAAACGTTTATGATGTCTCCTGCACAGAATGTCAGTTCAGCCTGAAACACAAATAAGACCGTCTTAAATACCATTCTCCGTTTACCTCCGTTTGTACTTTATGTACTATACAATTACTCAAGCTCAGCATGTACAGTATACCTTCTTAGGAATTTAAATTGACTAAATTTTGAAGCGGGTTTCATTATTACCCAGGAAGGTGCTAACCACAGCTATAATGGCATCTTGCGCTGACGTACAGCAGCAATAACGCCCTTTACCCTGTGCTGCTACCACTATAAACACAAGATATATTTATTGCACCTGTAGCTGCAGGTGTGCAACAATGCCCCTTGTGTTAATTCTTCTGCTTAATGAGAGCATGGGCGATAAAGGCAGAGCTTTCAAACAACAAAAAAGGCTTAAATGGGGAAACCATGTGACACAAGCTGGGAAGCGCACTGCAATGCTGGTTCATCTAGTATTCCAACCAATATCTCATATTATAGAGTACTGCGGATTGCACAAATTGACCAGAAATAAAATATACCAAGTTTTCATATTCAAAGGTTACAATCAAATGAGCAGTATGGTTTGTAACAGAGAATACGATAACAAAAATGCTAAATCGTCAGGGTCAATTCTCATTCTGGTTAATAATCCAGATTAAGTCCAAATTGCACAGTCGGCTTGGCTCCTTCTCAACCCGAGTACCTTGTACTGTAAAGTGTCACCACCTAGCAACTGAGTCGTGCTGCTATGGCGAAAGCCAGCAGAGACGGGGCCGGCGGCATCACCTCCACGTCCACGTTGGGGGAGCTCTCCCTGGGGTCGTAGTCATACAGCGCCACCATCCTGCGCGTGGACAGCGGTTGCTGCCGCCCGCTCCGGCGGTTTCGCTCTGCAGGAGCAGAGGCGGCATCAGGCTGAGACCTCTACCCTACTCCCCTGCCATATTCCAGGTTGGTATAGTCTAAATCTGTGGCCTATTTATGGTTTCTGCTCTACCACACTGAATTTTACTACTATTACAGCCACTGTAAATCATTACAGGGAGAGGGGTGATGTTTGGTCCACACCAAGTCATTATTCAAGACTTTAGATGCTACTGTCCAGAGGTGGAAATTTCAGGTCCAGAAAGTAAAAATCCAGACCATGATTTTGTTTCAACCGACCAGTTGTGCACGCTGAGACTGTGACTCTTTATGTGCAACTGGTCGGTTGAAACAAAATCCAGGTCCAGATTTTTCTGGACCTGAAATTTCCACCTCTGCTACTATTATAAAACGTACCTTCAACAGTCAACAAGAACACGATTTAATGCCTAAATCAAGCCCCAGAAGACACATGGAAGCCGCAAGAGAACAGACAGGAATGAGTGGATGTGGGAGTGAGGGAGGAGTTTATCCTGGAAAGAACACAGACCTCGCTTGGACTTTCGGGATCTGCGGTTTATTGAACGGCCGTCTTTGAAACGATTGCAGTTCACTTCGCGGGAAAGGAAGGCGAAACAGAACAGAACAAGAGAAAAGAGTGAAGAAGCTCAAGGGCTGAACGAGGCATCAGCAGGAGACACTGGAAGATACAGGGCTGTCAGGAAGGGCGTCTCTTACACTGGTAGGTTACCTAGCAACATAAGGGACCCAAAAGCTCAGATTAATCTGCAGACCTACAGATAAGTTATTCATTAGCTCAATACAGTCAAAGGACCATAATTTAGACCCTTACTGGCTATTTGAGTCCTTCCTGAGAGGGCCACAGTCAACAGAAAAAATTAAAACAATACTGTCGACAGAAATTACAGAGACTAGTTAGGCACTATACAGCCTCTGTCAGTCTAATGAACTCTAAGAGTTATCCAGCTGCTTGATTGTCTGCGTTTGAGTAAGAACCTAAAATTGAAAAGCAACTAAATTCACCTGAAATAAATTTAAATATACATCACTGACAGTAATCCATTGCAGAAAAGTTCAGGTCCAGAAAGTACAAGTCCAGACCAAGGTTTTGTTTCAACCAACCAGCAGAGTATTCTGTGACTGCTACTCTTTATGCTCAACTGGTTAGTTGAAATAAAATCTTGGTCTGGATTTATACTTTCTGGACCTGAACTTCTCTGTTACTGTGATAAATAAGTTCCCCCACACTGATCACTGACAATAAATAACTGACTGATTCTAAATAAAAGTTTTGAAGACGAGTCCTATCTTTGACTTAACTGTTTAATCACTACATTACACTATAGGTGAGACTCTCAGGTCATTCTTACTCACTTGTGTCTGTTGGCTGGAAACTAGACTTGGGTGGTATTAAAGTATACCACGGTATTTTGAGTTTACAGCGGAATTTTGAAATCTTGACAGTAAAATTCCACCGGGGGAAATGCTGGCTTAGTGGTCCCCCCAAGCCAACCAGTCTGTGAATTTTATCACCAAGATTTCAAATTACCGGGCTAGCTGTTAAAAATGTTGAAAATACAGTCAAAATACTGCATACCTCTGTATAACGTCTGGGTGGTATGACAGTATGAAAAAAAATACATCACCCAAGTATAGCGGAAACAAATAAAACGTAAGGCCCCTGAAGCGATTAGCTCCATCTTAGACTGACAGAGTGTAGGACGATTCAGTGTGCTGCCTTTTGCCACAGGTAGAGCACTGGGGCAGTGGCCCCCCAGGGGTGGGGGTGGGAGGAGGAGTGGTGGCAAGCTATCACGGTAAAATTAGGTCGTTTGGATGGGGAGGGGGACGATTACCGATTTTCTCCACAGGGGTGTTCAGTGGCAGGAAACCCTGCTTGACAAGCTGGTCCATCATCTCCTCATCTTCGGTCTGGATCTCCGACACCATGTTGCAGGGTATGAGGCCCATTCTCCCGTTGACTTCTCCCCGGTAGAACCCATCTGTGTCCTTGTCCCCGTATACCTTAGTCAGACAATGGCCAGACAAATGAGAGTCAGAAGCGGTCCCCCTTCCTCCTTACAGATGCACAGATGCCTCATACAGGAGACTGCATGCATGAAATGTCTTTGAACTGCACCTCATCAGGGTAGATCCTTAGTTCAGGCACACCCAGCAACAACAGGCCTGCTGCTCTAATATCTCCGAGCATCATCGGCTTGGCCATTTCACCCCCCCATCGGCTCCCAACAAATGCCCAAACAAATGTCAGAAATCCTTTAGCTTAGCCCCTAAAACTGAGCATATTAAGTACAAACAATTAACCAGCATTAAATGCAATTCCAGGTGGCATGGTGGCTCAGTGGGTATTGTGGTGACAGCTTCGCACCTCCAGGACCTGGCATCATGCCCAGGGTGTACAAGGCTGTATCTGTGCTGCATGGGATAAGCTTGGTTTACACCATAATTCTCTACCTGGTAAGTGGCTGGAAGATTAATGCAATTAATATTTGTCCCGCTGACTACATTAGTCATTTTGGATGAGTGGAAGCATCCATATAAGGAAAGACTGAGCAGAGATGCTCACCTTGATGATCTGCCCTTCCTTAAAGGGCAGCTCCTCATCGGCACCATCAGGGTTGGGGGACATGGAGATGGGGTCATAGTCGAACAGCGCCACGAAAATCCGAGACAGATCGTCGGGCTCTGACTCCTCATAATAATCGGGGGATCGACGGTCACGGCCGCTGTAGCCATCTGTAACGGAAGAGTGAGGCCAGCTGACCATCTAGCCATGCTCAACCACCAGGGGGCGCCTGAAAACGTGATGTTGAAAACAGCTGACAGAGGTGAAGGCTGTCTAGCAGACATGCATAGACGATTACTTCAGCAGATCAAAATTCGAATTCAAAGTACATAATTTGATAATTTAGCAGGGATGTTTTTTAGCGGGAAAAATTTAACCAAATTGAATTCTGGCTTGTGTCCAGGACAGACATCCATAAACAAGGACTTTGGAAGGAGCATCATTGGCAAGTTGACACAAGCCCGTTGCCCTTCCGTAGTGGCACCTCTGCGAGGAGACCAGCCTCTGCAGTTCAAGTCAGCAGGCGTCGAAACGACAAAGCAATTCTGCCGCTGAGCGTGGAGGCTGACTCGGGCTGACCACGCTGAACAGCTCCAGCAAAAGCACATGGTCATTTCCAGCACGAATGTAGCAAGTGGGAACATTCTGACGGGCATGCGGATGGCGATGGCGGGGGGGGGGGGGGGGGGGGGTCTTCATT
>JAODKL010000040.1:7977057-7997371 GCA_026780765.1 Petrocephalus schoutedeni | reverse complement strand
CCACAGTCCAAAGACATGCTGAGGTTAATTGGAGTTCCTAAATTGCCCGTAGGTGTGTATGTGTGAGTGAATGGTGTCTGAGTGTGCCCTGCAATGGGCTGGCACCCCATCCTGGGTTGTTCCCTGCCTCGTGCCCGTAGCTTCCGGGATAGGCTCGGACCCTCCGCAACCCTGATAGGAAAAGCAGGTTGGACAATGGATGGATGGATGTCTTTGGACTGTGGGGGGAAACCAGAGTACCTGGAGGAAACCCCACGACGACATGGAGAGAACATGCAAACTCCACACACATGCATGATTCGAGACGCCCTGCATGGCATGGAGAGACTCTCACGTGAACCCCAGAGGTGTGAGGCAACAGTGCTAACCACTGCACCACCATGCCACCCACTCACGACAGACAGCCTTTTTAAAATAGTATTACGCGTGAGAATCTCTCCACATGGCGTCTGATGAGCACTACATTCAGGTGAACACAATCCTGATCCTCTTGGACTTCTCAGGTCGGTCCAGATAGGATCACCCGAGAATCCCAGTGCTTTTGTGTTTTGTGCTGAAGTGTGTTGCCTTTGTGTGTGGGTGGGTGGGGCTCAAACCATGTCATGCAGGACACACAAAGCAGACTAGGGGTTCTATGGAAGTAGTGATTTTATTGACATTTTTCAACAGGTTTCAGTCGAATCACTGTCATTATAATTATTCCCACTGACTTCTCCCCCATTTAAAGGGCAGATCTGTCAGGTTAAGCCATGTCACTGCACAGTGAGACTGTCACATAACACCGTCCCACATACAAATTGAAAAATTGGAAAGGGAACCCTATTGTTCCACCTTATAAAAGCAGTAATGGTAACACTTAACTGGACCGTCACATATAAACATTAAGGGGGCAGAGATCCTGTATGTCTCAGACCGGTCTGCTTTTTTTTTTTTGGGTGAGAAATCTGAGACCACTTCCTGGTTGTGGTGGTGGGGGGTGGGGGGTGGGGGAAGACAGAGAGAAAAGAAATAACCAGGATGTGGTTTCCAACAGCACAAAATGAGGTTTCTAATTTATTTCAATATACATTTAAACTCAGATCAAGTAGCCTTCAATTTACAAGCAGCCAGTTTCTAAAAAAAAATCCTTAAATTTACAGTTCATCTTCAAAACTCCATTTCACAGACTCCAAGAAAGGAAAGCGAAGGCCTCCCGGGTCCCCAGACCAGCAGCCATTGGTTATGCTGAAGCAGCTAGGACTGTGAAACACTCACACTTCATTTCTGCATGGTTTTAACAAAAAAGCTTTGTTCTACCTGTGGCAGGGATCTCCACTGAGACACTTAATGTCCAGATTCAGTAACTGTCTTCAAAGAAACACACACTAGTATAAGTATTACTAGTAGCAGCAGCAGCAGCAAGATGCATGAATTGTGTTACCAGATTTTTTCATTTCTTATGAAACATGTTCGACACCGCTGTGCCAGGTCAGAATTTAAATCAGTAGTACATTTTCAGTCTCCTCTTAGCTCCACAGCACCTTCTGCCTGCTTGGGCTAGATGTGCATCTGCTCCAGATATTTGTAGGTGGGGTTCTCATAGCCGTGATTCTGCATCTTGTTCAGGTGACGCTCTTCTGGGGTCAGCATGGGGTCGACCTATCACATGTAAGGAGTCAGGCCATGGAGTGGGTTAGAAGAATGAATTAGCAGGCTCAGCCTTGTATACCAGTATCAACCCCCTTCACACCTAAAATCATGCACAAAGATTAGAGTTGGGCTAAGCTGCTTTACTGCCAAACTGCCGAGTATGGCACTGGGTGTCAATTCAGGTGCATTTCAGGGGCAGAAGGACCTGCTGTCTTTTAAGAAGGTTTAAGCTAATAAGCAGGTGAACTCAGAGAAAGTGAACAGGTAGATGGCTTCAGACTGCATTTCTGTGGGAAAGCTGGTGTTTGAGAGGACATTGAACCTGGACCTCACCATATGAGACTGACTCACCTCCACAATACCATGGCTGATGGTGCCATAGCGCCTCTTCCTCAACATCACCAGGCTGATGACAATCACCGTCGCTATGGCAACAGTGGTTACCAGGAGACCGACCAGAACTCCGGTCCTGAAGTTGAAGTCCTCCCCCAGAGGCCGATATGATTCCTGTGGTTTTTGTGAGAGGTATGGAATCTGGTATAAACAAACTGGGGGCATCTCACACACAGGCAAGTCAGGTATACCATGACTTACAGAGGTTTGCTTATAATGGGTCTTGATTAACGTGGTTAAATTAATTGCAACCATCCCTTTTATGTACACTGTAAAAATTTTGATTAGCACAATCCCAAAGCTCCCACAAATGACTGCCGATAAATCAGTTGCATAACACAAGGCAGAGGCTATAGCAAAGCCTTGAGTGAGAACTTCATATGCGTGTTGTATCTTAGGTTATGTATACTTAGTTATGTTGAGATCAATCAATAGTTTATCAATTATAATTTGCCACCTTTTATGATTTTACAGTACTTGATTAACGCGGTTTCATTTATCGCGATGACATTTGGGGATCAATTAATCGCGTTACTAAAGGGAAACCTATACGGAGTCTATCGAACCTCTTCAATCGAGGCTAGCGTTTCAACTAAAGATAGGGCGTATAATTCCTCAGTGGCCACTAGATGGCAGCACACTCACCAGAGCCTCATTAGCTGAAACGCCAGGTCTGTCTGCGCTGTAAACAGCCTCTTTAACGTCCAGGGACTCGTCAATCACCTGAATACAAAGACAGGCACATGCTGCGTATTACAATCCATGCAACATGTCATTAGTGGGACGCACGGAAACAAAGATCAACTTGAGAATTCAAGTGTTAGCTCGTCACAGAGGTGTGTGCTAATATTTAAATCATAGGTCAGGCATGTACATTTGACACTTCAAATGAGTTCCAAGGAAATAAGCTTCAAGGAAGTAAGCTCCAAACGAGTTCCTAGGAAAATGTGTAATACTAACCAGCTGTTGTTATTTTAAGAAATGGTGGACAAAAGCAATTAATCTGAAAGTGTAGGAGAGTTAACCCGAGTGAAAATGTATGAGTTTATAGATTAGCCATTTTCCCCACATGACAGCTTCAGGTCAAATGGCCGTCAGACAGAGATGGTGACTGACACGCCTGAGGCGAATCTGAGGAATGAACCCCAGTAAACGCCAATAGGTAGAAGGTAGAAGGTCCCGTGCCAGAGGTGGGACACTCACCACTCTCTCCTTCAGCTTGGACAGGCTGTTGACGGCTCTCTCTTCAGCCCCGATCAGCCCATCCAGCCTGAAGCCTGTAGAATTAGCACCGCGTGTCACATGGTTCACGGAGCCGGAGGGAACAGCAGAGCATTTTGATCATACAGGCGTGTGCTTGAGATGGGACTCACCCTCAGGGTCTGGCTGTGAGCCCAGGGAGGTTACCCTGAAGGGGTAATGAGGCCTGCCCTCGGAGGGGAGTGTGACATCAGGCTGGGACTCCGAGATGGAGGAGAGGAACTGGTCCATATCAGACTTCTGTTCCCAGAGAATCTCATCTAATTGGTGTGACACAAGCAGACATGCAAACGACTTCTTAGCCAAACAACCACTGGGGACAGCTTGTATACAGCCTCAGACATTCAGTCAAAATCGTCCATATTAGGCAGCTGCCAGCTCTCCTAATCCACACATCCACTCCTTACTTTAAAGAGGTAGCCCAGATCTGTCACCTCCTTGGCCCAGAGGAACACGCAAACCGCGGCACGACTCCTTTCACCAGCGCCCAAAGCAGAACATCACATGGACTTCGGACATTGTTAGCTACTTTACAGCGCGTAATGGCTCTTTGATTAGCAGAGCACTGCTCCACTGTTGGGATATCAGGTCGTTTTATAGTGTTTGCTGCTATTTATAGCATCCCACCAGCAAAACCCACAAAGTGAATGCAGACTGGTTTCCATCTGGTTGCCACTCACCGATTTCATCCTGGATCGCCTCTGCCACATGGGGTACTTTGTAGGGCAGTGACAGGCTTTGGTTTACCCTCTCGTCAATGACACGCAAGTGCGTCATCACCTGGGGACACAGGAGTTAGAGTCACATCCAGCTGGCATTTATTTTAGGTGGATTCCCTATTCCGGAGAAACTCTTAACCCACATAAAGCACAAGTTAAAAGTTTGTGACACAGCCACCAAGAAAGGACATCGATAGCTGATCCAGGGATTTGAACCCACAACCTTCCGAGTCCCAAACCAGTGAGTCCCCCCCCCACACATAAGGTACTTTTTTTAAAATACATTTTTTGGTCAGTACATAATTCCATGAATTAAAATTTTATATTTTATATAGGTTGAAGGCTTTATAAATACTTTACAAATAAAGCTTTCTATGGGTAGGTGTGTCCAAACTTTTGACTGGCACTGTATATGAATGGACTTAAAATGGAGCGTTTCAGGCTTCTGGCTCAATGGTACAAATGAAAGTCCTGGTAGGTGCTTGCAGAATGACCAATGAAAAGTGGCCTGCTGTGTGATGTCACACCAGGAGATGCGCGTTGCTTGGCAGTGTGGGCGGAGCCTTCGGCAGAGGCTGACCTGTGACTTCATCTGCGCCGCCTTCCCGGGATCCACGGCCAGCACGTGCTGGAAGTGCCCGATGGTGTGTCGGCGGTCGCGGTTCTCTGTGCGCATGTACCGCTTCAGGGCCTGCAGGACGTGGTGGGGCTGAGGGGACAGAGGCCAGAGCGCAGCCGTTATCTTCTCCAAGGTCGGGTCGCCTTCCACGCGATCGGAGGGGGGCAGGATGCATACAGCTAATAGGAGCATATTAACGCATGCAGGCGAGCTCCATGACCCAGCCCCCCAGCCTGACTCCACCCCCACCCTCAGTCTGACTCCACCCCCACCCTCAGCCTGACTCCACCCCCACCCTCAGCCTGACTCCACCCCCACCTCCCAGCCCACCTGACCACGCCCACTGCCAGGGTGGCCACCCTTACCCTGGGGGGGTCGGCCTGCAGGGCGGCCAGGTAGGCCTCCAGGGCCAGCCTCCGGCGTTCGTTTAACATGGCCTCGACTCGAGCCAGGTGGGTCTCCACCAGCTGCTGCTTCTCGTTGGCTGCCTCTTCCTCCAGGGACTCCACCATGGCCTGGAAGTGCTGCAGAGCACAGGGCAGAGCACAGTGTCAGGCTGACAGATATGGGGGGGGTGCAGACTGGGGGGGGGGATGTCAGATTAAACAGGACAGACCTGGATGAGTGTCTGCCTCTCTGCCTTGGGCAGGTTCTTGGCCTGGTGCTCAGCATCTTCCCACTCCTTTCTCACCTGTGGGGGAAGGGTGGGGGGGGGGGGGTTGATCTGCAGCTTGGTCTCCAGCAAAGGAATCCACCTTAGCTGTGCGCCTAAACCCAAGCCCTCTTAACTTGGCACCATATATTCGTGACATCTAATTGGGTTCGTACTGCAGCACATCAAGTCTATTTTAACTAGTTCACATGCTAAAATAGTACAACTTTGGTCAGTTGAAACATAAGCAGCAAATAACATAATGGCAATATTTTCCACTTCCACTTCTGATTCCCCCACCCCATCACACCCACCAATCACGTGACAGCTCCACCCCCTTTCCCTCTACTTACGCGGTTGTTTTCAGCCACTCTCTGAGCAGCTTCCCGGGCGATGGCCTTGGCTACCGTGTTGGGGATGGGGGTGCCCTGGGGCTGGGGCAGGATCCTCTGCGGGGAGGGTGAGCGGCGACCCTGCATGTGGGGGGGCTCGAGGGCGTGACCGTGTGATGGGGGCATGGCGGTTGGGGGGCATGCCGGGGCCCATGACGGGCTGACCCTGGCACCCTGGTGGGTCCCGCCTGCCTCCGGCTCTTTGGTTTCGCTCTCTCTGGCACTTGCTAACGGCTTGGGCCGGGGGTGTGTTTGCAGCATGGGCTGGGTGGGTGGGAGGGGTGACTGGTGGGGCGGGTGGAGTGGCTGAGGCAGGGTGTGTGCCTGTGGGCGGGGCATCGGGTGGATCTGTGGCTGGGGGTGGGAGGGAGGGTAGGTTTGTGGGTAGGGTGGGGGGTGTGCCTGAGGCCGTGGCGTGGGGGGTGGGGGGTGGAGGACTGGGGGGTGCTGAGGCGGGGGAGGAAGAGGCACCAGGAGGTTGTGTGGAATGGCGGCAGCGGAAGAGTCCTGGGACTCTCCTTGTGTTGACAGTGTCCTGACGATGACCTCCCGGGCCTCCAGACACTGGATCCTGTTGAGCTCCACCAAGACGTACTCGGCGTTTGGGAACATCACCTCAGCGATCTGTGAAAAGACAACTCCGCTGGGGGAGGTGGACCACAATGAAAGCCCCAGCGAATAATTCCCTAACCCTGGCTATAGGCTTATAACCTGGGCTTTATTTTCTCTCTTCACAGAAAATTCAAAATGCTGGTAGATATTTTACTGACACATTGTGTACTATACCTCATTTAAAAATATTGGAAGTAATCAAGGCAATGTCAATAGTCTTTGCTGAAAGCTGTATACAATATGAATGTTAGGGGCATTCTTTTCCACTAGGGGGCGCAAGAGATCGACAAGTGTTATGGGGCCACACAAATTGAAATCGAAGAGCATCGGGTTTACGGAATTTAGCGAGTGCCTCAATGGCATCAATAACGCTCAGATTCTGCCATCATGGCCATCGACCACGGCCTTACTTTTTGCCCTTTTGTGCACACGGCGTAGCCAATCACGCTTGCTCCATTTGAGGTTCCATTGGAGGTGAGTGGTGGGGGCTTCCATCGCACCTGGAGCACGCCTGGAACCTGGGCACACTGGACCTGCACCTCCTGTGGTGGCAGTGGTGGTCCTAGATGTGGGGGAGGCAGGCATTCAGCCTGAGACTCTTGGATACATATTAGACGCTTTCCCACTGCAGGAACTTTTTTGTGGAACGAAGAATGTTTCTCAATACCAACAATGCAAAGATTGTACTTGTGGTCTTTGTGAGACCAGTCTGGGGTAGATCAAGAATGACATCCAAGGAATTTTACCATCCTCTGTACCAGTTCCAGTTTTGGAACTGGTCTTTGGCAATGGAAGGTGATGTGCAATGGATACACGAGAACACAAGTATGCATAGTGAGAAACAGCACAGGACTTTTTTCAGGAACCAGGAACTTTCCACCGCAGAAAATGTGCCTGATTGTAGTTCTAGAACACTTTTTAGTCCCTACTCCAGACTAAGTACTTTTCATTCGACTGTAAACTACTGGGGTGGGCCTTATTGTGATAAGATTACTGACTGGTTAACCACAAACACTAGTGCTAACTTGGAAGTTGCAAGGATTAATGAATCCCTTTATTGCTTGCGACTCCATATTTGGAAATTAAATTGATAACCAATATTCTTTTGAATAACATTGCTGGTGCGGGCAGTGAAACTTGCTAGCAGAATAACATTACATCATTTTTTATTCTGTGGAAAATGAAAGATCGATCTGCTGACCAGATTTAATAATAAATTGTAAACATGTCGCAGGTTATATAAATAAAATATAAATAAAAGGCTGCCTCCAATTATTTAGACGATTCACTCCAATCGATTCACCCAATAACAAATCCTCCATTCTTTTGAGGTAGCAAAGTAGTTTTGGATGAAATTACATGCTAAGTTTTAACCTGTGTCTCTCTTGCTTATTCAGTATAAAGGTAACAATTTCTGTTGTGCGGTTGGAAGGCAACACATGAAATTCGCCAGGAACTACAAATGTTCCTGGTTCAGATGGCCCAGGAATTCAAAACCAGGAACTAGGTTCCTGAACTTTGGTGGGAAAAGTGCCTATAAAAAATGAAAGCATACAGAAGTAAAGCATTAACAAACGAAGTCCCATTATTATTTTGTTATTTAATGAACCATTTTATCCAAAGATAAAATGTCACATCCTCCAATCCCCGTGTCCTGTCTTTCCATCCCCGTGTCCCGTCTTCCCATCCCCGTGTCCTGTTGTCCCATCCCCGTGTCCCATCTTTCCATCCTTGTGTCCTGTCCTCCCATCTCCGTGCCCCATCCCCCCATCCCTGTGTCACATCGTCCCATCTCCGTGTCCCGTCCTCCCATCCCTGTGTCCCATCCTCCCACCCTTGTGTCCCGCCCTCCCATCTCCGTGTCCCATCCTCTCATCCTTGTGTCCCATCCTTCCATCTCCGTGTCCTGTCCTCCCATCTTTGTGTCCCATCCTCCCATCTTCGTGTCCCATCCTCCCATCCCCGTGTCCTGTCTTTCCATCCCTGTGTCCCGTCCTCCCATCCCTGTGTCCTGTCTTTCCATCCCTGTGTCCCATCCTCCCATCCATGTGTCCCGTCCTCCTATCCCCGTGTCCCGTCCTCCCATCCCCGTGTCCCATCTTTCCATCCCCGGGTCCCATCCTCCCATCCTTGTGTCCCATCCTCCCATCCCCGTGTGTTGTCTTTCCATCCCTGAGTCCCGTCCTCCCATCCTTGTGTCCCATCCTCCCATCCCCGTGTCTCATCCTCCCATCCCTGTGTCCTGTCCCCCCATCCTTGTGTCCCATCCCCCCATCCCTGAATCCCGTCCTCCCCTCCTTGTGTCCTATCCTCCCATCCCCATGTCCCGTCCTCCCATCCCCAAGTCCCGTCCTCCCATCCTTGTGTCTGGTCCTCCCATCTCCATGTCCCATCCTCCAATCCCTGTGTCCTATCATGTCACATGGATGTCTTCACACCCCCAAATGAAGAGTCTCACACACAGAAAACACTTATGTTTCTACATGACATGATGAAAAGCCGAAAGCTTAATGGAAAGGCAAAACTAATTCCCTGACCCCTGGAAACTTGGCAATGAGACACAAAACAGGCAGCAGAGATCTGCATAATTATACAGGAAGGTAAGTGGACTGAACGGCTTCAGCTCTGCACATCAGCAGGGTCTGCAGGGTCAGTGAATTTCAGATATTCCAAGATATCCAGCTCAGGATGGGCTCATGGCCTCAAACGGCCTTATGCATCGAGGCCAGCCTGCAGCTTGGCGCCGCCTTCTGGCCCCAGGCCCCCTTGCACTGCTCCATTCTTGGTTCCCTAGTCGTCTTTGCATCTGTGTGCGCCAGGCAAGGTTCCTCATGCGTGAGATAGAAAATTAACTGCACTTGGCTTCTCTGGTTCTGAATCAGTGCTACAGAATGCCCCCCCCCCACCGCCCCCAGCCAGGCACCAATCAATTCTAAGCTCAAGACTGTAATTCTGGCCCAGAAAAATGACTAAATATTTTGGACCTTATCAAATCCTTCCCGCAGCCTCTGGTCTTAAACTTAGACAAAAGACTCTATATGGAACGATTACCTTGTGAAGGATACTACACAAGAAAGGGGGTGGGTTTCGAAGCTCTTTTCACCTTCACCCTCATTAAACCTAACGCTTTTTTTCCTCAGTGCTCTAAAAACCTTCGGGAACCCCATTCCCAAAAGTAGCACCCAGCCTCCGGTGGTGGGTTTCAAAGCTCTCCTCCTCATCACTACCTGTGTGTGCACACCTTCTTGATTTTATGTAACAATATTTAATGAAATGATATTTAAAGGGCCCTCCTTTCCAATGCCCAGTGAGGACAGTGTTCACTTTTGTGCGTGGCGGGGGGGGCATTCCGGTGAGTGCGCCTGCCCAGCAGCACTGCAGAATGCTGGTATAAGCACTCCGCCCACACACAGCACTACAGTCAAAGCTCCCAGCCTCCACTCTGCGCCTGAGGATTTATGCAGTCCCCCACCCCCCCGCCCATTACGGCACTGTGCCTGTGGCTATACCCAGGGACCTGATCCTCCGAAGCCAGTGTATCTCCCCTCATCCAGCCTGACGGGACGGCTGGGGCCCCCAAACACCACTCAATACAACCACACGAATTTATCATCCAGGGCAAACAGCCTTTTGATGTTTCTCCCCCCTCTGGAGCCTTGGGAGTC
Organism: Petrocephalus schoutedeni; assembly: GCA_026780765.1. Classification (NCBI taxonomy): domain Eukaryota; kingdom Metazoa; phylum Chordata; class Actinopteri; order Osteoglossiformes; family Mormyridae; genus Petrocephalus; species Petrocephalus schoutedeni. The sequence goes on along the minus strand of JAODKL010000040.1, from coordinate 7,987,430 downwards.
TCTTTTTCATGCTTAACCATTTATCATTAATTGCTTTTATATCTGTACTACTGTGACAAATCATTCCAAGTCGCTGCGTATTACCCGCTGCTAGGCGCGCTTACCGTGGGGGGCGCTGTTTAAAGGCAAACGGGAGTAGCTGTGTGTGACTGCGAGTGTCCGCCCCGATCTGCAGCAGCTCCAGCAGCGGGGAGGCGTGGTGGCTCCCTAAAGCCTCCGCCCACCTTCGAGGAGGCGGAGAGAACGCAGTGCCTCGCAGCGACACAATCGGCTGAAGCGGATTTTTCGGGAGTCACCCCCCCAGTACGCCTTACAATTAAGCTATTGCAGTGCTATGAAGCTCGGCGTTCATAAAACGATAAATAATCAGCGGTTTTGTGCAGATAAGCCAGAACAGGGGCCTGTATCCCAAAGCGAGATTTGTTGATAAGTTAGATCACTGTTTCCCGATCCCGGGTCTGTAGCAGTTTACTCCCCACAGAGACGCTAACGGAGTGTCGCTGAGGTACGGTCCTAACCTGGATTGTTCAATTTAATAACAAAAAGGACTGAAGGTGTAAGAGACTGTGTCCTCCACAATACAGAGTGGGGAGAAACAGCACCTCACAAAGCCAAACGACTGTTAGGCTATTTACATGACCAAGACAGTCAGATTAAGTTAAACTGGACATCTGATCCTTGCGACTAATAATAGGCCTGGACTGCATTTAGGATCACTGACATATATTCCACATTCAACTACAACTAGGACAGTTTCTGTCAAAGGCTAATCCCAACACCTGAACAATTCAACTCCTGTTGCAATGGGGTATGTCGCAGGGAAGTAATGGTACAGCAGGGCTTTAGACATAAATAGAGTAGTATACGATATGCTGATACAAATAACAGTAACATGACTATTTTAAAGTTTTTGTGATATCTACCTTAGAAATATTACTGGGTGATTATTTACTTAATTTACTAACGGCAGCCTAGTGATTACAGACTTGCAGCTATAAACAAGAAAGAAGTGACTAGTGCTATTAACAGTGGGTCACTTAACCACTGGAACTGAAATTCTGTATATAAAGCAGGTATACATATACATATACAGAAAGAGTAGACTGAGAGAACGGTGCCGGGTCATGTGACAGAGACACAGTCTCTGTTCAATCAAACAGCTCATTGATAAACAGTGTGGTGGCTGGAGGTTAACCCTGGGACACCGACCAAACAGAATCACCAATCAGGGTTATCACGACACAAACATTGGCTCACTGAGCGCTTCTTATCAGATACAAAGTGAAAAAGCATTCTTCTTTAGGTTGGCTGACCTGAAACCTAATCCCCTTCCCAGGTCACATGATTCTGTCTGTCATTCCCAGACATGTGGTGGCTAAGAATCTGTACTTGCTAACCAAAAGGTTTAGGGATTGAATTAAGGGAGGGGCCACTGGAGAGGAGTTCCCTAATAAGATGCTTCTCCTGAAACACTTTGGTGGCAATATTCATGTGCATAAGTGGGTGAAATGCAAAAAGCTCTGTTATATAGGTCATCTGCCGAGCAACCAAATCCGTCCATTTGCATTATCCAGTTAATACTGCAAGGACTCTCTCCCTGGATTACTGGAGTACAAGGCAGTCAGTCCACTGTTAGGGAGTACATTACATCAATAATAGAATTCAGCAGGTAGATGTTTTTAAGATACTGCTTCTCGGTAATGCTGTACAGGAATTTTTGTGGTGGAGGACCTGTCAGCTTTTACAAAAACTGTTATGAAAAGTAAGAAAATTGCCAAGTAATCAAGTCTGGTGGTAAACACAGTTTTTCAGATGAAAACAGAGCACAACAATGGGTTGCTACCAAGTTCTACCAGTCTGAGTCAGTCAGCACAACTGCTGGAGGAGCAGGCAAAGAGTACAGCTAGCATTTCTGGGGGGAGGGGGGCGAAAGCAGAAGATACGTGGAGTGAGTTAGTGTGGCACCGCACAGCGACCAGAATATCTCCTCTTTCTTCGCCGACCAGCGGGAGTCTCACGGGACAGGAATCCCGGCAAGGAAGACAAACTACTCGCCCACAGCTGGCGCCCCTCTCTCCCACGCTCATTCCCTTTCCTTTCTTCTCTGGACAATGCTTGCCGTCTGTCAGCACGCTCGTCAGCTTCTGTGTGCGTGTATTTGGGTATTTGTATTTATCTTTTTTTTAACTGAAAAGTAATAAGGAAAACTTCAGCCAAAGCACTGAGTGAAAAAGGAGAAGGAGCGAGGAGGGTTCTGCGGGATCAGGTAATGCGGGTGGAGATGCTCTGATCCTTTATCACATTTAAACTGCCCAGAAATGTCAGAGCGAGATGGAGTTACCCAAATGACAAAGGACTGTTCAGGTCTGGACCACGTGGACTGGTGAAAACGATCAGCGACTCTTCATTTTTCAGGGCAACTACAGTACATGGCAGAGTTAAAGAGAGAGATTCTATCCTGAACAGCACAAACAAGACAAGCTCTCTGCTGGGGTGCTGCTAAGGAGCAAGTGCTCCTAAAAGTGCACTGGACTCAATGTCCATGGCTAGAAATAATACAATGACGACCCATCTGTTCTTTAAGGAAGAACACCATTAATCTTCAATCCCTGCCGAATGCAACAGATCGGGAATTAAAAATAATTGCTGGCACATTATATGGTCTGCTAACTTAATGCACATTTACAATGACAGTCTCTTGAAAGATAAATCTCACTACATTATTTACTAGCTAGTGAGCATCTTTGAAGTAACAAGGTGCACATTTTAAACAAAGAGAAAAAGAAGCAGACTGGGTTTGCCAGAAACTAGAATTTGACAGCTAGCCGGTCAAAGTGGACGGCTAAATGAAATACAGCCTTTTTTTTTACCTGCTGTGCCATATTAGATACATAAGAGGGCAGCAAAGTTCATGATGTACTGGAGGTCCCACAAAGTTTGCTGCTCAGAATTTGTTTATATGAGAAGTGACCCAGAGACAGGCTGCCTGGGGGTGGATCTAAGTGGAAGGAAACAGGATAGGAGGAGCCAAATGACTGGTCAGAGAGACGAGCCAGGAAATGAGACAACGAATGAAACAAGCAGACGCTTGTGATAGGCCAGTGTGATCTTCGAGTGGGAGGGGCCAGAAGAAAAACAGCAAATGACAGAATGTGACAGCCAGGAGGAGGAGCCTGGAGAAATGTCATGCAAGGCTGCTTACCTGCAGGCTGGGTGCAGAACTCAACAGAGCTTTCCTTCTTTTCTCTTTGCTCCAGGGGCAGCTGCCAGGGCATCTGGTGGGGTTGGGCCACGAGCCTGACCCTGTAGACTGTCATGGGCTTCAGGTTGAAGAACTGGTACCTGTAGTTCGAAGCCTTGACGACGTCATACTCGGCGTCATTGAGGAAGATGGTGTGGCTGTAGTTGCTGTTGCTGGGCATCCAGGAGAGCTCGGCGGACGCCTGCGTGATGTTGTCCACGCGCAGGCAGTACGGCGCCACCACCACATCCTTGCCCACCAGCAGCGTGCATCGCATCTCGTCGGAGGGCCCCCGCTCCGTGATGCACTGCACGGACACGCGGTACGTGCAGGTGGCCAGGTTCAGCTTCTCGATGAGCGACTTGGTCCGAGCGCCGAAAGGGACGGTGGCCCGCACTTCCTTATCCACCAGCACGTTGTAGGCGCTGATGTTGCCCCAGCCCGGGGCCACAAGTGGTGGCTCCCAGGCCACGATCACGCTCTTGGCCAGCTGCTTGATCAGAGTGATCCTGCGGGGGTAAGGCACGATGTCTTCGCCGATCTCGTCAATGCTGACGTCCAGGGCCCCCGTCCCGTTGCTGCAGGTGCCCGACAGGTCCACCAGGGTCGTTCCCAAGCCGAGGCCCAACCCAGGACCATCCAGCTTGGTGTCCTGCAGCAGGCTGCCCAGGCCTGGCAGCCCAACGCCGCTGTGGCTGAGGTAGCCTGTCTCCTTGCTGCCATCCCCTGGCTGGACGGGAGGCATCTCCTCATCCTGGACGAAGTCCACAAAGTTGGAGGGAACGAGGCCTCTCTGGCCGTCCAGTAGCTCCCCTGGGAGGGACGGGTGGGAAAAGACTCAGAACAACCAATGGAAATAGGAAACAGATTCACTTTCCATTAATGATGATTCGGCCCTTACGCTCGTAACATTAATTACATATCAAGCAAGTTGTGTTTCCCTAGCGCAGACATTATTAATCTAACTGTATGAACATCAGTTGCTACAAGATAAGTATAAGTGTCAATGTTAAGTACAGCTGACAAATGTGCTTTCCGTAAAATCAAAGTAAAGTTTCTGTTTAGAACCACAACTGAGAGGGTTCAGTGCTGGTTCATTAAAACAGATGCAGGTGTACAAGGACACACCTTCATAGAACCCATCTTCATCCATTGTTCCGTAGACATAGAGGTACTTCCCTGCCACAAGGGGGAGCTCTGCTTCAGGATTCTCATTAGGGCCATCATAAGGGTTATAACTAATGAAAGAAAAACATACCTTTGTTACACTATACAAAATATGCAATGCAACCTACCAAAACAGAAATCAAAACACAAGCCAGCTTGATATTCCAATTTGTGGCAAAAAAATTGGCAAACATAGGAATGACTAAAAAAATTACACAGGAACAATGACAGATAATATGCAGTAAAAAATAAGGCCTTTGACCATGCCCAAGCCAGTCACTAAACAATTTTGTGTCCCTAATATATTCTCTGTACCTGGGGAATATTTGTGTACATTAATCCAAATAGAGTTTTATCAAAATGAATTCCAGGGCAACAGTCCACGGTAGGTGGACTACGTGGGTGGACAGAATTGTTTCATGAATAAGAACTATGGTTGCCTCCAAATGTCAGACAAATTGAAATATATTTTTTGGGGGAGAAAGAAAATTGTTGCATCATTTTAAGCTTGAAAGGGTGTGTGTGGTGTGGGTGTTGAGGAGGGGAGCGGGGCTGCAGGGCCGGTGATGGGCCGCAGACGCACCACAGTGCTGCACAGCCTGAACACGTCACTGACACGTGGGAGGTAGACAAAAAACACAGTAAACAGCTGCATATTACGTAGTGCGGGAGCTACATGAATTTAAGAATCAGCTGAAATATCCAGTGATTAGGTATAACTGACATCGAATGTCATGTTACCCCAAACAAGCATCATTCACTGCAGCCTATTAAGAGCAGGATTATCTCTTTGTGTTCCAGAACCCTAGTTACCACAAAGCCATATAAGGGCAATGTGCACGAACCAGCAAGGCTTGTGATGCATATGGGAAATGCATGCTGGGTATTAGCAGGTGGACAGACGCAGGGGGGGCGTGAGCAGCTCTGAGTTTATGAGAGCCATGACTGCAGTGTGGGGGCGGAGAGTCCTCACAGTGGAACTCCACTGAGGAGGAGCACCCCCTACTGTTCTGTCGCAGACTCGCATCCCACTCACCTGTACCGAGCTATGCAGAGGCGGATCTTGCCCGTGTACCGTGCCTTGGGCCTGGTAGTAGGACTCAGTTCACTGTCCATCTGTTTGGAAAAGGACCAGATTAATGGACCTTCCACTAAAATGACATCATAAACAGTTTATAATTACTGGATGTTTTCTCTTGCTCGTTTTACATACATATACACAGAGTAAACTAGATATACTAACATGTTAATTCTGAAATAAAACAGTGTTTTTCAATTCCTCCAGCTAATTTTAGCCCAGCTGAAGTACAGCTTAAGAAAAATCAACTGCATAAAAAACTGTAATCTGAAGCATAAAATATTTTGCACAAATGAAGACGAAACAGATGTTACTGGGCTAACCGTGGGAGGATATCTCATGATACGAACGAGCAGTAAAAAGCATCGACCGTCATCTGAGGGCCACGTGGGAATTTGAGAGAGGCCGCTGAAGATTAGCCATTCACTGCCATTCGCACGCCGGCTGCGCTAGCTGCGTCAGCTTTGCAGTAACGCAGCCGTATAAAATCACAGCGAATCAATACGCCGCACATGTGCCGCTGGGAATTCCTTAGCATACGATACCTGACTGAAAGACAGGCAGGAGATCATATACATGGCCAATCCGCGCTGCCAAAGGCCAGGGGCACCCTTTGCAATCCCACAATTCAATTCTTCTCATACTGAGCAGTCAGAAGGGATCAGTGATGTAACGCAGCCTTTTGCAGTAAGCCAGCCAGTGAGCGCTGTATTATCTGGCAGGTTGATTGGGATGAGGACCAAAGGAGCTTTAATTTTTAATTAGTGTCACTGACCACGCACAGAAAAAAACACAGGAGACAGGAAGAAGAGCTGAAACTTTTAGTTCTGTCATCAATTCTAAGCATATCATTTCAGAAGAGACCAGGTCTACCCAGAACACCAGCTAAATCCCCCCCCCCCCCCCCCCAAAGTGTGCAGTCGGTAGAATGTTCCCTCATGACCCTTTAAAAATTTGTGACTTTTTAAATGCCTGAATATTAAGTAGAGGGTATGCAGTTATGCAAGTATGCAGTTCTATTAAAAACTGAAAAACTGTGTTCTCTCTGAACGCTGAGCTCAGTACCTCCAGCATGGTAATAACAATCTGTTCATAGTGTTAAGAAAGAGACTGAAAGAAGTAACTGCAGGCCACATCTGCTAGCCCATCCTGATACAGAAACTAAAGTACAGGTAAAACCCTAACACCAAGCGGGCCTTGAGGGCCAGGGCTGGATGGTCCTGTTTCTGACTCGCGACGTTCCATCACAGATTTGCTCTCATTAATGAACCTCGTGTACATGTAAGAAAACTTTAGCCTCCCGTGAGCACTCTAGGGCACTTTTCCACCGCACGAAGTTAGGTACTTTCGGTACGGTACTTTCGGTACTTTCGCTTTTCCATTGACTTCCGGTCGAGTACCAGTACCAAAAAGTGAAGTACCGAAAGTGCAAACCAGTTGGGGTACCTCTTTGGTACTTTCAGTACTTTGGGACATAACTTGCAACGCTTTTGCTGTGATTGGTTATGCAAATAGCCCGATTCTGAAACACAGTGCGATTGATGTCTTGACAAACGTACAAACTCAGAAAACAGCAATAAACGAAGTAAAAAATAATAATAATAATTGCGATCTATTCGGAAGAACAGATACAACAAAATCAGGACGGCATAACAAGAAAGTATTTTATTTAATATATAGTCTACTACAGCAGCACGGTACTGGAGAGTCTCCAGATATAGCGATTTTGTTGAAATAAATATTGGGGTATTTATGTTAGTTAACATAAAATAAAATAAAAATGTTAACAAATTTCTCACAAACCTGTCTAGGAGTGATTTAAATAGCAAGGGTGAGAATGATTACGATCATCTCGGAGAACGCATGCAGCACCCAAGCAAAAGCTGCGGAGGTAAACTTTAAACTGATTTTAAAAACATATATTGGATATAAATATAATATATGCAAGGTATAGTCATTAAAGTGGCAACGTTAGCTAAGCTTTTTCCCTATGCCAAAGTAAAAATGTTTTAGCAAAAACAAAAGTAAGAAAAACTATGATCTTAATGTAACTCACTAGCGATGTAAGAACTGCATATGCATAACATGCGATGTTAGATTTAATAACCAACATCGTCCAGCTGTATACTACAGCCATCTTTCGAATTTGGTACAAAATGCCCCGCCTCACGTTGTGCTTTTATTCAGCGCCGGTACCAGTTTTTACGACAGTTGAAAACCAACACAAAAGAAGCACCGAACTGGTGGTGTCATTAATGGGCGGTTACTGAAGATGTCATTTGGCGCCGGTACCAGCCAGTGGAAAACCAACACAAGGAAGCATCGAAAGTACCAATACCCCCTACAAACCCCCCTACAGTGACGCAGTTTCAGATCTTGCAAGATAACAGCCAGCACCCATCCATTTTCCATAACTTCTCCTGTTCAGGGTCCTGAAGGGGGCGGGGGGGGGGGGGGGGGGGAGCAGAGGCTATGGGCGCAAGGCAGGGGACATCCCAGGACGGGACCCCAGGCCATCGCGGGGCACACGCACACCCCACTCAGTCACACAGGCAGCGTCGAGAAGCTTCCCTCCGTATTCCCTGGGCAATGCCTAAATAGGTACTTAAAGCACACGTTATATATACCATGCCAGTTTTTCACTCCATGAATCGTATTAGTCATTATTCATTATTATTCATTATTTAGCTGTTTAGATGACTGTGCTCATCTGTACAGCCGGTCCATAGATGACAGAGGATCCAGTTGCAGATCTGTAGCTTTTATTTCCAAAACGCAGTCCGATAAATTGTAGTCCAAACACAATTTCGCAGGGCAGACACAGGGCAAACCAAATCCGAATTGTAAACCAACATCTGCAGCCAGCAGAAGATTTAAAATTTAAGAAAAACAGGATACAACATGAAAAAAATCACCAAAATCCAAAACAAGACGAAGGCAAGAAAACCGACAGAAGAGGCAAAGGTCGTAAAAGAGATCAGGTGGTCCGGGAATGAAATGCTCACTATGGTGGGAAAAACACGCAATACCTTGCAGACAGTGACTGCAAACAAGATCCCGGTATACTTAACCAGTAATGAAGTCATGGGTCACAGGTGTGCTAAAACCCAGACAGGGGCGGGGCCACACAGTGCATGACTGAATGAAGGCTTGACTCACTGTTGCTGTTACATACTGGAGACAGGGTAAGCACCGGATGCATGGATGGGTGGATAGATGGATGGGTGGGTGGATGGATGGATGGATGGATGGGTGCATATTAAGTACATTCCTCTATGACACAGCAGAACACCAACTCTCAGTCCACACCCCAAACTGCTAAGCATCGTCGCCTTAAGCTATAAAATTCTGATACTGCTCCCACGATTCTGTCATTACTTATTTACGTCCATAGCTGTGAAGCACTTTCAAGCTGTACTTCAAGAATAAGCACCTCCCCCTAAATGTTACGACAGACATGTCCCTTTGAGGAGATGCAACTTCTCGGTTAGGCTGGTGCTCTTACAGTGCGCTACCTGCAGGACCCTCGGTGGGATGGCATGAGTGGGGGGTTGGGGGTGGGGTTGGGGCACCACACACACCTCTGGGAGGCCGGCCTGTCGGGGGCTGCCGGGCCGACTCCGGCTGAGGAACGTTGGCTTGACGGACAGGAGCTCGGCCTTGTCTCCAGAGATCTGGAGCGGGCGGATGAACTCGGTGATCAGCGTCCTGTGTGTGGGGCTCTCATTGCCTGTGGACCGGCGCACGGGATGTCATTCTCAGTCTCTGTGCATTTTCACAATGAATACAATGTACACAGAGCCCTCCCCGATACAACAGCATCAGATATGGCAGTGGTGTTACAAAGTCACTCAAAAGAAGGAGTATTACGCAATTACTGATGGTATTTTGGAAGTCAACAAGAACATGCCAGAGATAGTCTTTCAGCTTACAAAGCAGTGCACCGCATCTCAGCAGAGCCGGGAGGGTAAAAACAGTGCATTTCACAGCAAGTTATAAACACAGATACGCACATAATACACACAACAAACAGAATAAAAAGGCACACAGAAGCTGTCAAAAGCTGTCAAGTTTCCAAACCTTACCGTTTACCAAAATAAATAGCTTATCTGCACATTTTACGTAAAATTTAGAGCAAATGTCGCTGTTGAAAAGAGCATGATGTTTGGAAGCGGACCGGATTAATGGACCTTCCTCTAAAATGATACCAGGAGCAGTTTAAAATCACTGGATGTTTTCTCTTGCTCAACGTACCTCAGAATTGTTAGCCAGTGAAAGAAAAGGATTGTGAATGCGGAAGTGGATCAATCTCTCTCTATGAGCTCTGATTATTCACTGTGTATTTCCCAGCATGCATTGTAGCGCCCTGATAGGTAAGTACATCAGGCTTATACTCTTGTTATTTATCTAAATCCTTCTTGCTTACTAATGCACTCTATGCAATAGACAGCTGAAGCTTGAGGCAGTATGATATATACTTACAGTCAAAGTGACTTAGCTTAAAATGGCACACCTATAATGTGGAGACATTAACACGATGCGGTTAAATCAGCCCTAGAGTACAACAGCAGATCCTCTCCCGGGATCTGAATGCATGACAGAGGGAGCCGCTTCCGGAGCTGAGCTCGGCCTGGACGCCCACCTTTGCTGACCGGGACGGCCAGTCCGTTAAGCAGCTGGGAAAGGGACTTGTTGGGGGAGCCGGGCGATTCGCAGACGGTCAGGGGGCCAGAGGTGAAGAGGTCGAACTTTCCCGACTGCAGGCGGAACTTCTCCAGCTCCTTGGACAGGAGGTTGAACTGCTCACTCTGGGTCCTGCATTTCTCCTCCAGCTCTCGGACTTTGGCCTGCCCGGGCCATGTGGGGGGGGGGGGGGGGGGGAGTGCA
>JAODKL010000040.1:7953197-7968899 GCA_026780765.1 Petrocephalus schoutedeni | reverse complement strand
AGCTACTCGTCTCGTGCATCTATAAAGACATGATGAAGGGGGGAGGTGGTAGAAAAGAAAAGAAAAATGGGGGGTAGGCATTTCAGGTGCAGTGCCTGGTGCAGATATGGTGTGATACCTTCTCCGTAAAGCAGGGGATAGGGGGTAGTCTTGGGAGAAGATGGGGCAGGCAGGGGGGGGGGCTTAGGGAAAAAAAATAAATAAATTGCTTCAGTCTTCCTAGTCACTCACGGCTGCAGTTCCCAGGCAAGCCGCTGCAAGGAGGAAACATGGAGGCACACAGGGGTTAGTGATCTGGGAGGGTGGGGTGGGGGGTGAAGACCCGTATGTTCCGGTTTGAGCTGCTCTCCATTAGGTCAACATCTGTTTGAGGATGCCCAAGGCTGCTGAGGGGGGAGTATACGATAACCCCTGGGCTAGAGACAGCTGCAGGAAGAGGCTGTGACCTGGGACAGCGGCCAGGCCAAAGGCAGAGGAGGGGGTACCAATTGAGGGATCCTAATAAGAGACTACTGAAAAGCAAGGGAAGCACAGCTGGAACATGAAGCAGAGTAGGCGGGACTACAGGTTATAGGGGCCGGGTGGGTGTCATGTGATACGTGCAGCCAATCAGCACCTCCTTTTTTTAACATGGTCCACACCTCTGAGCAGACAGCCTGCATATCCCCACCACGGGGCCATCCTTCACAGTAGAAAACAACAAGCAACATCCACAGGGTGCTCTTTCTCTACTGTTCCAAGGAGAATTTTAAAAAATGTTTGCAGGACGAGTCCAAATCAGTGGCTACCTGATGGAAATCAGTGAGGTGGTTCATCCAATAGAGAAAGAGGAGAGGGGCTGTCCACTTATGACAGCCTGACCCTCCTGACAGCCTGAGAAAGTTCTGAAAAATGAATGTCATGCAAATAAATGTCTCAACTTCAGGATAATTATGAGTGGCACATACCTTTTGGCATATAGCTGCAGACTGAACGTTTTATCTTTCAAGTTCTGGGTCTCCCGTAGAAACCCTCAACGTTGCCAAATAAACATGCCTAAATTCCCTCAGCATCCACACAATTTTTTAAGAATAAATGTGTGAATGTTATTCCGGCCTGAGGTGGCAGGCATTAGGACCCTGTGGCAGGGCCAGGTCACCTCTGTCTTCCCGCCAGCCGGGAGTCTCCAAGCGGGAGATGAACGTCCAGTACCATTATTGTGAGCCACTGCATGATGGAGGCTGCTAAAGTGACTCACAGTGCTGACAAGTGTAACGAAGCAAGAGCCATTTTATTAAGCGATGATTGTTCCATTCTGGTCACATTTAATTGTCTCTATTCCGAAGAAAGAAAATCATTATGACTTACATTCGTTTGTTAGACACTTTGGTCCTAAGCAACGTCAGCCAGGTTCCCTGAAGCACTGCTGGTTAAGGGCCTTGCTCAAGAGCCCAACAGTGATATGGTTACTCTGCAGAACTTGGGATTTGAATATACGACCTTCCATACATGGACACATAAAAAAACACTCTACATGTACGTCTATAAGCAGGTACCTTACTCAGTGAAGATATGTTCAACCCTCTCAGGGCCACTGACTTTTCAGGGGGGCGTTAAATAAACCATGGCTTATTATTTGCTAAATGAAAAGCTGTTAAAATCCTCCATGGTGTGTGGTCCTGGTCTCGACGGGCTGCTGTACATGCAGCATCCCTTCGCCATTAAACCTTTTTAATTAAGTCCAAATTAACGAACAGAAGGAAAGTGTTTAATCAAGAGATGGCCTCCGATAGAATGACATCGCTCACATACTGTACATGGGCCCACTAGGGCCACGGCTGGGGGCCCCTGCTTGAGGACTTGGCCATATATGGGCATAATTAGGTGAGGTGTAGGTATTAGGTAATTAGGTAATAGTCTCGTTAATATCATGCACTAATTATGTCAGCAGGCTTCTAAGTTGATAGGGTGCAACTTGAGCAGGTCCTAGGGAGCGACTGCGTTGAAGTCAGTCCAGCTGGTGTCAAGCCAGGGTCAGCTGGAAGGTGTGGAGATTTGGGGGGGGGGTTGTTCTCACCTTGAGCACCTGCTCTAGGTTCTCCAGTTTGCCTCGCAGCTGGGTCTGCTCCTGCAGGGCCAAATCTCTCTCCCGGATCACAGCTGTGAGTGTCTGTCTGAGCAGCTCATAGTCCGACTTCACCTGAAGGTAAGGCGGGGGGTGGGGTGGGGTGGGGGGGCATACGCAGTGTGATGGAGCCATCGAGTCACACCGAAAGCAGAGAGAGCGCCGGTGTCTTCCTGCTGCGAACACCAGCAGCGCTCTCGTCAAAATGGATCAGAAAGATAAATATGCCTGGAAGATGACCAGCGCTGATTCATACCACCGCAGCGGAAAAAAAGGAGAAATTACTATAATCCAGACGTAAAGATCTGGCATCTGTCAGCTGAGAAAAACAGCGAGCCGCCATTAATGACAGCAAGGGACGGGCTTAAACAGGCTGCGATCCAGTAATCCTGACGCCGAGACCGGCATTAAGCATGGCATCAGGAAGTCTGTGTTTGAAAAACAGCCAAATGATGTCAGAGACAGAAAAGTTAAAGGAACAAAAAATGTATAAGAGACGTCAATGAGATAATCAAGGTTTCATTAACTGTAGAGCTACATATTTGATGTCAGAGGGCTGAAGAGCAATTTTCCAAAAGTTGCTCAGTCCATTTTTCGTTGTCTTTCAGATGACACCTACAGCCTTGCTCACTCATCATATGTCACAGTTTTGGGTACCGAATCTCACTCAAATTCAATTTCCAAACCTCACTAAGTACACAGAAAGGGGGGTGATGAGTGGTTCAGTGGACTTGTGGCCGGTTCGAGCAGAACAGCCACATGTCCAAGGGCCCCTGCCTAAGGCCCTGACCCCTCTAAAGGTACTTTCTTATGAACTGGACTGAACAGGTCTTGGAAATAAGCTCTTCAGTGACCCTCACTGTCCTGCATACTGGCCACCCCTGATGAGGGGGGGAGGAGGGCCTACCCCTACAATTCCTCCCCATTGCTCATTTGCAGCCTGCTCCTTCAATCCACCAGGTGTCCGGTGGAGATCGTGAGGAGGTCCCATGGGGCTACCTGCCAAAGCCCTTGCCGTCAGCTTCCAACGCCTTCGACCAGAGAACATGCTTTGGGTTTTGGCATTGAGCCACAGGGGAGGAGGTGTTACCGATGGGTGGTTCAGGAAAGTGAAGCGGTAACCGGTTATCAGAACCAGGACTCCCATAGCTAACAAATCACACCATGCATGTCAATCGCCCCACACTGTCATCGTACATCAAATACTGCTGCTGATATATGGCACTCTGCTTTTGTCTGTTTTGCAGTCATTTTAACTTAGTTTTATTCTTATCTTCTACTTTTTTGTCTTTGCATTACACATTTCAAGCACAATCCAGGATTCAGTTTTAAAAGCATTTCACTACACAGTTACGATGCTGTACAGAAAACGGTGCTCTCAATCGGAATCGGAAACGATATCGCCGTAGAAACAAGAACTCCATGGAAACGGGCCAAGTTGTATCACCGAGCCTACACACAGCAGCCCCAGAAAGAGCAAACCAAAGGCCAATCCATCGTCTGGAATGGCCCGGCGGAATGGACGCGACGGACACCTCACAGTTATATCCGGCCGAGAACAGATCAGTGCTGATAAGATGACGCCTTTGAGTCCCTCCTCCGTATGAGGGAACAGCCGTTGCCAGCTGCCGCCCTAGCCCAGCAGGAAATTGCCTTTCCATCGATACAGCGCTCTTAGAGACCTCTCCATAGTTACAGCCGCATGCAGCCAGATAAAATGAAGACGAGGGAGCTGTCAGCTGAGCGCTATCTGCTGTATGGATGCGTCTCTGCCGGAAATGCGGGTCCACATTCATAAAGGCCAGGTGGACGACCACAGACAGCCCTGCCGATATCTCTGATTACAGACCAGCCACTGGAAAACAAGCAAAGTACCCACAATCTAATTCAGGAGGCGCAATTTATTCAAGCAGGGATGCAAAGTCTAAAGTGGATAATGGAAAAGGTACTAAAGAAGGTCCCCCTGTATCATGCGTTAGGGACAATTTCAAACCTGGGATGTACAGAGAGTCCCACAGATTATTCCAGGACGGCCCATGGGTGGATGGATGCAGGGGCTCTTACCTGGTCATATTGTTCTGCTCTCCAGCTACGGGCCAGTAACTCCAGATTCAAGCGGTTTTTCTCCTGCAGGGCGTCCTGGAGATCATTCTCCTGGATGGATTGGAGGGGGGGGGGGCATCCATGTTACCATGGTGGGACATCAAGAGGGAGATTAAGGCACTCTACCCAAGAGATCACATGTATATATGTTTGTATCTAATCTGATATTATAAGCTACTTATGCAAACTTAATTATACGTAAATCAATTGTATAGAATTACTCTCCAATCCTGAGCTGGATGACTTGCTATGGACAGATGTATGGATTAATGGATTTACGTGGACACCGATAAACCAGAAAGCCTGAGGATGTGAACAAGGCTACATGACCGACTCCATTTCACCTACAGCTCACTAATGAGGCAGCATTCTCCTTATTTTCACACTTTAGCCGCTCCTGACCGTGCACATATTTGCTAGCCACCTCTCAGGAACAGGACCGTAGCACAGTCACATTATTCTTAGGTGCATTATGTAGCATTACTGGGGATACTGGGTACATTGCTTGGGATTTGAAAAAGGGCTGGGAATGTCCCTGAGGACCAGATGCAGGTCCCCACCTCAGTGCGGGGGGGTGGCTGATTCCCGCTCGGGTGATGGTAAGCCCCGGCAGCCAATCCCACCCACCCGACACCCCCAGCAGCTTGCGCTCTGTACTGCCGGGCTGGAGCACAGCCTATTCTGGTATCACATTAACGGTTTGACATAAATCATGGGTTCTTCTGGAAATGTTTGTATGAGGTGCCAGCATGAGCCATGCAGTCCCGCAATTACAGGAAGGGGATTAACTGACTGCTGCTCTGCCCTCTGCTCTCATTATGAATACGGCTACACGTGCAATTACATATGCACAGACCTACAGCATTGTTTCTGAACTCATTTACAACGTGTAATTGCCTTTTTTGGAATAATTATAGCCCTGTAATTATAGTTTCAGGGACAATTACAATTACAGCCATGACTACAGCATTGAAAATACAGTCATGTAATTGCATTCTTATAAACAATTACAAGTTGTACTTTCATTTCTATGATATTTTTAAATCCACCGACTACATTTCAAGAGGTGAAATCACTCCTATCCAGTTAATTCATGCAATCCCTGTATAGTGTGCTAAGCAAGCGGCATGCTTTCTGCTTAGTGAGGTGGATGGACAGACATAAGCAGATCTAGAACACACTACTTTCGGTTCTGTACCATTTTGATGAAATAAATTGGCTCCTGGCATACAGAATTCATAGCTAGTTAAGAGACCAACACACTGAAGTTATTTGCTCATTGTATAAGTGAGAGTAAAACAACATGATTGGTCAGCACACCAATGCTGGCATTTCGGGTGCACTCTTAAAATCGATTGAGGGCCCTGTCTGAAACTCCTGCACCAGATATTGGCGTCCCATTTATTCACTTGAGGTAACAAAGAACCACTGGTGCACATCACACAAGCACACAGAAAAGAGGAGGGAATGAGAAACAGTTCAGGAGCTTTGGAACGGGGACAATGAGCTTGGCGCGTGGAGGAGTTCGGGAGCCCATTCTCTCTGCAGGCCCATGCAGCTCCATAATGGAATCGGTGGGCAAACCACCGGGGATTTTCTGCCCCCTGGGAAATGCAATAATACCCTTGGCGATTCCATTTTGTCGCACAATCCATTCTCGCCTTTACCGCGGCCTGACAAGCCAACGTGAACCCCGCAGAAGATGATCCACGCAACATTTCACGGTAAACTCTGTGTCGTATTCAGCCCACCTCTCCGTGCTGAGGCCGGGCGCTGCATTAATGGCCATGCCTGGCAATCCCGGGGTCCTGCTTCTCTGTGTGTGGTCATTAGAGGCCCGTTCGCACCTTCGCATAAAGTGTGGTCTTCAGCCCAGCCTAGCCAAATTCCCAATCTGCTCTCCCAGTCTGGCCATCGAACTGCCCCTGAATTTATTTATCAAAACAAACTGCCACCCCCGCCGTAGGTGTCACGAGCGCTCGGGTTCAAGATGGTGGCCGGGCATCACTAGAGCGGGGAGGTGTAATTTTCCGATGGAGACATTGAGAAATTCTAAGAACCCAGAGCCAAGGTCTGTTGCTCAGAAACATGAGTGGGTGGAGGCTCGGCGATGTGTACAGAACTGCATAGTGTTTTTATTTCAAATGGGAGCTAAAATAAATAGAGGCCAGTTACATGGATTGAGATAACTGTAGCAGAGCAAACTGGAGCTCAGATAAGAGGAGGGGACCAGTGGCTGCTAAAGCTCCACCCCGTGGCTGGTCCCACCCTTCCCTGTGCGCTGCCTTTCCTCAGGGAAAAGCTTGACGCACTTCTGGGGTTCCCCACTAAAACGGCTGTTTTACACTATTCCGTAAATCCAAACTCTCACAGAGCAGGACTTCCCACGGGCGAGCCATTGCACGTCTCTTACGTCATTCTATGCTAGGCATCGTGGGAAAGCTGCTGCGTGGAACAAGGGATGCTGGGAGAGAGCTGCACAAAGATCAGCCCAAATGCCGGGCCGCCGCCATCTGGCCCAGCATGACGACGGGCAGAAGAATAACCCCAGTAAATTGTTCCGGCGCAGAAGGAGACAATACTCAGTAATGTGCCTTCCCCATTCGGGCTGGAGCTGTGGCCGAGCAATCTGTCAGCGACAGCGCGCGCTCGGCATTTCCATGTGTGGGCACGGCGGACTGGCCCGTCCATCTGTCACAGTCATTACTGTTTCGCTCCGCTTTTAAACACTGTCTGCCAAAGTCGCTGACGCCACACCTTTTCACGGCTCAGTCCGCGCGACCCAGATCAAGGCATGCCTCCATTTTAACTCCTTTATTCCAGCTCCGCGGCCAGATCAGACGGGCTGTCAATTCAAAGTTTTCTCAGTGTCACCTTTAAAGCAGATATTTTATTGCGTTTTCTCTGTAGATTCATATTCAGCTCACGGTGTCCTCCTGCCGGATGCTGGAGATGTTTATGTTGCGACACACACACTGCCCTGGGCGTACCTTATTCATTTAAAAGTTCTGTTTGATCCTTGCTGAGATAAATCCTTCCAAAAAGTTCCCCTAATGAGCTGTGTCAGTTGGCCTGCTAGCTCGCGAGTCTGTCCAGGCTAACGAGGTAACCGAGGCAGGCGGCCCAGTGCAATGGCTAAACGCATCAACTGGGCCGGATCTGTTGACACGAGCAAAATGAGGCAGTTACCTTGGCAACGAAGGAGGTAAACATTAACATGCAGCACCCACTTTGCCATTTTTGCCTAATTACATAATCGACGGCCAGTAAAACATTTGCAGAGCTAAATGCACAAAGGGGAGGGGGGGGGCGGTGGTGGCGCTGGAAAGCATAGGCAATATGGCCGTCGGACACCTTTCAGAAGCCTGCATCGGTGGGGCAGGCTGGTAACCCTTTGTTCTGGCTTGTTCCGAGTGCGGCTCTACATCAGACGCTGAGTCGGGCGGCTCCTTATCTCACTACTGAGTGACGGCGATGGCTGCCATGAGAGGCAGGTGACACAGCTACGGAGCGAGGGCGAGGCCGTCTGAGCGGCGCCTGTTTAATGGGCACAGGAAAATGCCACCATTTGCATTCTCCGGAGGACAGAGACCTGCTCCCTCCCCCGGCCGTCACAGCAGGGAAACGGTAACAGTGACTGACACTGTAACAGACAGAGAGAGCGTGGGGATAGGGAAAAGCAATGACACACTGGCAGGGAAAAGGGGGCAGCACAGCGACAGAGTACAGTGTAAACACGCTGACGCTGTGACAGAGTATAGTGGGAGCACGGTGATAAAGTGAGGCAGTAACACAGCAACAGAGTAGAACAGTAACACCCCCAGGGAGTAAAGGAGTAAGATTGTGACAGAATAGAGCAGCAACAATAACAGTAAAGCAGTAACACTGTGATGGAGTAACACCATGACCAAAGTGATAAAATAAGGAAGTAAGTGACAGAGTAAAACAGTAACACTGTGAGAGAGTAATGTTATAAAGTAACAGAGTAAAGCAATAACAATGACAGAAAGGTAGTAACACTGTGATGAAGTAACAAAGTGACCAAAGTGATAAAATAAGGAAGTAACAGTAAGAGTAAAGCAGTAAAAACTGTAAGAGAGTAATGTGATAAAGTGACAGAGTAAAACTGTGATGGAGTGACACCATGACCAAAGTGAAGGCAGTAACAGAGACAGAGTAAAGCAGTAACATTGTGATAGAGTAAAGCAGTAACACCATGATAGAGTAAGGCAAGTAACACAGTGGTAACAAAGCAGCAAGGTATGACAGTAACCCTTAAGCTTCTCATTGCAGTAAAGTGGGAAGAGTTACCAGCATAACACAAAGAAGGATCCTGAGCTCTGATAGCAAAACAACCGGATGGGACCACATCACACTCACATCTGCCACCTGACACGTTCCACCAGCGACGTGGCAAGAAGAATGGACAGGCTGGAACGGACGGCTTCAAAGCGCCATGACAGCAGAATCAGGACAGATTACACAGCGGCGGAGGCTCACTGTCAGACAGCCGCCGTGCAGCGACTAGCCGCGGATCGCCCTGGAGCACACAGCCTGGCAGAGTCCTACTGCCGTCCCTGCTGGGGCTTCCGTGACATGCTGAAGCGGGATGACTGTGTTCCTCCGCTGGCATTAAGGGAAGCAACAGCCAGGAACAAACTGGAGGAACACACTGCCCGTCATTTGCGGACACACGGTGCTATAAGTACCACACACAAAGAGATGACAATAGCACTGCCTCCCGGCACACGGCCCATGGCACAAGCAGGAAACACAAGCAGGTGTCACCACAACACAGCATGACACATCCTCAAAGGTAACCGGGGTAAAACGTGCAAGTCTGCCAATGGCACTGACAGAAAAACAATTGCAGACATGGCCACCCCAAAGGCCGGAGAAATGCCTTGTGTACTACAAAGCACAGGCCCAGTTTGCATGTAAAAGAGGAGAACGGAGTATAAGTCAGAGTAAACAACATAGTCCACGGGGCTGCCTTGACTCAAGCTAAGGAGCTAACAAGCCAGACCAGCATCTGGACAACAGGCTGGCTCATGGCAGGCAGAGGTGGGTAATTCAGGGCCAAAGAGTAAAAATCCAGACCAGGATTTTGATTCAACCAACCAGTAGAGTATTAAGAGTCTCAGTCACAGAGTGGATTTTTACTCTTTGGAGCTGGACTCCCCACCTCTGATGGCAGGTCTAGCAGCACAGGCTTCTGTAAGCGGGCTTCTCATTCAGGCTTCTCCCCCCGTTATTGTACAGGATGCAAAACAAAGATGGAAACTCCCAGTGTTGGTTTTTAAGGACACACTGGTCCTTTAAATACACTGAGTGTGATGGCTTGGGAAGCCCCAGCACCCGCCCCTTTACCATAGTCCCTGTTATGCTGTGGTCCACCTTTTGGCCTGGCATGGCAGATCAGTATCAACGGCCTGTCCCTCAACCGAGCCATGGTGCGAGCCCAGGTGGGGTGTCTTTTATGGGGCACTCACTTAAGAATGACGCAGCAGACTCCAGGTAATGGCTTTATACGGTGATGCAGACCCCCCCAGCTGGTCAGCAAGAGAGAGTCCAACCAAATGAAAACCAGCAGCACAAACGATAGGAAGGCGTTCATTAGGGCCCCGTATGGGGCTTCTGACATGGAAGGGAAGTAACACACCGATACCACATGTTCCAATCAAAGGGCAGCATCCATGAGATGATGGTAGTTTTAGCAACTACATTGCGATGTAGCTCTCGTCAATAAGTCCCAGGCTTGGTAACTCCTAATAAAACCAACTTCAGTTAACCGTGAATGAGGTTAGTCGTAGTGATCCAGCAGTGCATTTAATAACCACAAATAAGGCAGGAGACGTCGCTTAAGGTTTCCTATGTTGGGTAAGGAGACCTACAGTCAGCAGATTCTGAAATGGTCAGTGGGCTGTGCCGACCTTTTACGGCAGGCGGTGGGATCTCTTTCAGGTGGTGAGGCGTTTTGGGCTACCTGGGCAGAAATATGGATATAGTAGAGGGGTGCAGACACAACCCACCCAAAACTATCCATATCTCCCACACAACCCCCCATCAGGACCCACATTACATCCCAACAGACACTCTCCTCAGCAAACACCCGTAGCCTTTGCCAGAGTGCCCAGACTAAGCTGTTTACACTCGCTCTGTTATCTGGTGAGCATGGCCACTGGACTGGGAGCTGTCTCCCCACACCATGCCCTGGGGGAAAAGCATAAATATTGATAATTGTCTTTAAGGCTGCATTTTATCTGTCCATCAGAAAACATGTCCATGAATCTCTCTGGTCTTATACAAGTTGAACAAAGGCTACTACTCTTCCTAAGTACATTTTACTTGGTGTTTTCATTTAAGGTACTGTGCAAAAGTCTAAGCAGTGAAAGAATTGTTGATATGTTTGTATGACATTACAGTAAGATATTATCTCTCTCATACTGTAGTGTGTTAGAATTTATTATAACTGTCCAAAGCACCCCTGTATTTCTTGATTTTTTTATTTTTTTACTAGCTTCCTCAAATTATCAAATTTTATCTAATTATCTAATTATCAAATTATCTAATATTAATTGGGTGAGCTGGTGTTGAAATGTAATGAATTAATGGAAGGGCTCACGTGCCCCTGAGATTGGTTTGGGAACTAAAGTGGTGTTCATCAAACCATCCTATAAGATATGTTTTGACTACCTAAGACTGCTGCGCAGGACTCATCATCATTATCATTTTGGCATCGTCATTGCGATGTGCGCATGCACAATATTGACAAGTAAGGCAAATTAAAGCGAACGGCATGCGGGTTTGCGAAAAAAAAAAAAATTTGAACTCACAATATTACTCGCAATATCACCCGAAATGACTGACTTTGGGTGTAAGCCTGGCTCCTGTAAAAGTTCACAGTGTTCTTAAGTCAGTCTGTATTTTTAAATCATGTCACTATCAAGAGCATAATGACATCACAGAATGTTCCGGACCTAGGTTGCGGGTGATTGCAGTGGTTCTCAATCCCAGTTTTGGGGCTCATCATACAAGTGACACGCACACACACGCGCACACACCACAGTCGTACTGGACATAGTGTGATGGGAAACTGGCACATGGGGGGTGGGGGGGGGGGGTGCGAGTGTAAAAAGCAAAGCTACGGAGGAGTCACTGAGCAGTCAGAGGGAATTAGCCTATCAGCACCTGCTTCCATTTCCCTCTGGCCTTTTTTCCCAGCTCCCTTCCTGTTTGGGGAAATGGCCGCTCTAGGGGAAGGCCAAGCTTCAGCTGCTCTCCGGAGCGGCCAGTGTCAACGGGCGGGGCAGAGGGGCTGGGAGGAGCCCTTACATAACACCTCTGACCCCCTTGGCAGCATGACGATGCCACTTACGCTGCCGCTCTCCCATAATACGATACATCTTGGCCTGCTCACCAGCCTCGGGAGCTATGTGTGCGTGTGCTGTAATGCACATCAGCAAGATTCCTAACGAGAGCTGCTGGTGTGTCTATGTTGCTAAACTGTAAGGTATTAGTACTGAGCCATTGCGGGTGGCACTGTACCTCACTGATTTTGGACTATTACCTTGTACCTGCAGAGTTTGGGGTTTCAATCCTGCCATGTTTGCATGTTTTTCCTATGTTACACAGGTACTCTGGCTTCTTCCCGCGGTCCAAAAACAAACTGCGTCAGCAGGGGTCTATACATTGTGATCGTGTGTATATGTGCCCTGTGGTCACCAGGCACCAGAGGTCAGGGTGTCCCCAACCTGTGCTTCAGACTCCTCTAACGCAAAGTTTCCCAGCCCAGTCCTTGGGGAGCCCTAGACAGTCCACGCTGTTGCTCCCTCTTAGTTCCCACTTATCCGTTCCAGGTTTTCAGTGCTCCTGGTTCTTTGGTTCCAGTGTGCTAGGAACAGGGAGGGAGCAAAAACGTGGACTGTCTGGGGTGCCCAGAGGACCCATTTGAGGGAAACTGCTCTAGTGCAGGAGAGGAATGGAAGCTGGATCAAAGGGAATAATTTAATAAATAGCACAACACAGCCATCACAGGCTGATGCAGAAAGCTGGTTAGATTCTATTGAAGACACAGAGCGCCCCATTGTTTTGGGGATGCAAGAGGCCTGGGGGCAGGCACGCTGAAGCAGTCCCATGCTGGGTGTATCAGCACTCACCAAGGTCTGGCATTTCTGATCCTTAGTCTGCACTTCTCCTTCACGGCCTCTGCATTCCTTTTCCCTTTTGCTGACTTCTATGTCCTGGCAGAAAAAGACAGGGGAGAAAATGGGAATCGTGAGGCTCCTCTACAGACTCGCTTACTGGCGCTGGGGGGAATCCCCCCGTTCACGCTCCCCTGCTTCTGTGGGGAGCACTCCATCCAGTTCTGTGGCCCGCTTTAATGTGGCCATACTGATGTACAATGGTGGGCCGGGTGCTGGGATCAGCATCGTGACTGTCAGAGAGTCTGCTGGCCCTTCCCAAACCCAATCCAAGGCGCTGCACTCCAAAAGAAACACCAAGGATCTGCTTTCATGGGGTTTTTATCAAGAACATCAGCGCAATGACCAATTTTTAATGCTTAATGCAGTCATTTTTAAGATAATTTATAAAAAAGAGAGAAGGATGAGGACGTATAGCCATATCTGCCGGAGCCTAGATGGATATTGCACTCGACCAATTTGTTTGCACTGCATCTAGTTTCCTCAACTCTGGCTAATGCGCTATTTTCTTACTTCCCCCACCTCTTCTGGGGTGTGCTGCCTGAAAACCCATGATTTTGCAGAATTTCCACCTATGCTGCCTGCAAGACCACTACTGTCGGCAACTCCCCTCCTGCCTGCCTGCCCTTTGCTCCTGCGATGCCTCTCCTTCCTTCCCTGCTGCTGTACCACTGTTGATCTTGCCATCAAGAATCAAGCACCCCGTGCCAGCGCCTGTCTGCCCCTGCATAGAGACAGAAATTTCAACACAAGTACTGTATTGACGTAGTTCTGTCATCTTGTTTTGTTTGATTGACTCCTCTGCCGGCCCCTGGAGGATGGGCTCCCCCTTTGGGTCCGGTTCCTCCCAAGGTTTCTTCCTTCTAGGGAGTTTTTCCTTGCCACTGTCGCCTTTAGCTTACTCACTGGGGGGTCTTTACTGTAGGTGGCAGAGAAAATGTAAAGCGCATTGAGACAATGTAATGTTGTGATAATTCGCAATATGTGCCAAAGCACTGTGGAGTCTGGGGACAAGCCCATATATAAGCTGTCAATTAATCGGGGGGGGGGGGTTGACCCCTGTGGATAAAACCAAGCTATTACTATAATCCTCCCCATGACATCCTTCTAACTCCCAAATCTCATGGATCTTTTCAGCATCCTTACACAAGAAACTTCCTATGAAGTTAAACAGTCTACAGTTGGACACCAATGAGCTGAATTTTTGTAGCATAACAGATCATCTAAGGGACAGGTGGACACCCAGAACGATGTTAAAAAGACCGCGCCGATATATAGCAGCAGGAGAAATCAGAAGTATGCAGGTATATACCTGGAAATCACAGGACCGAAAGGTTGTTCCCATTAAGGGCTGTTACTACGAAACTCCATTTGACCCCAATTTATCAGGGAGCTGACATTCAGCTCAGGGTTGATACCAAAAAGAGCCGTCAGGGGAATCAGAAACCCCCGGTGTTATCCAGGTCAGCAGCCATAATGGCCCCTGCATGGGTGCCCGGCAAAATGCCAGGTGATTAGCCTGCTCCCGCTGCTGTTATAATGTCACATCCTAATTAGAGCATCACATGGGCCAGCCTGGGAAGCTCGCGGCCGGCTTCTCAGCGGAGTCGCCCCTGCCGCGGGGAATGCCCCGTCGGGACACATGGCATACCTGCCTCTGTCGCGAAGAGTCTGACAACTGCCAATATCTGTCATGGGGCTGTTCTGTGAGCAGCGTCACTAAAATATGGAGGCCATCTCTATGCCAATGACAATGCAAAGGTGGTAAACCTAAAACCAACAGCACGAGGCTCACGGAACCATGATCAGGGAGTCCAACTTGTTGAGGAATTTGTTGGAGTGAGGTGACGTTGAGTAATGGGCGTGGTTTTACACGGAAGTGCGGCATTTTGAGGACATCCCCATATGAAAAAAGTCTTGTAAGAATGCAAAGTCTTACTTTACATTGACCACACACAGTTCCAGTTTGGACACACCTACCCATAGAAAGGTTTATTTGTACTATTCTTTACATTTTAGAATAAACAAAACTATAAAATAACATATATGGGATTGTGCACTGTCCAAAAAAGTATGAAAAAAATGCATTTGTTGGGGGGAGGGGAAGCTCTGTGGATTGCCAGATTAACCATAATCATTTTCTCTATGGGCGAGGTGGAGAGTAGACCTGGGCGATATTACAGTACACTGCAAGATTTTGGGTATACCGAGGTATTTTTGAACATGCTGTAATGTTTTTTTTTTTGTTTTTACATGGGAATCTCCAATGTATGACAGACCCATCCACTCATCCATCCATCCATTCTCTGTACCCACTTCTCCTATTCAGGGTTGCGGGGGGTCCAGAGTCCATCCCGGCCGCTATGGGCACAAGGCTGTACGACAGATATGATATGTAAATATGTGACAGGTATGATGAGAATTAAATTTAAATGAATTATCACTGGGTTGTAGTGTGTGTAGAAGAGAGCAATGTTGCCTGCTAAATGCCAGTTAAGTAGCTCGCTGAAAGTGCTAGATCACTTATTTTAATCTTGCTAGCAAAATTTACTGTATTACATATAAAACGCAGAAAACCTTTAAAATGCACATAAGGGAGAACAAGTAAATGCAATGGGGACTACGACAAGTTACCGCACACCAATGGAGAGCAAATGCGCTGGCTAAGCACAATAAACTAGGCGATTTTTCAACGCACAAAGAACACACAACAGAAAAGAGCTGGCTCTTGGCATGCGGGATGCCTGGAAGTCTTTCTCCTTCACAATCACATGAGTAACATCAGGTGAATATCCCTGCTTTTAATGGACAAGTGGGAGGAACAGCATGTGTAGCAGCCAGTTAGCATTGATGCTTCCCTGAAATCCAATAAGGACAATGGACAGAAACACCGTAGATCGACGTATTCATCAATAAAGATCAGAAGACGAAGTCGGTTTTGAAAAGAGCACTTTACTTCTACCTGCAACTGGATATTTGTCTCGTGCCTAGTTAATATAGCATTTGAAAAGAATTGTGAAATTTGTGGGAGAAATTGCAAGCTGAGTGGTAGAGAGTGAGAGTGGACCCAGGTGAGGGAGTGTTGTGTTCAGTACGGGCGAGCTGGCAGCCCTAATAGCAATGAAGAACAGTTTGCAGTGATCTCTGTCGTGGGGTGGAGGGTCTCCACCATTCAACATACCCTATAGCTGCATCTTTTATGGTCTGGTACTGGATATTCCAGTGGTCCCAGCTGAAAGCTGATTGGCTCACGGAGAGCCCGCTCCCCTGTCACTCGCTGATTCAAAACAT
>JAODKL010000040.1:7928523-7947203 GCA_026780765.1 Petrocephalus schoutedeni | reverse complement strand
GGCCGCCATCCCATAACGAGCAGTGGACTCAGCGTGTAACGGAGCCTGACAGGGCCGCGGAATCAGCCAGCCTATCAGCCAGCCTATCAACCAGCCCCAGAGCCCGGAGCCAACCAATCACGTCATTCCTAAAGGACGCCGGGGGCCAAAAGGGAAAAGAACAAAAAAGCGCCTGCAACATCTGTTGCTGATGTCTCCCCCACTCCCACGCAAAAGGGACCATGTGACCGGCGCACAAGGTATACCGAGGGGCAAACGGGCGGACCCGCCAGAACCGGACCTGCCTGGTGAAGGCACCTGGGGGGAGCGGGGGGACGCCATCAGGTAGGCCCTGGCAGATGGTCGCACGACGGCAGCTTTACGCTCGCGGCCAACGAGTAGGCGGTACGGCGTGAACGACGGCCACCACCGATTTGGTAGGTGTGGGCTCACGGGGATCCGTGATGCAATGCGTAATGGATTTCTTGAGGTGGGAAGGGGTCACGTGACATGCAGCGGCAGTGGCCGGCTGGTTCGCTCTCGGCAGCTGTCCGCGGTGGGGAATGCGCGACTCATCGGCGTCCTGCAAGGCTCGCGGCCGCCCGCTGCACGCTGATGTGCGGGATCACGCCGGCTGGGCTCCCTCTGCCCCCGCCCCCCTGCCAAGGGTCCGACACGCGTTTAACCTTCCACATACCTGATAGTGGACTTCGCCAACATTCTGTCATCGCCCTGGCAACCCAAACCCATCAGCCTTTTTGCTACAAGCGTGGGTGAGAATGGCGTTGGGCGGGGGGTTTAGGTGCTACTTGGCTCTCCAGCTGCAGGTAGGAATTACCCTCTGCCGGCCAGACAGCACCGCCCTGCCCCCTGTCTGAGATCGCGAGCTCAGAGAGCAGCCAGCACCGCTAGAGGCTATGGAGAGCTCTCTGGAACACCTTGGATAAAAGTATCTGTGTTTCAGGCTTCACACTCAGACTGATGAGTCTGTCTCTTTGGCCCTGTGATTACTACACCAGCCCAGAGACAAAAGGCAGAGAGCATGTGTGTGACTGCGGGCGAGCGAGCATCACGCAGCTGACATCCTGGCTATGAACTGACATGCGTCATCCTGCAGTTCTGTGTAAAGGGGTCACTTCATCTGCTCTATCTCAGTCTAGAAAACGTTACGCGGCATCTCTGCCTCCTTAGTCAGACTCCCACACCTGCATCTGCACAGACGAGCGGCGGTCTGGGCAGCTACGCAGCTGAAGCAGCTGGGGGAAAGGTGGCCCCCGTCAAGTACAGAGGTACAGAGGGCAATTATGGATTTTGAAGGTTGTGAGTGGTGGTGGGGGGGGGGGATTGAGAGGCCAGCCTTAGGGGTGTGAAACCAGCTAAGATTACCCGCCCCCACTCGACCTCCCCCCTGGTCACAACGGGAGGAAAAGAAAGGCTGCTAATTAAGGTAAGAGCTTGATTAATGTTATTTACCTGGGGATCACACAGGAGACGCCACACTAATTCCCCTAATCCCTAGACATGCTGGAAGGGCTTGGGACTCTCATACTGATGAAAAGGGCACTCCTAAGCAAAGCCCCCCAGCCGCCCCTGCAAGAAGCCACTCGCCGGTGAGGGGAAACGGACAAGCCGCACCCCTTTGATGACGGCTACAGTCCTGCAACACGGCTGACGGATGAGTCTAAGGTAATTATCGTGGGCAATAATGCGCCAATAAATGCTGACAAAGCCAGGACAAATAAGCACAGTCAAGTAGGCGATGACATCTGTGCAGGTTCCTGACAGCAGAATCGCAAGAAGAACACTACCTGTTCCCCGCCCCCATCCACCACCCAATGCCAGGGCCTCGCCGTCTCTCAAGCAGGCTCACATAGCCTCATGCGGGGGGTAAACAATGATAACATCATCTGTACCACTTATCCTCAACATATTTATAATGACCTCGGAGCCCATGCCAGGAAGTGCAGGGAAACCACACACACAATGAGCATTTGAGAGACACTGGTTCCCCTGGCCGCACGTTTTTTGGCTGTGCACGATAACGGGTGTTCCTGGTTGACACCTACGCACCACAGGCAGTGCATGCAAGCGGCACACAGAGGCAGCTGGGAAGCGTAAGGTCACTCTGCCACTCCACCGTAATAATTTAGGGCAATGATATCACTGTATATTTCTGTATTATTGCTCTCTTTATAGGGCAAAACACTTCAGTGTGCCTCCGATTATTTTGTGCTTCTGAAAGCAGCTCAGGTTAAATTTTAGATCATCTCCAGAATATCTCCGGGGCTTTAAACTGGGACAGCAGAAGTACCTGGTGTGACAGACTGCGTGTGCATCTGAGCGTACTGAAGCGTGTTTGTCAGCCCGCATGTGTGTGTGAGGAAGTCCACTCGGCAAGAAGGGCGCCCCCTACTGGCTGGCGATTTAACGGGGTGCCGCCTCTACTCTCAGATGCCAAAGCAATATATTTCAAGCAGTACAAATTGGCCAGCGGATAGGTACAGAGAGCTCTTTGGATAATAAACAGTACAGACTGTTCCCTGTTTGTGTAACATGAGGAGAATCTCCATGGCCAGTTTTGTACGTGGTGTGTAACAGGACCGGCGCCAGACAGACAGACAGGCCCGACCCCTTATCACAGCAGAGAAGACCCCCCTTAAGTAACACACACACACACACACAGACAACAGGTTGCAATACAGCTTTTGATGCCAGAGGTGTCATGTGCATGCATAGCCTAACCAAAATAATCACATATACAGTCATCGCTCTGTGTTTGTGTGTGTGTGTGTGTGTTTGTGCAAGCTCACATTCGCACATAAGAACAAGGTTATCAAGGAGGCTCTCACAAACATCTCCCCCAGGTACACCACGATTGTCTCTGATACACAGCCTTATCTCTTAGGCACAAATTGTACTAATACAAAAACAGAGCACCCACCTGTAATTGTATACTAAGAATTACTGCAATCACAGTGCCAGCGAAAGAAAGGACCTGACTGCTACACATCTCACAGGCTTGTAGCAGCAGAATTGTTACCTGCTGGGCAGACCCATTGATTTTTTCCCCTTTTCTGCTAGCTATCATCTTCCCCAAAATGTATGAGCTGCAGGAAATCCTAACAGCCAGCCCAGAATAGTGCAATTAGCTGTATGTAGCTTATACTACAGAGGTGACATTTAACCACGCGGTTTGCTTTGTGAGCCTGCGGGGGGCGTGCCAGCAGCAGGGCACTGCATTTAATGCTCTCTGACATTTCTGCAAGGCCATAGGTAATGGGGCTAACGAGGTCCAGCTGGACCTGGCTAGTCAGAACGCTAGGGTTAGGTTAGGGCATTATTAAAAGGGCCAGCTAGGCATGTGTCACAGGAGAATCGAGGAAACCCCCACCGCATCTGTCACATTTATGGTTATGGGTTTGAGTCTTTCTATGCACTTTCTATGCAGTGCTGGTGAACTTGTAATTGAAAGGTTACTGGCTTGAATCCCAGACCAGTAAGTACCACTGAGGTACCCTGAGAAGGGTACCACACTCAGCACTGCTTCCCGGTGAATTAGCTGCCCACTGCTATGTCACAATGTCACATGGGTTAAATGCAGAGGACACGTTTCGCTGTTGTGTACTGTGGTGTGTCAGCCATGACGAGCACTTTCATTTTAAGTAGACTGAATGTTTCTCAGCTTGCTACTCCTGAAGACCTCATCTTGGGTTCTTCCAGTAGTGAAGTAACGTGTCCGATTAAACTCTCCTGTCCAGTGTCTCTGTCCCTTGCTTATGGCTCACTCTGAACCCAGACCCTCTGATTGTATGTCTGTTTTGTAAAACGCTTTATAAAAATCTATCTTCAGTTCACTTTTCCCTGTCAGGGTCACACAGTCAGCATATAGAGCTGGTACCTCCAGCGCGTCCTGGGGAATCCCCAGGTGCTGCCAGGCCTGCTGGGAGATATAATCCCCTCCAGTGTGACCTGGGTCTGCCCCAGGGTCTCTGCCCAGTGGACTGTGCCCAGAACAGCTCCCAAGGGTCGCCAAACAGGTATAAAAATGACACCTAGCGACAAAGCTCAATACTGACAGCTGTTACACCAGTCTTCCGTACCCACAAAGAGACTGTGCTGCGCTTTTATTTCAGTCAGAATCCATATTGTCTCCAGCCAGATTGTTGTTTTCGACTCAGTTCAAATCAGATTGAATTTTTCAACATACTTGAGCCACCAGCAGTCAAGGGAAATGAGCGTGCGATGATGGAAGACTGTCAGAAGGAATACCAGCGTGTCGATACAGAGCTGGCACCATGGACTCCATTCATTTATGTCTCGGCAGTACCTGCCAGTTTTAGAGCGACTTATCATTCAGATTGTGGGGGGGCAAAACAAATTTAAAAGTATATTACTCAGATGTGATTCATAATACTGCGACGTGACTCACTGCCACTCCATTTGATAGACGAGGCTGTTCTTTAAACACTCTTCATGAATAAGCAGTTTTCATTGGCAAGAAGGTACCTGCTAGACGGATGCAAACATACTGTGTCTCTCACCGGATGTGTTTGACTGCAAGATCTGACTCCAGCCAATCAATCAATCAATGACTCCAGCCAATCGAATGATTTTGGGAGAGCCCTTATGGAAGAGGGCAATAACTACGGCAGCAAATGTGACGAGTTCAGCAGAAATGTGCTTCTTACTTTCTGTACTTTCTCACAACAATGAAAACCATTAAGGATGAACAATAATCCAACCGATATCTGTGTACCTAGTTCAGGATCTCACCAAATGGAGTACGAGACCATCACAGGTCACACCTATGATCACTCTATGACCAATTTATAGACACCAGTTCACCTAACTGCGTGTCTTTGAACTAAAAAAAGCAAAAAATGCTTTTGGTTTCCAACGAAAATATAAAAGTGCGGAAACTTTTTGAACGTCCCTCGTATATTCAATACCTCTGTTCCCTTAATGTCCTTATACTTATTGTTAGTATATTGTACAGGTAGCACTGCCCACTATTTATTTAATTCCTTAATTCGTTATTATTTTACACATTTGTTTTGCCTAATTTACGCTTTTTGCGAATGCCATCCGTATGGCGACCAAGAGTCAGCATCAGCTCAATGGGACCTAATAATAATAATGCCATTCAAAAACACTCATTCTACCAACCGCGTAGGTTTAGGCTCAGCACTGGTATGAATTAAATTAGCCCCGAACCCCAAAATATTGGTAGGTACATGTCCCCTAAAACTAAAAAATAAATATGCCAGATAGGCTTCTTCTATGCAGATAAACTCTTACAAAAGTCCAGAGAGTCATTTAGTTACCATAACAGTATATAGGTGATTCACTTCATTAAGCAAATGGGTATGGTTCGCATAAAAATATTCTGCCAAAATAAATATAATTACCTTTCTTCCTGAATGGTGAATGTTGCACAGCACTGTTTCAGATAAAGTTCAAAAATCAATAACGGCACCACAACACATGCAAGAACGGTCTCCTATAGGATTCCTGGGGCAATAAGAGGAGGCTGACAGATTAAACCCCCACATCACTTGACAAGATGAGCCCCCAGTCATATTTCTAAAGAGGCTAACATCCAATCACGTCACTCAAGCTGACATTGACCAATCACTGGAGTAGACAACCACCAATCACATCACTCAAGCTGACAACGACCAATCGCATCAATCAAGCACACATCCACCGGTCACATCACTCGAGCAGATGGCCACACGCTCGCTCCCCTTAGCTCGGGGAGGCAGCACATGAGTTGAAGGAGAAGTGTGGTGAACACCATATGCGTTGATGGCTAGGGCGTAGGTGGTGGTGGGGGGTGAGTGTTAACACTCTGCAAAATTAAATTCACAACTCTCTCTTCCTCTGGTCGGGCTGCATCGCGTACAGAACACACTGTGATGACAGCCGCAGAAACATGCTGCGGGAGGAGAGCGGTGGGGGGCGCAGAGACACATTGAACACTCCGCTCATCAGACACTAAACGCACTGTCTAGACCAGGGGTCTCAGACTCCGGTCCTGGTGAGCTACTATGCAGGAGGTTTTCTGTCTTACCTGGCTTCTGATGAGCCACACCTGTTCCTTGGATTTACCTGAGAACAGCTGTGGCTCGTCAGAAGCCAGGTAGGACAGAAAACCTCCTGGGTAGTAGCTCTCCAGGACCGGAGTTGGAGACCCCTGGTCTAGGGAAACCTACTGAGGTCACGCTTCCCATGTGGACCTCTCTCTCGCACTCTCTCTCTCTTTCTTGCCTTCCATCACCAGTGCAATGCACTGGGCATGATATAAGTGCACAAAGGAGTGAAGTTATGTGCAAACACATACCTTCATCAGAAGGACTGGAGCACTATGGACAGCTTGTGCAAGCACATTTGCACATGTACACGTGGTAAGAGACGTGTGGCCTTCTACATCCAAGGACCCCATTGTAGATGGATACTGACAGCCTCTCCCATGCGACACACACACCAACAGGGCTCAGAGACAGAAGGACTGTCCCCAGATTACCTTATTTCCCAGCAGAAGCAGGCCTGGGCCCCCAGGGCCGCCATGGGCTGCTCACGGCCAGCCAACCGCGTCTCGAGCCACATGTTAGTCTCACAGCTCTGAGAAAACATCCTGGTTTTCAATCAAGCTACACGTGGCATTCTGAAATTAAGGATTAAGGTCTGTTCTAGGGGAGGGGTCAGACAGTCAATTTGCATGCCGGCCCTCAGGTCAGGGAGGGTGGGGTGAAGGGGTGGGGCTGACCAAGAAATAAAGGTGCAGAGAAACAAAGGGAAAGCAGAGGGCTTGAGGTCAGCATCCCAGCTGTTGTTTGTGTCACGCGAGTTACTTCTTTGAAAGGCCATTTTAAGCACTGTGCCGTCTCAAATTATAAAGGAAAAAAAAAATACACGAGCGTTTTGTTAAAGCTGACGCAGATGGCCATCTTACTGTTGTCACTACTGCTTGTCTCTAGAAACAAAAGGTCTGGAGTCCATATCAAGCCTTGATTAATTGCCAAAGACAGCCATATAGTGTATCAAGGCCAGCTTAGAAAGCTGCGGGGAAGGACACTCGCTTGCATGTTTCAGGGGCTTCCCATTTTGAAATGTTAGCTATTAATAAGATGCCTCCTGTTATTCTCAAGGAAGAAATGACCATCAATGAAATAATTACAGAACAAAGTTCCCAAAGCCGTCTGCATGGAGCTGGCTGCGTCACGTGGAATCGGTGACCTCTCCACTGCCCGTGCAACAGGTGTGTGATAACACATGGCGAACCCCCGAGCTGTCAGAGCCGGACCGGCTCTCGCTGGAGTGCGACCCGATTCAGGCTGCATCCCACATCCGAGAAGCGGCTCTTAGCACCAGCGTGAAAGAGAAACGCACATCTAATCTGTGTTCTCACGCAGATCCAATCATCACGATCGCGGGTACATGCGGAAAGGCGGGTACACGCGGA
This sequence comes from Petrocephalus schoutedeni, assembly GCA_026780765.1. Lineage (NCBI taxonomy): Eukaryota > Metazoa > Chordata > Actinopteri > Osteoglossiformes > Mormyridae > Petrocephalus > Petrocephalus schoutedeni. Next base: position 7,939,759 of record JAODKL010000040.1, on the reverse strand, counting down.
ATCCACCACACCTCTTAAGTCTGAGAAGTTCTGAGAAGGAAGACGGATGTGGGTACCGCTTTCGGGAGGGCAGGGAGAGTGTGAATCCATTATTTGCTAATGAGTCCATCCCCTCCCCACCACTTTTAAGTGGATGCGGACTGACAGCTAAACTAACTGCATTTCCACTGCCTGCTCAACATTTCACTCACACACACACACACACATTTGTATTCATATAGTTGGGGGTGCCATCCATTCATTTCTATAAGCATAACATTAATCCCAACTATGACAACCTTAACCCCTACCCAGCCCTAACCTTAACCGTAAGTAACCAAACAAAATACAAGACTCTGGACAATTTTAGTTTTTTCATTGCAGTCACAGATTTTTATTGAATTGAGTTTAACCTTGTGGCGAGCAAAAGGGTGGTCCCCACAGCGTCAAAATGACAGGGTCTTATCACATTGTGGGGACATTTGGTCCCAACAATGTAACATATAGATCACTGGAGCAGCCTGTCGGTTCACCTTCACCACAGTTCAGTGCAATCAGACAAAAACAAAACGTCAGCATCCAACCTCTGTGAGCGAACCAGCAAACTGCATTCAGCCTCACTTTCAGTAACATATCGTTAATATGGTTTGGAACAGATACGAGAATCCCACGGCCGTGCAGAAAACCAGAAATCTGGCTATCACTCACATATTGATGGCTTGTAATCTGACACGTTTTATTTATTTATTTTTGTTGTTGTTGCAGATTTAGCCTGACCAGCTCTCTTCCTTTTTATGCTGGTGCCCTCGCTAGTTAATATTACTACATGATACAAAGACGCACATTTATACCATTGGGGGAAAATATCTGAATATGTAACACTTCATGCTGGCAGCTTGAGAAGCTAACTGTATAGTACATGCAAACAGCAACAGTTTATTTACTCCTTATTTGTTTCGGCTGCATTCAGTGCCTGATATCACAAAGCAGCCATCTCATTATATGTTTTTGTTCCCATTTCCTCCTCTCCTAATTACTTAATTAGCCCTAATTATTCTTTAACAATGAGCACGTGAATATCACAGAGGCAAGTGCTGTATTTCGGGAAAAGAGCAGAGCTACTTAAGTATTACTTACTCCAGATAGTAGAGTGCACTGGCTAGGTTTAAGTGAGCGGAATCCTGGCCAGGCAAGATGAGTGACTGGCCTCTCTTTCGGTGGTTAGGAGAGCTGGCAGACCCAATAATTTACCTGCTGTCGGACTTGGCTGTGACATGTTAGTACAGTTTGGCTCACTTTGATCATATGTTCTGCTCCTGGAATGTCATGCCAACCCTAACTTAATCAGACTCAGAACGTCCTTAACGAGCCAATAGTGAACGTGGCATGTTTAAAGCCGTATGGGTTGGAATGTAAACGTTCTGACATGGGGTCGTCTAGGAACACGACTGAGATCCACTGGTCTAGACAGCATATTCTAAGCATATCAAGTGACACATTTTCTAGCACTTGAAATTAATCAACATTAACAATGTGTTAGTCCACATCTGATTTGTGTTCAATGCATGCAAAAAGATTTGTACAGGAAAAGATAAAAACAAAGATAAAAACTTCCACTCTGCGGGACCATAAGCACAGCCTGTCTCTGCATTGCCCTTCTGAGACTGAGCAGGCCGAGTGTCACTGACATGGATGATGACAACTTCCTGCTGGCCAGGGAGACACAAGATCTCTCAGAGATATCAAAGCCGCCCCCCCCCCATACTCCCTATACTGTGCCACAGGATGGCCATGCAATAAACTGGGAGGGGTGAAATATGACAGACAAACGAGTGTGTAAATTGATACGGAGAGCTTCTAACACAACTTAAAACTGGATTACGTTATTTCAGGTCATGGTGATGCCGACCAGCCAGAGCACATTAGGAAGTAATTGCCCGTATATTTGCTTATCCTGATTCTGACTGTCTCTGATCTGTAGGACCATGGAGAACAGCACGTGTACCTTAGTCTTGAGAGCCCCATTTGAACCCTTAGCCGTCTGACCCAGACCAGGCAGGACATGCATCAGAGCTCAGGCATGTCACTAGACAGCACTAACCCCCTCCCCCACCGGTGCCCTGCGGAAAAGGAGCCTCTCGCACCCACGTCCCACCATGCACCTGGAGCAGCTGTCCCCCAACAGGACCGCTCCCACCCCGCCTCCGCACCGCTTTCCCTGCTATGACCTGGCGTGGCATGCAGGCAGCCGCACTGAGTTCCTGTAGGAGGCTCTGCCGTCGTGGCCCTGAATGAGGCACTTAACCTGAACAGCACCAGCATGGGTTTTAGATAAGAGCGTCGGCTAAGCCACTTCATTAATGCAACACTCTCCCACATCACAAGGTCCGACTGAGCCCGTGTGCGGCTGACAGGAGAATGGATGCTAGACGGTATCCCCCACAGTGCACCACATAGCTCAGAGGTTCCCAGGAACCAGGATGCCTTGCGACACAATGGCCATGGAAAGAAATAATCCTCATGAGCACTCTCCAATGAATAAGAACCTGTGGCACTAGCCAATTACTAAACTGATGACTGTAAGAGTGTCTGTAAATGAAACTGTACAAACCATTCACAGTTCATACAAAAACATGAACATTAAGCATGATATCTAAAAAGGAAAGATGTGGGTTAGGATTTGTGACCGGAAGGGGGCCAGGTCAATCCTCAGTTGGGAAGAGCAATTTCACTGTCTGGCCCTTCAGCGAGGCCCTTAGACCTTCAATTTCCAGAGGTACTGTCTGACCCTGGTCTCTGATCCTAACTGGCATGTCGCTTTGGAAGAAAGCATATCTGAAAAAAAAAACGTTAAAGTGTAATGAGGTGACGCAAAGTTAGTTACCTGAACATTACCTGGTTACTAAGAAACACACAGCTTCTCTGAAGAGAGATGCAGGGCTGTGTGTTGACTCACATGCTGTCAGTGAGCCCACTTATCCATTTAATGGAGCCTGCTGAATATAATAAGCAAGAAAATGTAATAAGGGCAGTAACTCAGAGCACAATTACAGTCAGGATGGAGTCTACACTGGGGCCCTCCCGTCTTCACCCTCCTCACCCTGGGAGGAGCGTGTGCTAAGGACAGCAGCCCCCATGACGCAGCGGGAGGCACGCCGAAGGCTGCACCCATGGGATTCAGTTTTGGGCTCGGGTGGGGTTGGGGACGAAAGGTGCATCTTTGGCAAGAAATAAAATCGGGCTGAGCAGCATTTCACACACAGGCAGAGTGATGGCTCTCGCGTCTGGCTAACAGGAGCTATTCTAGGGTGCGCGTGCGTGGGGCTGACAGGGGATCGTTTTGACACAACCACTAATGATCCGCTGATCCTGGAGAATGACGCGCCGTTTGTCTATTTGTGGCTGTTATGTGTCAAAAACAGGTTTATTTTTACTTATAAAGAGGCCCATCAGGGTGGCTCAGGAAAGTATCGGGAGACTGCAGAAGTGCCGAGGTGCCAAAGGTCAGTCCAGCTCTGATCAGGGGGTGAAATTTTAGTCCTTGGTTACTAAAGAGCCTCTGTTTCAAAATCATGTCTTAAAAAAATCACTGAAATTCATCGGTCTCCTGAGTTAATTATTTAGTTTTCACTAATGCCCTTTTAATCAATCAATTAGACATGTGAGAACACTGAGAATGGCGGTCGGGTCAAGAGGTATCAGGTATCGGACCCAGCTGGGACAGAAAAGGTGAATACACATACAGAGTTTGTCCTTCAGTGGGTACTGGTCTGGAAACACATGATGGACGGTCCCACACACGGCTTGGAAACCTGCTGTAAGGTTTGACCGTGTGTTAGAGCAGCCAAATCCAGCCGGTGACGACTCATAACAAGAAGCATAGCAAGGAGATGCTAACAGGATGAAACCATGACTGAGTTACTCTATAAAGGTGCTAAGATCATTATAATCCAGTCATTCTCAATACTTACACGGAGTTTGCATGTTCTCCCCGTGGAGTTTGCATGTTCTCCCCGTGTCAACATGGGGTTTCCGCTAGGTGCTCCAGATTCCCCCCCACAGTCCAAAAACATGCTGAGGCTAATTGGAGTTACCAAATAGGTGTGAGTGTCTGATGTGCAAGTGTGCCCTGCGATGGGCTGGCCCCCCATCCTGGGTTGTTCCCCGCCTTGTGTCCATAGCTTCCAGGTTAGGCTCCGGACCCCCCATGACCCTCACCGGGATAAGGAGTTTCAGGAAATGTATGGATGGATGGACAAAACTGATAAGATATGTACTGCAGTTCTAGGTATAAGGGTAAATGACAATTGTGGACAAATACTTACAATGAACTTCACCATATTCTAGTGAATATGTATATGCTGAGATGATACCAAAACCATTTTGTAACACAAAATCTACACCTTGCTACTTCGTTCTGGATCTAATCTCGCTTGCCTTTTACACACTCAGCTCCACTACAATTACTCAGTAAAAAACTACAATACCCAGCATTCCTCTTGGCTTTCCCTCAGGCACTATTTCCTGGAGGTAAAGTTGCTGCTTGTTAGCTCACTAGTCAAGATGTTCATTGCTATTCTTTACATAAGTTGGCGGTCTCTCATTCATACTCTCACAGTTTTCAACTGTAGGATTAGTCTAGCATTATTTTGAGATTAATCATACATTTGATACATTTTCTCTCTGCTATGGTCAAGATGTCTCTAGCTCAGCCTTACAGCCAGCACCGAGAGACTTAGGTCAGGTGTCTTCCCTCAGGCTCTCTAGATATTAACTAAAGACTCATAGCAGCTAACGTGCCACACGCACGTCATATTGTCAACATGCTGTATTCTTCATGTCTGACTTATACTAGAACATGTAAATATTGGTTTTAAATTTTTAAATAATTAAAATAACCATAACAAAAAACAATCATATTTTTAAATATTTGTAATGTTATCTTTCTTAGTATTCTGAGCAATCCAGAAAGCAGGTGGAAAAAGCATTTCACTTCACATATATACAATATATGTCTGCATGCGACAATACTTAAAAACTCTAAATGATGTCCATGTTATTGGCAGCTCAGTTAGTACATGCACTACATTACATACAATCCAGTTTCAATCAGTGTTTCCCAGCCTGGTCCTTTGGGGACCCACAGATGGTCCACATTTTTGCTCCATCACAGCTTCCGGCCAGACAGACCACGTTTTTGCTCCCTCCCAGCTCCAGATTGGGAACGGTGTTGTGGAAGGTACTCACAAAAGTAATCCATTATTCACAAGTTCATGTCCAGAAAGTACAAATCCAGAACAACGGGTTTGTTTCAACCATTTGAACATAAACAGTTACATTCACAGAATACTCAATTGGGTTTTTGAAACGAAACCTCAGACTGGATTTGCAGTTTCTGGACCTGAACTTGTCAGTAATGGATTACTTTTGTTCCCCTGACACTGACTGGGAAACTCTGGTTTAAATATTCTGCAGCAAAGAGTAATTCACATTCCGCCGAGTTGCTATGACAACTCTCAAACAGACCATAAATGATGCCCGTGCCAAAAACAGAACATAAGCATCTTTTGTACGTGTGAATCTGTCAATGACAACTGCGATACTGCCAGATGTTTCGGCTGCGTGTGCGAGTCAGCAGGAAGCGTGATGCTGACGTGACAATGAACCGCTCCAGTGTCACATGCCGCTTAAAAATATTATATATAAATACATTTAAAATTAAACTTAAAATATATTACTACTGATATACGCCTCAACCACCCTGTTCTCCTCTGTCCCTCCAAGCTAAAATGAATTGTAGCAGCTCAGTCTATCAGACAGACTAGCAACTGATATTTAGTCTGTTTTATAATCATTTCCACTGTCCAAATTAAGAAAAAATTGACAGTGTAAAATGCGCCTCTCACTTACGACTGCTGGAAAATATGACTACAAGTTTAAAAGCCACGCTAACATTAGTGACGAACTGTGTTGCGCACAAGCCTTATACTTATCCAATAATTATATGAAGGCCAAGGTTTGTGCTCAAATTCAATACTAAACAAGGAGCCCTGAAGAAAAACTGCAGAAATGTAGCATGACGGCCTTGGCGATCATGTGGTCAAAGATTAATGCACTGCATGTATGTGAAGCTGCAGTGTAGGCACACTGGAGGGCCAGTGACGAGTCACATCCCCTCTGTAAACCTGATTCTGAATCTGAGACGGCCTACACTCAGACACATATCGGCATGACCGCCAGCCCCTGGGCTATATGAGTCGATGCAGACTCCCAACTATTGTCTTTGATGGTTGTTGAAGACAATAGGCGTCGGGCAGGATGGCGACGGAAAAAGTCGTCGACCTGGGAGGGAACTTTTTAGCTGATGCTAGGGCTGGATGTACCTTTACAGGGGCCTTAGGCAGGCCAGTAGCCAGCCATACCCCCTCCATAGATTTCACTGAGAGGGGGAGGTAAAGCTGGGTGTCTGGGCCCCTGTGTGCCTATCTGTGCACTAGGCAGCTGCCTAGTTTGGCAGAACAGAAGCCTGTGCCCTCTCTACTCTAAACACAGCCACGAGAGTTTGTCTTCTCTGCTCATTGCAAATGGTTAAAGGAGGATCGGGCTGCATTCAGAATATCAGAAACTGGCAGAATACCCCACCAAAGCTACATGCAGAAGCCCTAAAGAGGCCCAATTACAATGGCCAGGCAGAAATTAAAAGACATACATGCATGGCCATGTCGGAGGATGCCGTCTGAGAATAACTAGGCCGCCACTCTCGTTTTGAAGATGCCTTCGGCACGTTAACTTAATTTCCAGACTCGTAAACAAAGACGTGCTAAGAGCTGGTCGAGACCACGCTCCATTAGGCAAGAAACTCCGTCAGAAACGGAACCTCAAGCAGTTCGCTCACGTCTACTCTCTTTCTCCTTGTCAGCTTTTCTTCCTTTGTCACATCTCATCCTTCATCGCTCTCTCCCTCGCTCACTCCGTCTCCGCAACCGCGGAGGAAGAAGGCGGTGAGTCATCACAAGAACAGGAAGATGGAGAGACTGGAGCCCTGGGCTCCCTCTCTGCAGTCCCAAGCTGAACTCCACCTGGCTCCTCAGGAGAGGAGTGCTCTGTGCTGGCAGGGAGCAGAGAAGCACGGGGAAATCCTTTCAGCTTCACCCTTTGTTTTTTTGTCCAATTTGGAAATTTCACACTGAGTGATCAGCCTGGCCGACAAACCGACGCGTGTTATTAAAGACAGAAACGTTATACATGCGCTGCTACAGCGTTATGCAACACTCCAACACTAATCCCAGTGGGGCAAGGGCTTTTCTCACCTTTCCTTTTCTTAATAATAATAATAATAATAATACCACCAACATCTACAACATATGGATCAAGGTCACATCAATCACATTTCCAGCATCTAAAGTGATAATCTTCAGCTCACAAATGAAGTTCAAATGGCAGACTGTAATATCCTACCTGTTTCGGACGCTGCTCTGCCAGCTAAATCCTACCTGCTCCAAATGCTACACTTCCTGCTGTAGTCACTACCCTACCTGCCACCCACAATTACTCCAACATTGCTCATCACAGGAGTTTACACTTTAGCTATATCCTCAGACACACTCACCTACATGGACAGCAATAATCCACATATTAAGATTCACCATTATGATTTTTTTCTACTTCTATACTGTATACTGTATCGAAATTTCCCAAATCCTACAAATCCTTATGATATTCCAAGCCTGCAAATCCATCTACTATTCCATCTGTCAAGCAGCCTGAATTTGTCAGACACTCATATACACCTGAAACCAAAACCTGACTTCCTTCTTTATTCTTTGACTGAAGGAGTATTTCTAAACCCAGCGACCAACTATCTATGTGGGATTATCAGCGTTACAGCAGGAAGCCAGTGGCCTAGGGCAGGCTACAAGCTTCAGCCATGCATTTGTACAGCATGTGGACACGGAAGCACACAGGGAAACCCCACCAGGATTGGGGAGAACATGCACTGAATTGCGTCCAAATTTAAACCGGCAACTCCAAAGGTGTCTGGCAACAACTGAGTCGCCCTGCCAAGCCAACGCCATTTCATCCAGCATAAGGGTGAGACGCTTCCACAAAAACACCAATAACTAAAACCTATACCCCGCGCCCTCACCCCCTACCTTCTCCCAAACGCAGACGGTACACGGCCGGCACACAAGTTCCCTCATCCTCCTGGCAGCCTGGAGGTGATCGCTCGTTCCCGGGAAGGAATGGGGCGGCCGAGGCACTGGGCTCCTGCTAAAGCCGGTAACCCGACGCCTCGGTTCACGTGAAGCCTGCAGCCGCCATCCAAGCACTTTGATCAAATTACGGCTCGATGGCCACTGCCCGCCCGCTCGGCCGTCCACAATACACCGGGGTCCCCAGGTAAGTAAACAGAGAGTCAGACAGAATGGCAAGTGGTTTCTTAGAACCGATGACAACCTCGCATTTATCACGCCGCAATTCAACAGCAAAGGGAGGACACAAATTTACCACTAGCTCGGGGTCTCGGAGGGCCAGTATAGCGCGGTGCTCAAACTAAATTGGACCACCAAATATGAAAATTCGTTAATGTCATTTGTATTTGTAAATGACAGCACACAAAGATCGAGTGGTTTGAACAAAAGAAGACAGGACAAAACATGTAACATTTAGCAATATGTGCAAAATACAAAATAGTTAATAGTCAATAAATATGTGCAAAAACTGGAAGCTATGGAAATTGCCATGGACGTGTCTTGGATGCCTATACAGCATCAGCAAGGCAGCATTATTCGCAGAGGATCCTTTTCGGGGATGTAAGTGTGACCTTGTTCTCGGCATGAGTGGCACCTGAACAGCCAGGCTGTGACATGCTGGCCTTTCTTCGTCAAAAGCGTTTCTTTTCTCTGACTGCTGCTGAGGCAGGGACCGTAACCTTCCCCACTGTGTCGCTCTGAAACCCGAGTTTTCGCAGAGGCATCTCGGAGACAACTCAGTTTGCCGTGACTCATCCCCATACATTTCATCTCATAAAAAAAATAAAAATGCACCGTCATGGGGGGAGGGGGGTGGTATGGGGTGGAAGAGCTTTGCTTAATGCATTTTGCTCTGCCCCCCAGGGCCCTTGTGCCTCCTCTCGGAAACACACCGTTTCTGAAACCTCAACCCTCCAAACAAAGTGCCGCTGATGTCTGTTGCAGCGGCAGGAGACAGGTACAGGTGGAGGCTGGCCTCCTATCTACAGTGCTCTGACGGGAAAATTGCACTTTTAAGTGGGAGGTTTACTGGGGATCAGCAGGCCTCACGGGAAGGGCCTATGCTATACACACACACTCACAAACACACGGATAAAGGGAATCTATTTGACCATACTGATACCTGCCCACTTAGTGTCTGACTTTACTGGTGTTGAGTCATGGTTCATCTTAGTGACAGTTTAAGCACTTAAACCCATTACAGAAACTACAAAAAAAAAACACACATTATCAGAATAATGCACTTGAAGAGCTAATTTCCAGAACACGCATTACATGGGATACATGAACAGGATAAGTTCCTTTCTTGTGGTTTCGGAAATTTTAATGAATGTTCTTCGTTGAATGATTTTACATGAGGACTGAGTGTTTTGGTTCCTAATACTGTTTGTGCATCCACACTCACATACTTGCACAGTGAGCTCTGAATTTCATTAGAAGATGTTTAATGTAGTATATGAATGTATGCATGATGACAGTTCATATGGACTTGGACACACTCTGGTTGCCATGTTGCATATTACTTGACCTAGATCTCCATCTCTGGTTGCAGCTCCCGTGGCCTTGTGGGATAGCATAGCGTCCATCAGGTGCATATTTCAGACTTTTGCAGGATGTAACATCATCCAATACCGACTGTACTGTCTAGTACTGTGTAAGAATTTGCACATACTGCTCAGCTCACAACCTATATTTCACCTTCTACCCAGCAACAAGTAATCAATTTCGGACGCACGCTGCAATGTACAACGAGGAATCCCGACACTTGACGGTCTTGTCAAAAGCAACAGAAAATGGACTGAATGAGTTTAGGAAATGTACTCTTTACATATAATGAAGGACTGGAAACCTGTGTCACCTGTAAAAACACAGAAAAGACTCCCACAAGCCAGACAGGTTCATAGAACACCAACAGCATCAGCATCACCAATGGCCAAAACATTTCAGGCTCAAGAAAAGCACAGAGAGCCAGCGACGCCTTTGCCCCATCAGGGATCTGATTACGTCCCCGCGAAGCTGAGAGAGGGCCAGTCCGCCTCCAGACGACGGGGAGCCTGGAGACGCCTCTCCTTGCCCGACACGTAGGACGATCCCGTTTCCCGTCAGGTAGAGCCCATACCAGACGCGGCCAGGTGATGTGACACAAACACCCCAGTGTCCTCTGGGCCGAAGGGGCGGGGGAACAAACGAAAGACAATACGGGGGGGAAGGGTGTACGTGTGTGAGAGAGCGTCCTGGGCCAGAAGACATAGGGCTTGGGCAGTCAGTAGCACAGTTATTTACTGTAAATACTACACTTTACAGGAGGAACGGGGAGACCAGACTGACACAAACATATTTGAAAAGAAAGTTCCATTTTGACAGAGACATGCACAGGCTCCGAGTAGCCCTACACTGGGAAAGCAGCTGGAAAATGGACAGATATATATGCACAGCACCCGGCATGTCTGGACTATTTTAGTTACATCGTTCACCTTATAGTAAAGGGCCACAAGGCAATGAAGTAATGCGTATCAGATACTGCAATCACCAAGAGAAATGTTCAACATCTCAATTTTTTTTCTCTTTGAAATAGCTTTGGCGACAGCATTGCAGGCTCTTGGCATTCTATCAGCCAGCTCCCACACACAGCCACCTGGAATGCTTCTCCAACAGTCCGGAAGGAGTTCCCACAAGTTCTGGGTACTAGTTGGCTACCTTGAGGTGTGCTTTGGGTCATCATCTTGTTGAAAAACAAACAAATGACTTCCAGTAGGTGAGTCCAGACTTTTGACTGGGGCTGGATGTGTGGTAATGTATGTGCGCACATGTTCATAATATAACCGCTTTACCATGTTTTATATTAGCACAGTCCTGAGACAGTGGCTTTGAAGGCAGTCATACAATTGAAGGAGACATAATTATCGCAGGAAGAGATGCTCCCACCAGGGCCTCCAGCTAAGCTTCCTGGGCCGCCGTCTGTGTCTGTGGCTGCCCTCAGCCCCTCCCCACTCTGCTCGCCCCCC